>CM064501.1:16641636-17098640 GCA_032716605.1 Paralithodes platypus | reverse complement strand
GAAGAAGGAAGACGATGATGCGGGACATATGGTGGTTTACGTTTATATCAGCAGATTCCTTTGACCATTATCTGAATGTTTTGAAGTAGGTAATAGGCTACACTGACAATGGTAAAACTTTTGAAGTGATTTCATGAACATATGATTTGTGTGTGTGCACCATTGTGTCATTTGGGTGGCCTAATGCCTCAATGTTTTCGTCATACACAGGTTCATAGGGGTTAAGTCTGATTAATCCGAAAAATCCACTAATCCGAAACGAGGGCCGGTCCGCTGCCCTTCGGATTAACGGAAGTTTACTGTAGTTTCGAACCAAGCTACTTTGGGCTACTAAACATAGTGGTGACGAAACGGGTCGAGTTTTGGTGACGAAACGGGTTTTTGGGGACGAAACGGGTTGGTGACGAAACGTCCATACCCCATCTCTCTGTGTCTACGATTGAGAAGATTATCTGATAAGAGGCTACTCTATAGGTCAACCGTCTCTGCTACCTTGGGTCCAGCAGCAGGGAGACCAATATGTACAGACCAAGTCGCCATAACATTATAGCCTAGGTGGCGATTATAACTCAGCATGGCTTATGGAATTATAGCTGAAGTGTTTGTTGTTTTTTTTTTTTTTTTTTTTTTTTTTTTTAAGAGACCTCCGTCTACGTATTGTGAAAAACCTATTATCCTCCGGCAAATTGTGGGGTTGAGTGAGTGAAGGGGGGGACAGTGAATGAAGGAGGATGCATGTTTTTCATAATACGTGTTGCTAGCCCCAAACGCGCGAGCAACTGTGGCTTTCAACCATCCGACACATCCCCTTTTATTTATGTACATCACACATGTTACATACAAATAAAGTTTATGTTTTGTTTTACCCTACTGTGGAAAGACTACGGATACACCACTCCTGCCGGGCCTCACACAGTGGCATGACCCAGTCCTGTCGAAACTGAGCTCATGACGCTGGTGGGCATTGCCCCGGAGGATAGCCATCCCTAGTCTTTGCTTGAGCCAGAGGGTTTCCCGGGGTTCTCCTGAAACTTCTCTGATTTTACGGCCTATTTCATTCACCATCTTAAGGGTGGTAGGGCCGAAGACTCCTGAAGTTTCGAATGCCAGGGGCTCGAACTGATGATTTCTGGCGATGGCTTGATATTTTTCTCGCTTTTTATTTTCTGCTATCCGGGCGGCTTCACCTGCTTCGTCGGCGTTTCTGGCGATGTTGGTTGTGGAGAAAGTGTCAACACATGTGGCATCCCACACGAGGCACCGGCCATTCTTGTAAGGGAAAGTGGTCATCCCATCTGGCCGTTTGCCGTCTTCTCTGTAAAGTCCATGTGGTTCGAGGATTGATGCACGGTTAGCACTCTGCAGGGCCCGTTTTATGACATCATTTAGTGCAGTGTGTCTTGGCAGGCGGCCTGCGTTGTAATTACATGACAAGGCATGGTGACCTTGAGCATCCATCCACCCATCACACTTGCAAGTGTGTGGGTGACAAACTGCCGCACCCACTCTGAGCGCGATGGCAACCCGGAGCGCTTCAGCATCCAAGTGAGTTCCAAGAGGTGGGATGGGGATGGCGTGTAACCACAAGCCACTCTCCGAACGGGCGGCTGCCTGGAGGCGTGCTTTTGCAACCTGGTCTGCATTGGTTAGGAGATTTTCATGAGGTTTCTTCGCCGAGATGGTATCCCACGCTTTCTGCTTGCTCCTGGAGGTACCCTGAGGCTCCTCCTATACTCCTGTACTTCCCTTCCAGGTGTTAATCGCTGCTGTTACGTCCCCATTAAGTGTCGTTCCGGGTTGAGAAGAAAGGATGGACAATACGAGGTCGTTGGTCGCGATGAGGGAAGAGATAAAGGCTAGGGAGGCAATATCCGAGGCTCTCCGTATGCCCAAGCCCCCGAAGCGGACAGGAAGGGTGGCTTGTGTCCAGGCCCGTTCTTTAAATTCCACGTTGGTGATGCTGGTCACTGCTTCTCGGATTATGCGGTCTAATTCTTGGAGGCCACCATTGTTCGTGTAAGTCATCGATGTGCAGGAGGTATTGGAGTTTTGGGATGGAGAAACAGTTCTTGAGCAGGGCCAGAGCTGAGTGGGCATCGATGTGTATCATGCGACTCACGAGACGTTGAAGCTCCTCCTTTTTAACTCGAAGTGCTGGTGGGATTGCTGCCAGAGTTAGTGGGGAACCTAATAGGGTTTGCTGGTGCTCCTGAAGGATCTTTACATCTGGCAATATGTTTCGAAACAGGGCCTGAGTCTCTTCTCCTTGTTCACGTGTGTGGTTGAGGAGGACAAGTTCACATTTGGTGTCATTTATCACTAGCCCGGCCTGGCCGAGGTCAGTTACGATGTTATTTAGGTCGGTTAGAACGTTCTCTACTGACCCACCCAAGGTTGCATCGTCCAGGTACCATACATTCAGTTCTGACCTTACTTTGTTAGCTGCTGCATCCACCCCTATTGAGAAAAGAGCAGGACCACCTGGATCTCCCTGCTGTAACCCGGTCGCTGATGGGATTACCGTCTCCCCAAAAATCAGGATTGAAGGTTTGGAATAAGCCTGCCAAAGTAGGGGGTACAGAGTGGGGATGTGTTCTTGAGCTGCACGGAGGAAGACATCCCTGCGAATGTTGTTGAATGCGTTCCGCATGTCAATCTTTAGAAGCACTCGTTTTTCTTGGGCTTGGCTGAGGTAGGTGCGGGTTGCGTGTACAGCAGCTTCACACCCCCCTGGAGTTCCGAAACCTAATTGAACTGGTCTTAAGTGTTGACCTAGGTCATTCGAGAGTGGTTTCAAACCCACCTTTGTGTGAAGGTGTTCCCTACTGCTATTGGGCGCACACCGCCATCTTTTTTTGCCAGTGCACAGAGTGATGCCCCAAAGAATAGGGGTGTGGCACAGTCGGGTACTTCCCCTCTTAAAACCATGTTGATGAATTTGGTGAGGGTTTCCAAGAGTGCCTCCCCAGCAGCTCCTGATCCCTGACCCAAGAGGCCTTTGAGGTGGGCGGGTCGGATACCATCTGGGCCCGCGGCTGAGCCTGCTGGGAATGAAGTAACTGCGGCAACCACCTGCTCCTTCGTGACAACTAAAGGTTGGCGCATCTGGTCATTTGGGGCAGGGGGGAGGTTTAGGTCCCTAGGTGTAGGTGGGTGCTTTTCAACATCGGTGCCTTGACCAGCAAAACCTTCTGAAGAGGACAACAGTCTGACGGCCCCTTTGATGTCACTATCCGCCAGCTTCGCCGCGACCCTCTTACGTAGCCGTTCAGCCTCTTCCTCTTCCTTGTCCTGGTGCTTCTGGGCCCTGTTTGGTTGCTGTTCGGGGGGTTCCACCAGTTTGTTTCCATCCATATACTGTGCTACTTGACGTTTCACTCTGGTGGCTAGTGAAACCTGATGGTCTTGTATGTTGGTTCTGGGTGGTTTTCGGAGGGCCCCATAGGAGAAACCCAGGAGCCGTGCCCATGCGAGGGGTGTCTTGAGCTGTAGGGCCTGCTTTATGATGGTTGTAAGGGCCTCCGCCACTTGGATTCTGGCTCCTTTAGGTACCCGGGCAAGGACCTGGATCCGCGCTTTCCATTTGGTCACAAGTTGGGTCAAGTTGGCGACCGGTGTTGCCCCGGTTGGCTCTGCAGTTGGCCCTGGGCATGCGAGACATTTCCAGTTTGGTTGTTCTGCTGATGTTTTCTTTGTCAGCTTAGCACAAGATAAATGAATAGATCTAAGACAGCCGGAACATTTTCGCGAATTCTTTCTTGCATTGGTTGTTCCGCACTTAAAACACTTAGTATCTGCTAGGCCATAGTCTTCCAAGATTATCCGTTCCTCTGCCTCTACCAAGCCGTCCTCCTGATCTTCCCGTGGTGCTTCCATCTCTACCATGTCTCTTGTTTCAGAAACCCCGGGAAATCTCTCCTGGCACATATCTAGATTATTGCTGTTGTTATTAACCCGTACAGCCCCAGCACGCGCCTGACGCGTCAGCGATGTATGTAACGCACAGCCCCAGAGACGCGCCTGGCGCGTCACCCTAATTGCGCCGACCGTAACCTCAGGTGTAGCCACTCAAGAGGGCTCAGATTTGTATGGGAACTGTGTACGTATCCCACGCAACCGTGCCGATGGTTGAAAACTCTCAAAGTCCACGTGCGTGCGTGTGAGCGCGCAATAACCTGGTTTTTTGGGGTAATTGCCTTCAATTTTTTACTCTTGTAAAATACGTTTTCGGGGGCTCTGTAGGACCATTCTTTAACCCTCCAGCACCGGCTATGTATTATATATATATTCCTCGAAACCCGGGTGTTTTGGCCGAAAAACGTCTAGGCTAGGCTACCGTATATTCGTTAATCAGACTTATTCCCGCATTCCCGCGCATCCCCAAGCGTAGCTGTGTTATTTACCTGTAGAATGGCATTAAGTAGAGCTCTCTAAGTCAACTGGTTGAGCTGTGATGATGATTTCATTGGAGATAACTTTATGGCCAAAACAGCCACTTTACACCACTTTTCGATACTTGACAACAACATACAGGCACACACGAACAAGCGACGCTCTCCTTCTTGTGGCCGGAGATGCGGGGCGTCGGTCCAGCCGGCTGTTGTTTACATGCGTCGGACCGACGCCTCGCACACGGAGCTCACAGGCTTTCAACTACAGGGGTGTTCAAGAGTCCTTCCGGGTACCTGGTATATGCTTTTTTATGGGTGTTTAAGAGCCCATCCGTGGTGAGAGGGTTAAGCTTTTTGAGTGGTTTTTCGTGGTTTTTCCTTCATTCCTAACCCATTCGCTATTGTTTCTGGAATAAAACAATTTTTTGAAAACCGGCCGGGTTCTGGTGAACAAACATTACAAAACTAGCCGGGGCTGGACGGGTTAATGTATAATTGGCTGGATGCATAAAAATTCACTTATCATAGTCAACCTTTCTGATGGGATATGTAAAAAAAAAAAAAAAAAAAATCACATATCATAGTCAACCTTTCTGATGGGCAATTGGCCTGCTTCTCCTAAAGCTAAGTGATTAAATGTATAAATCCTCGGCATTGGGCACCGGTACAACTAAAAGATCTAACTGATTGAAAGGAAGCACGCCAATTACGTTTGATTAATTACGTTAATTACGTTTGATTAATTAGATCGATAAGCTAGGAAATGCCCTATTGAAGCAGTCCGAGAAATAATACAATAAATATTGAAGCCAATATTATATTGTACAAATATCATTTATTATAGGCTACGCACCTTATTGAACCAGTCCAAGAAATAATACAATAATATATTGAAGCAAATATTACCGTACCGTAAAGTGGGGTAACTTCGGACATCGGCGATAATAAGTAATTAGACAGTCATTATATAATGGATTTTTTTTTTTTTTTTTTTTATTGTGGGGTCCGTTTAGAGAAATAGCAAAGGAAGAGCATGTAAAAGTCCTAGGGAACTGACATGAGTATATGTACACGAAAAAAATATTATATATGTGACGAAAATATGTACATTTTTCGCTACCCTGCCAAACTTCTATCACCCTGAAGAAATTTGTTTGTATGAATGATGTTGTGACTGATATAATTTTGTAGTAACATTACCAGAGACAACATCCACCAAAGGAAATTTGTTACACTTGTATAACGCTCTAGCTAGAACAGTATCATTTAACCGATTGTGTTTAAAAAAAAAAACATGGTAACTTCGGACATAGAACAAAACAATCGTTTGTTATTATTTGCCCTATGAAAATCATTCATAATACTTGTACATCATTAACATGCTGGTAAAAGATCAAATCATCATTCTCTGAGTCCAAAAACCCATAAAAATATGATACTATGCTAACCGATTTATGTATTTCGGATAATTCTGGATATATAATATATATAAATTAGGAGAGGCATATATCTTGTCCAAAAAAAAAATTATCTGCCGAAAGAAACACCAACAAATACGTTATACCTATAAAAATGCTCAAATTCATAAAAGTGTATATGCATTGATATATTATACATACAGTACCTATATATTTTCACTAGGCCTAGTTAATTTTCGAGTTATTGATTTGACAGCATTGGTTATTTTTCCTGCTCAATATTTTCTAGGAGTGAGCTCGATGCCTAACGAGAACAGATCCAAACAGAATATATGTTAAACATCGTATATATCCCCCTCCTATACTGATTATACAGGCCTAAAAGTATTGACTGTGCATTTTCCACTATAACATCGAACAAGAATAAGCAGCAATAATAAAATATTCATATAAAATAGTAGGAGCCGAAAAATGAATGAAATAAGGCCACGAACGTAGGTCCGAAGTTCTCCTCCGTTCGTCCGAAGTTATCTCAGCTTTCTTGGCAACCATTTTCCATAAGAAATCACCTATGTCCGAAGTTAGCCATACAGGTCCGAAGTTATCAACTTTTCAAGCAAACTTCGGACATCATTTAGGATAAGGATAGCTCTCCTTATGGGGGATAATTTTAGGAGGCTTCCTGGATTACGGCGCACTATCACCATACATCACTTGACCTAGTTAAATCTCTATAATGTGTTTACACTCAGGAGAAATGGTTAAAAAACATCGAAAAATTTCCGAAGTTACAGCATTTTACGGTACATATAATTAACCCTCTCAAGCTCCTATACGCATTTCTGTTCTGTTTCTGGCTACTATTAGACGATTTTATTCACGCTTAGCAAGACTATATGGAAGTCAGAGGGTTGATTGAGATAGTATTTACCCTTTTAACCCTCTCACCACGGAAGACCTCTTGAACGCCCATAAAAAAGCATATAACAGGTACCCGGAAGGCCTCTTGAACGCCCAGTGGTTGAAAGCCTGTGAGCTTCGTGTGCGAGGCGTCGGTCCGACGCATGTAAACAACAGCCGGCTGGACCGACGCCCCGCATCTCCGGCCACAAGAAGGAGAGCGTCGCTTGTTCGTGTGTGCCTGTATCAGGCTGGGAAATTAGGTATAGCCCGGCAGCCCGGCTAGCCCGGATACATTGCTTTTTAATGTTGGTCTGCCCGGCGGTTGCCCGGGGGACAAGTCAAATTTTTTGCCTTTTAACCCTTGAAAAATGCTAAAATTAATATAAAAACAAACATACACACTTTCCATAAATATAAATAAAGTATAAGAGACAGGCAGATGTATCTACTATTTCCACTTTCAACGACCATTGGTTACTGGTAACGTAACGGCTGGTTTTCGATTCACGTTAATTTCACGTCACTATTCTCTCTATCTCCTCTCCTCCTCCTCCTCCTCCCCTCCCCCCCCCCACCCCCTACGGTGGGGGGGGGCCCCACCGTAGGCCTACATAATATTATAACCGTTGGACGGTTGGATAGAGAAGAGGTACTTCCGAATAGGCGGCTCGCTCGCCGCTCTTTATCAATAACATTAGTGTTTCAATTATCGCCGGGGAAGCACGTGTGTAGTGAGAAAATGTACTATAATGAGTGTGTCTAAGAAATAACAGGCTTCCTTGACAAGATTCTTAACACTAAAACAACCACCATCAACAAGTACAACTAGGTAAAACCGTTGTTTTAAAATACAGGTAGTTTGTTAACTTTTTTGTATCTAGCCTAGTCAGTCTGTCAGACGATAGATTTCTCTTATTGACTCTTATTTCTCTTAAGTGAAAATTGTTGGTAAGCTACTCCACCTATGTTTTCTACCTACGATATTTACTTAATGTTACAAAAATGTGTTTATAAACAATCTTAAGGATTTAGTTACACAATTTTTAATACAAAAATATATATATGATACTCTGCAGTCTCTGTTCTCCTACTGTACAATGTAAAGTATGCCTAAATAAAACTATATTTATTGCCAGACAACTTGATCCCTGAGGGGATGGCCACAAACTAAGCTCCAGCATAGAGGCAACGTTCAGTTCGTTCGATTTTGTATCTTGTTTCGTGGGAGTGTTGGTTGTTGTTGTTGTTGTTGTTCCCCAAGCTGCCTGGCCGAACAGCCCCAAGGCCCCGAGCAAGGCCAAGGCCATAACTGAGCACCCCCACAGAACCCTCTCTGCCTACCACAATAAAGCCTGGGTGACCGAAGCCACTCCATGGCGGGGAGCTGAGGAGGGTGCGGAAACGCCCGGGAAACCAAAGTCCCACCCAGGGCCCTGTGCCCCTCAGCAATTATGAAGAGAAAGTTGAGGGGCAAAGGAAAAATGTGACGCTTTGGCTTCCAATCTTGGTAGATTGGGAGGTCAATCCACGGAAAAGACGCCGTCACTTGAGATCTAGGAAATACATAAGTAAAAGGAACAGTCGGAGTAAGCTATGGGTATGGCAGAGATCGCTCAGTTCTCACTCTGATAGACCAGCCCATCACCATGGGAGTGTTGGTAATTGATAATGTCTAACCGCGAATTATTATTTGTGTTTGGGGGTTCAAGTGAAATGTGTGTTATCATACTGTTGGAATGGCTGTGGTGGTGAATTTAGTTTGTAACCAGTGTAATCAATTCGATCATGCTGATCAGGGTCTTGTATTCACGTTGTAAATACAACACTGGTCTACTTCACCCCTAATGTCTGCCATTGCAGACATTGGTTGGGAGGCCATGGGCTTAAGTAATAAGTACCGAGTGTCGAATGTCGAATGTCGATTAAAGATGACTTTATCACTCACTTTCTGGACATATTTCTATTTTCTATATAGCCTAAAAAATAAAAAAAAATCAGCTATATTTAATAAACTAAAGCTAGTCCTTCGCTTTCATTAGAGATGTGAACCATGAATTTTGCAATATAATATCTACACTTACACACACACACACACACACATACAGACAGACAGACAGACAGACAGACAGATAAATAGATAGATAGATAGAGTTATTTATTTAGTTCAGATTTCAGAATGAGTTTTCTGCAGAGGTTTACCTTACTTAATATTCAACATAAGTATGATTTCATAAGTTTTCTATAATATAACTGTACACTGACAGCTTATTACTTACTGGTACCGTATTAGTTATTTTTGACATATTAATTCGATAACTAATCATCTGATGGTATTGCATTGTTTGTAACTTTGTCACTGTCTTTATATGCTAACTTGTGAAAGCTATTGTTTTGCTATGTGCAACCTTTGTATTCCCCTAAGAAAATAAATCTATTGAATAAAACAAAATAACTAACAAACATTATATACTGTATATACAGTATATAGCATAATTTGTATTAATTCAACAAATTTCATATTCAGGGCAAGTACAAAAATATCAGGGCAAGTAAGGAATATATCAGGGCAAGTAAATTTCTGAATTCACTAGCCCGGGGCAACTAGATCTGGAACACTAATTTCCCAGCCTGGCCTGTATGTTGTTGTTGTTAAGTATCGAAAAGTGGTGTAAAGTGGCTGTTTTGGCCATAAAGTTATCTCCAATGAAATCATCATCACAGCTCAACCAGTTGACTTAGAGAGCTCTACTTAATGCCATTCTACAGGTAAATAACACAGCTACGCTTGGGGATGCGCGGGAATGCGGGAAGCAGTCTGATTAACGAATATACGGTAGCCTAGCCTAGACGTTTTTCGGCCAAAACACCCGGGTTTCGAGGAATATATATATAATACATAGCCGGGGCTGGAGGGTTAATACCCACAGATACTTCCTAAGCTGCATAAAACCGTCTAATGATAGCCAAAATAAACTGCTAAAACGCGTCAGAGCTTCAAAGGGTTAATTTATTTTAGGCTTCGCACTTTATTGAAGCATTCAAAGAAAGAATACGACATTGTCGAATAAACGTCGCAAAAATACTTGGTAGCGAACCGGTATTTATATGTGGCGAAACCTCTCAGTAGCGAATCAACTGGGTAGCGAACCAGATTTTAGTAGGTAGTGAAATCTCTACCCGCGAACCCTCCAGGTGGCAAAACCTCTGGATACCTTTAGAGCATATAGATTCAATATTTATCTTCAAATATATCAACAAAATTTGTGGTAGGCCTAGGCCTATTAAGAACATAAGAAAATGGGAGTCTGCAAAAAGCCGATCGGCCCATACAAGGCAGATCCCTGTCACACCCAACCCCAATTACAAGGCCCAATTATAGACCCATCTCACTAATACCTTGAGTACTGACCCCACCAAAACGGTCAGAGATTAACACAAGATTACGGGGGTCTGCTGAGCGCCGATTGGCCCACAGCTGGTAGATCCCCCTCACACCCAACCCATCTCGTCCATATGCCTATCTAATTTTATCTTAAAGCTCCCTATCGTTCTTGATCCCACTATATCACTTGGTAGCCTATTCCACCCATCTACAACTCTGTTACCAAACCAATATTTGCCTATATCTTTTCTGAAACGAAATTTATCTAATTTGCAACCATTTGTACGAGTTATTTCGCTATCACTGAGCTTTAGTACATTTTTCATGTCTCCTTTATTAATTCCACTAACCCACTTGAATACCTCTATCATGTCACCTCTAACTCTGCGTCTCTCTAACGAATGTAAGCCTAATTTCTTCAACCTTTCTTCATACGGAAGATTTCTAATATTATGGATAATTTTTGTCATTCTACGTTGTACTCTCTCCAATGAATCAATGTCCATTCTGTAATAAGGACACCAAAATTGAACAGCATAATCCATATGGGGTCTCACTAATGACAAGTAAAGTTTTAAGATAACATCAGCAGTTCTGTTACTCACACTCCTAGACATGAACCCGAGAATCCTGTTTGCCTTGTTACGAACGCTTATACATTGTTTTCTAGGCTTCAAATCATTGCTAACAAACACACCTAGATCTTTCGGTTTAATTCTAGTTTCGCTTTCACAGCATACTCATAAATTTCTATGGCTACTTTAGAGTTGTCATATACCATACTTCATTCCTATATATGTCCGTAGCGCCGCAAATGCATTATATCGAATTATTAACTACTGTAAATAGTTAGTATTACCTCCGCATAGACGGGCCCGTCGCCATTGTCGTACTGACAGTACAAGATTTCGGAGCTCCTTCTCCCTGCCTTTCAGTCTAAAAATAACCCCCTCTTGCGGTCTTTTTCGGAAATATAGAGCCAATCACAGTCACGATTGCTACTTAAGTCACGCCTACAACCGTGATAACCAATTACAGAACCCAACCACAAAGCATACGTCACGTACCTTTAAGCAAATCACAAACCTACCTGTATCCCACACCTCCGATCATTCGAGTCATGGCTACCGTGTGTGAGGGATGTGCTCCAGTGCCCCATAGAGTAATTAAAGAAACATTCGAGGACAATGAAAAAAGACTCGAATTACTAACCAACCACGGTGTTCTCCCCACAAAAGTGATTTGCCCTCGCTGCGGTAGGCAATGTAAGTTGACACAGGACAACAAACTTTGGCGCTGCAACTACACCTATTACGTCAACAAGACAAAAAAAAGACGGTGGTGCCAGTTTACAGCTGCACACTACAAAGGATCATTCTTATCAAACACTCACTTAGAAGCTTGGCAAGTGGTGGGTTTTATCAATTTGTTTGTAGATCGGTCTTTTTCACATTATTCTACAATGAGGAACTTAGGTATTGCTAGGCAAACTAGCGTGGACTGGCGGAGTTTTTGCTCCGAAGTGACGAGTTTTTGGTTTGACAATCAAGAACCTATTGGTGGCGAGGGCATCATCGTTGAAATAGATGAGACATTCGTGGTGAAAGCCAAGTTCAACGTTGGTAGGCGACCCACTCAGTACTGGCTCTTCGGTGGGATTGAGCGTATCTCAAAAAAAAAAATTGTTGTCCCTTTAATTGGGTATCATTCAGAGGCCCAACCAAGGAATCGTGAAACATTGTACCCCATAATTGAAAAATTCATCCTCCCAGGGTCGACCATCGTCAGTGATTGCTGGAAAGCCTACAGCACTCTCTCGGAACAAGGTTATCTTCATTGGAGTGTTAACCACAGTATTAACTTCATTGATCCTGACAACCCTCAAATACACACGCAGACAGTGGAGCGGCTCTGGAGAGATGTGAAAGAATATGTGAAGAGGCCAGGCATCCGACCCAAGTTTTTGACGCAGTATCTTGGCCGATACCTCTTCCTGAAGACATACCCCGACAACGCTCTCCTTCAAGCGGCCAAGCTATACCCACCCCAGTCCCAGCAGCCTCCACAGCCTAACGACCCCAACGACCCTCAACCAGACCACTACTTCGACGATCCCTACCCAGTCTAACCCTGACGACCCAACCAACACCTAGTAGCTGGTAGGTAGCGGTTTATTATTTTAGTTTGTCAAAAGTTGGCTCAGGTATATATATTTTTCAGAGTACAAACACTCAGTAACCTAGTAAATATTATAGCCTAATACCCAATCAGCGGGGATGTGGGGCCGGCAGCCCTCACCTATAATACTAGGTTAGGTTAGGTTAGGTTAGGTTATTTGGTTAGGTTAATGACAAAACTTGGCTCGGATTTAATAGCTGTAGCGGGGGTGTGGGGGCGGCAGCCCCCACCACATAATACTAGGTTAGGTTTGGTTAGGTTAATGACAAAACTTGGCTCTGATTTAATAGCTGTAGCGGGGGTGTGGGGGGCGGCAGCCCCCACCACATAATACTGTACTAGGTTAGGTTAGGTTAATGACAAAACTTGGCTCGGATTTAATAGCTTTAGCAGGGGTGTGGGGGCGGCAGCCCCCACCACATAATACTAGGTTAGGTTAGGTTAGGTTATTTGGTTAGGTTAATGAAAAAACTTGGCTCGGATTTAATAGATTTAGCGGGGATGTGGGGGCAGTAGCCCCCACCCATAATACTAGGTTAGGTTAGGCTAGGCTAATATTAACCCCATTGTTATTGTGTTTTTCCACGTTGAAAAACAAGAAAACCCGAGCCAACTTTCAAAATGAGGTTACTGTGATTTTGGACTCTGAAAATTCGCAAAACCCGAGCCAAGTTTGGTCAAAACTTGGCTCGGGTTTTTCCATTTTCAGGTTTTGTTACTTTGAAATATTGTATTTTCAGAGTTCCTCCAATATTACCCCTTTATTTACGTCTTTTACCCCGCAATTTCCCTGATCTTCATAGCCCTCCCCACTAGTAGGGGCCGTGTTTTTAGATTGTTGGATAATGGGTAAATACTAATTTCCACCAGTCCTTGCTATAAAATAACACTGTATATCAAAGAAAACGGAACAACAAAGAAAACAAAAACTCTAAATTCGCTGTGAAAGTGAAACTAGAATTTTACCGATCTTTCTCACAGTCTGAGTTTTCTAATTCCATATTAGCTAGTTTATATTTAAAATTTGGGTCAATATACAGGAGGTGCTACAATATAGGTAGCAAAATTCTAATGGTAGTTTTGGGTTCCTATCATCATATGCTTCATTTCTATATACTTTTTATCCCCGGGAAAAAAAAATCTTGGGATTTTTCATTTATTTTCTTGGGATTTTTTGTTTTGGTCATTAACCTAACCAAAAAAACATAACCTAACCTAATAGCCCCCAAATACATTTAGGTTAGGTTAGGTTAGGTTAATAAAAAAAAAAAAAAAAAAATCCAAGAAAAAAATAAAAAACCTAAGATTTTTTTTCTTTTTTCCCGGGGATAAAAAGTATATAGAAATGAAGCATATGATGATAGGAACCCAAAACTACAATTAGAAATTTGCTACCTATATTGTAGCGCCTCCTGTATATTGACCAAAATTTGTATGCATCTTCCCTATCTTTAATACCTTGCATTTGTCAATGTTAAACTTCATCTGCCATTTTACTGACCATTCGTGTAAGGTATCTAGATCCCTTTGCAGACACTCTATATCTCTAACTGTAGCAGAATTTGATATTCCAGGATATAGTTTGTTTAAATATGACCGAACAAGTAGGAGGGGCGGGGGTATAGCAGTGTTTGTCAGGAGTACATTAACCCTCCAGCCCCGGGGGCTATAGCTTACGACTGTGCTCCGGTACCAGGTGTTTTGACGATCTTTGGCCTATGTTAACTACTCTGTAAGTCAATGAATATGTCATGTAATGTTGTGAATAAAAAAGAATAATGTTCCACAAACCTTCCTCTGTCGAATGGCGTTGAGTAGAGGTCTCTAGCCCCTCTGGTTGCATAATGGTGAGCGCGGGAAGACGAGTGCTTTTCGGCGGCAAATTCTTCCCGCGTTCGGACGCGTCGCCTCGGCCATGGCTACGACGCACCTAGCCGCTCGCCGCGCCAAAGTATTTATCTCCCTTAGACGATTTTAGTGTTTGATATTGAGAATGTGATGTTTATTTGATATTTTCTAGTTATTTTGAGGCCAATTATATAAAATATGTTTATTAGGGTATCACTGTCACTGATATTGCTAATTTTCACTCGATACCGTACATTTTATTAGTAATTGAGGTAGCTTATTGTTGTATTAGGCACTGATTATTCGTTATCACAGGTGTTTATTATACTTTGGCCATCAAATATTAGGTCTTGTGTCACTTTCACTTTGACAAATATGCTTTAGAGAGTGTCACTGATAATGCTCATTTTCACTCGATACCGTACATTTTATTAGTAATTGAGGTAGGTTATTGTTGTATTAGGCACTGATTATTCGTTATCACAGGTGTTTATTATACTTTGGCCATCAAATATTAGGTCTTGTGTCACTTTCACTTTGACAAATATGCTTTAGAGAGTGTCACTGTCACTGATAATGCTCATTTTCACTCGATACCGTACATTTTATTAGTAATTGAGGTAGGTTATTGTTGTATTAGGCACTGATTATTCGTTATCACAGGTGTTTATTATACTTTGGCCATCAAATATTAGGTCTTGTGTCACTTTCACTTAGTTATATGATTTGTAAACGTTTTATATAAAATTTATTGTGTCTTTTTTCACTGATTTATATATTTCTATAGGTTCTAATCATATGAATGTCACTTGGTATATACATATGTGTCACTTTCACATATTATTATGGTGTAATTGTATTTGTATCAATGTTCTCATAATACATGACTTTTGTATTACAATACATTGGTTTTCTTCCACTTTTTGCCTATATATAATTATAGTGTACATATTGTCATTTTGTTTGGCAATTTCAGTATGATTATTAGAACTCCAGCTTGGAGTGGTAATCAAAGAAGCAATCTACAGCACAGAGGGCCACCTTGCACTCCACACACTCCAGGGTTGACTTTTTACCTGACCTCGGCTTCACCCTGCTGTTGTAGCAGACATGGCACCGCTTCTGCTGTGTTCTTCCGGATTCATTCTGAGGCAGGGAAACAAGCCTGTGCCTAATCAAGTATTGAGCAGACTGCAAGCGGTCAATAACGGCGGGCCCAGGATGTGCCACTGCCCTCTGTGGCATAGCATACTTCTCCAGGAGCTCCGTCAACACCTGCTTTTGGAACCTCCGCAGGCTATTGAACTTCATGGGTGTGTTCACATTCCGAAGCTTGTATATGTTGTAGGCATTCAGAACTGACATGTCCACCATATGCAGAAAGAACTTTTTGTACCATCTGCACGAGGTACGCAGGCAGTCAATGAAGCCTATCTGCATGTCGGACTTGTCCACCAGCCTCATGTTGATGTTGTAGTCCAGGACAGCATCGGGCTTGGTCACCCTGGCCTGGGTGCGGCGATCCACCTTGCCAGTCTCCACCATTTCCCCCTTGTGGATGGTGGTCAGGAGGTTGACCTTCCGCTGGTCGTGCCAGTGGATAGCCAGAATGGGCCCCGACTTCTTCTTGAACACATCACCTTTTTTGGTCTTTGGAGGGAAAGGTGGCATGCCCTTCCTTTTCCCTCGTACTGTGCCTACAGTCCCCGTCTTGCGCTCATGCAGGTACTGTGAGAGAGTGGGGGACGTGTAATAATTGTCCGTGTAGAGGACGTGATTCTTATGAAAGTAGCGGTCCATCATGGCTTGCACCACTGCTCCGCCAAAGCCAATGAGGGGGTCCACAAGCAAGTCCCCTTCCTTCCCGCTGTAGACCAGGAAGTCCAGGACATAGCCAGTTTGGCAGTCGCACAGCACAAAGAATTTTATGCCAAAGCGATGTCTTTTTGAGGGGATGTACTGTCGGAAGCTGAGTTTTCCCCGGAACAGCACAAGAGACTCGTCAATGACGACCTTGCGGAAGGGCTTGAAGTAGGAGGTGAAGCGTTCTCGCATCATCTCATACAACGTCCTAATCTTCCACAGCTTGTCTGGGAGGTGGACGTCAAGGTTGGTGACAAGATGGAGCGCTGCGAGGATATCAAGGTACCGGTCGCGAGACATATATTTCCCGAAGGCAGGGGTGGATATCAGATCATTGGTGATCCAATAGTCAGGCAACCTATGCTTCTTGACATGAGGCATTAGCATGGTGAGTGCCAGGAACACCATGAACTCTTTATGAGTCACTGGGGTCCACTGCCTCATGTGGCCCTTGGTCACCTTTCCCAAAAAGTGGACCTGGAATTGGTGCTGCTTATTTGTCTCTTTGACAACATAGCCTACCACCTCCTCATCAAAGAAGGCCTCAAACAGTTCGTGTGGTGGAGCATTGGGGCCTGCAGGAAAATTAGGGGGTAACGCCTGAACCCTCCAGTACCTCATCAAAAGCTGGCACATCAGGGTTGTATGCATCCTCATCAACTACGTCTTGCCACTGAAAAACGTAGAATGGGTCTTGTCTACGCTGACGAGGAGCTCCAGCTGGTGGCCCAGCACGCCCACGGCCAACTCGGGAGGCGCGCGCCCTAGGGCGGCGGCCAGGGCGGCGGCCAGGGCGGCGGCCAGGGCGGTGGGCAGCACGACGCCGGGCCAAGCGGATGGGTCGAGGGTCGTCGATGTCCATATAGTCATCGTCAGAGTGGTCATGTTGCCCTGACGGTGGACCTATGTAATCATGGCCAGAGTCTTGAGAGAGGTGCCCTTCATCATCAGTGGCCCCACATAATCTGGCGGGGAACCAGTGATGCGTGGGCGGCGTGCGGGTGGGCGAGGTGGGGAAGGAGTGGCAGGTGAGGCTGTGTCCCCCCGAGGTCCCGGGCTCCTTGGCCTGCGACGAGTGACAGAAAGCAATGTTTCACTGTCACTAGGGCCAGGTATTGGTGATGCGAGCTCAAAGACTTCTTCAGGAAGACATGTTGAAGGCGGGAGAGGTGGGGAGGACCGTGGGGAAAGTTGCGGGGACGTATGGCTGGGGCCGGCCGGGGTGGACGCCGCGGGAGCCTCGAACAAAACTCTCTTACTTTTCTTAATTTTCTTGGTATATTTCCTACCTTTCCCCTTTTCGGCAGCAGTATGTCTCCTGTCGGGGGACCTAGGAGGCAAATAGGCCGAAAGTGTGGGGTCCTCAACCCTTGGCAATGGTGGGGGTGGTGGGGAAGAATGCGGGGCATCCGGGTCATCTTGGGTGGCGTGGGTAGATAAGGGAGACAATGGCGGACGAGAAGGGTCACCACGCTGACCCTCACTCACAGCCTCATCCTCACCAAGTAGTTTTGCTTGTTCCCTAGCTGCCGCGGCCGCCTTCTCAAGTATTTTCTGCTTATACAAATGTAGCTTGAAAGGCGATTTACCTGGGGAAGGGCTTGGCGTCGTGTCACTTAAGCGAAATTTGGTGAGTGACCTTGAACTCTCCCACTCGCTCACTCTCTCAAGTTCACTGTCTTTAGGTAAACCAGCTTCCTCAACAACTGGTACATCACCTTCATCACTGTCATCACTGTCATGTTCTCTCGCAAATCCCAGGAATTGCTCTTCTTTATCACTCTCATGGCCATAATCACTCGACTTATAATTACTGGAGTCGTCACTGACTTCATCATCAACATTATGCTTGGCATCAGCTCGCTCATAAAGTCTCAATGTCGTCTCAATACCTCCGGGAGATAACACATTTAGGCGATGGCGTCGGGGTAAGGCGCGACGAACAAGCAAGGGCGTCGTAGGAAGCACGGTATCGGACACAGCGGAATCACTATTTGGCGTACTGTCCATGATGGCGTCGGGGTAGATACTGTTGCTGTGGCGGAGTTTACGCCTGGTGGCGCCACCTACCGTCCCACGATACCGAAAATGTACGCGCGGCATTCGAAAGCACGCATGCAAGCAATGGGCGTTCAAGAGCCCTTCCGGGTTGCGCGGGCCGAGGTTGTTATGGGCGTTCAAGAGCCCATCCGGGTTGGAGGGGTTAAAAAGCTGTATTAAATCAGGTATTAGACTAAATAATGATAATGAAAGTGTTTGGGTAGAGGTTAACGAAGGTAGTGAGACCATAGTTATTGGAGTTATATATAGACCGCCTAATATGAGTAATATGAGTAGAAATTATGGCGGAAGGAGAAATTAAAATAGCATCAAGGTGTGTGCAAATGTGTGCATTATGGGAATTTTTATTTATTTTAACATACATTGGACAGGAAATAGGCGACTCCGATTCAGTAGAGTTTATTGAGGTAGTACAAGATAGTTTTATTATTTCAATTCATCTAGAAACGACGACTAGAGGTATTAATATTCTTGATTTAGTTTTCAGTAACAATGAAACAAAATGATGTAGAGATTGGTGACCACCTAGGAAATAGCGATCATAAATCTATTTATTTTAATATACAATGGACAGGGAATGCTAAAGAGAATACGACACTTATCCCAGATTTCAGAAAAGCCGATTATGGTGGGCTAAGAAGTGACTTAAGGGTGGACCCTATTCTTAAGCAATTAAGTCAGGATATGCCAGAGTTAACCCTCTCACCACGGAAGGGCTCTTGAACGCCCATAAAAAAGCATATAACAGGTACCCGGATGGTCTCTTGAACGCCCAGTGGTTGAAAGCCTGTGAGCTTCGTGTGCGAGGCGGCGGTCCGACGCATGTAAACAACAGCCGGCTGGACCGTCGCCCCGCATCTCCGGCCACAAGAAGGAGAGCGTCGCTTGTTCGTGTGTGCCTGTATGTTGTTGTTAAGTATCGAAAAGTGGTGTAAAGTGGCTGTTTTGGCCATAAAGTTATCTCCAATGAAATCATCATCACAGCTCAACCAGTTGACTTAGAGAGCTCTACTTAATGCCATTCTACAGGTAAATAACACAGCTACGCTTGGGGATGCGCGGGAATGCGGGAAGCAGTCTGATTAACGAATATACGGTAGCCTAGCCTAGACGTTTTTCGGCCAAAACACCCGGGTTTCGAGGAATATATATATAATACATAGCCGGGGCTGGAGGGTTAAACTTGCCACCTACATATAACCAGTTTATTGCTACACTCCACAATGCTCAAAATAAATATATCCCTAAAAGAAAATTTAGATCGCCGCAGAACCAACCAAAATGGATGAATAATAAGCTAATAGATCTTATAGGAAAAAAGAAAGGAATATATAGAAAAATAACGAAAGGCGAAAATCATCTACATATATACTATCAGACTCTATCAAGACAGGTCAAAAAGGAAATCAGGAAAGCAAAAAGAAATTATGAAATAAGGATAGCCAGTGACTCAAAAAATAACCCTAAAGCTTTTTACCAACTATATAAATCTAAAGTTAGAGATGTAATAGGCCCCCTAAAAACTTCAATAGGAGAAATAACAGAAAATGATTTAGAAATGTGCAGTACATTAAATAGTCAGTTTCTTTCCGTTTTCACTAATGAAAATTGGGCACAGATTCCAGAAGTCAATATGGTATATAGTGATAGTATAGAAAATATGTTAAGTACAGTTAGTATAAGTAGAAATGATGTGCTTAAGGAAATTGACAGACTGAAACCTCAAAAATCGCCTGGTCCTGACGAGGTATATGCTAGAGTATTAAAAGAATGCAGAGATGAGTTAAGTAGCCCATTAGCATTTTTATTTAACAAGTCTTTAGAAACAGGTTTAGTTCCAGAAGCTTGGAAGCTTGCAAATGTAGTTCCGATCTTCAAAAAAGGTGATAAATCGATAGCATCCAATTACCGTCCCATTAGTCTCACATCAATCATAGGAAAGTTGCTAGAGTCTATTATTGCTAGGAAAATTAGAAGCCACTTAGACAAATTTAACTTAATAAATTCTTCTCAGCATGGATTCACTCAGGGACGTTCTTGCCTTACTAATTTGCTTAGCTTTTTCTCAGAGGTATATGAAGCAGTAGATAGTGACAAGTCATATATATTATTTATTTAGATTTCAGTAAAGCTTTCGACAGAGTCCCTCATGAGAGATTGATGAGAAAGGTTGAGGCACATGGAATAGGAGGATCGTTGTTGGGATGGATTAGGTCATGGCTAATTGGTAGGAAACAGAGAGTCAGCATAAATGGTACCAAGTCAGAGTGGGGAGCAGTCAAAAGTGGTGTCCCCCAGGGATCGGTATTAGGTCCCCTGTTGTTTCTTATATACATAAATGACCTAGATTTAGGTATAACTAGTAGGATAAGTAAATTCGCAGACGATACTAAAATGGGGAGATCAATTGATTCAGATAGCGATATAGAGTGCCTCCAAAGGGATCTAGATACCTTACATGAATGGTCAGTAAATTGGCAGATGAAGTTTAACATTGACAAATGCAAGGTATTAAAGATAGGGAAGATGCATACAAATGTTAAATATAAACTAGCTAATTTAGAATTAGAAAATTCAGACTGTGAGAAAGATCTAGGTGTGTTTGTTAGCAATGATTTGAAGCCTAGAAAACAGTGTATAAGCGTTCGTAATAAGGCAAACAGGATTCTCGGGTTCATCTCTAGGAGTGTGAGTAACAGAACTGCTGATGTTATCTTAAAACTTTACTTGTCATTAGTGAGACCCCATATGGATTATGCTGTCCAATTTTGGTGTCCTTATTACAGAATGGACATAGATTCATTGGAGAGAGTACAGCGTAGAATGACAAAAATGATCCATAATATTAGAAATCTTTCGTATGAAGAAAGGTTGAAGAAATTAGGTTTACATTCGTTAGAGAGACGCAGAGTTAGAGGGGATATGATAGAGGTGTTCAAGTGGGTTAGTGGGATTAACAAAGGGGACATGACAAATGTACTAAAGCTCAGTGATAGCGAAAGAACTCGTACCAATGGTTTCAAATTAGATAAATTTTGTTTCAGAAAAGATATAGGCAAATATTGGTTTGGTAACAGAGTTGTAGATGGGTGGAATAGACTACCAAGTGCTATAGTGGGGTCTAAAACGGTAGGGAGCTTTAAGATAAAATTGGATAAGCATATGGACGAGAAGGGTTGGGTGTGAAGGGGGATCAGCCGGGTTGGGCCAATCAGCACTCTGCATACCCCCATAATCCTGCGTTAATCTCTAACCGTTTTGGTAAGATGATCCTCAGGGTATTAGAGTGTTGAGCCTATAATTGGGCTTTGTAATTGAACTGGGGTTGTGTGGGACAGGGATCTGCCTTGCTTAGGCCAATCGGCTTTCTGCAGACTCCCATTTTCTTATGTTCTTATGTTAACTGAATAATTGTTCTCCCCATTTTGGTATCGTCTGCAAATTTACTTATCCTACTAGTTATACCTAAATCAAGGTCATTTATGTATATAATAAACAACAGAGGACCTAACACAGATCCCTGGGGGGACACCATTCTTGACTGATCCCCATTCTGACTTAGTACCATTTATGCTGACTCTCTGCTTCCTACCAATTAGCCATGACCTAATCCATCCTAACAACGCCCCCCCCTATTCCATGTGCCTCAACCTTTCTCATCAATCTCTCATGAGGGACTCTGTCGAAAGCTTTACTGAAATCTAAATATATAATATCATATGACTTGTCATTATCTACTGCTTCATATACCTCTGAGAAAAAACTAAGCAAATTAGTAAGGCAAGAACGTCCCTGAGTGAATCCATGCTGAGAAGAATTGATTAAGTTAAATGTTTCTAAGTGGTTTCTCATTTTCCTAGAAATAATTGACTCTAGTAGCTTTCCTATGATTGAAGTGAGACTAATGGGACGGTAATTGGATGCTATTGATTTATCACCTTTTTTTGAAAATCGGAACTACATTTGCAAGCTTCCAAGCTTCTGGAACTATACCTGTGTCTAATGAATTGTTAACCCGTTGAGACCCAGCGTCGCACGTGTTGCGTCGGCAGTCTTTGATCACCAACTCCCAGCGACGCATCACGTGCGTCCGACATATAAAAAACACTTACGTGGCTCGTAAGGTAGGAAATGGCGGGAGAATAGGAGGGGGAGGTACCGTAGTGTGTGGGGGAGCCGGGCCAGTAGGTGTGAGCGGGCCGAGACAGCCGCGCGGCTGGTGGTGGTGGGCTTAGTGGGGATAGTTTACACCCCTAGTTTACCGCCACTTTGAACCTTCATTACTCCGGTCGTATGGGAGCTAGAGGCTTGAGATTTATGTGAGATACTCCTTAGGATGTATGCCGTACAATGCCATACTCAGTTTTTACCCTAGTGCTCCCGGGCGGGTGGTCATGCGGGGGAGACGAACTATTGAAACCCCCCCGCCCCCAAATGACCGAAATGAGTTTTTTTTTATTTGTGTGTTCATTTCTCACCATTCTCTTCCATTTTGGCTCAACAAATTTTTTTGAAGCTCCCCCCCCCCAAAAAAAAAATGTCAGAGGTTATTTTTTTTTTTTTTTTTTTCATTTCTCATCCTTGTCTTCCATTTTAGCAAACAAAAAAAATAAGTGAAAATGGCTTGGGACTGGGGTGAACAAAATATTATAACTAGCCGGGGCTCAACGGGTTAAAAAGAAATGTGGTTCAATGTTATTTTAATACCACAAATTTTTGTGATATATTTGAATATAAATATTGAATCTATATGCTCTAAAGATCATAAGAAAATTTGTTTTAACCCTCGGCAAAACCTAATAAAAAAGTATGGTACTAAAAAAAAAATCGTAACAAGGTTGTCAATACGGTACTTCCAGTTATCGATAGCTCTAAAGATCATATGAAAATGTGTTAAACCCTCGGAAAAACCTAATATAAATGTATGGTACTAAAATTTAATTTTCGTAACAAGGTTGTCAATCAGTACTTTCCCGTTATCAATGTACAATCAGAGCTGAAGATTGCACAGTAAACACCGTAGACTTCATCGACTTTTACCTTCGTATAATAGACATCCAATTTTTTTTGTTTTATTAACTAAGGGATTAGTACTCAACCAGCGGGGATGTGGGGGCGGCAGCCCCCACCCATAATACTAGGTTAGGTTAGGTAAGGTTGTTAGGTTAGGCTAATGTCTTTTCAAATCACTATCGGGGGGGGGGGGGGGGGAGACGTGTCTCAACATCGATCGATAGGCCTAATGGGGAAAATAGGTTTTCCCGAGATTTCTAATTAATTACAAACACTATATATTGATGCAAATGAACAATTTTGTTTATAAAAAACACTCGGAAAATTTGTGGTATTAAAATAAAAAAATCCAGAAATGTTAATGGGTAACTTAACTCATCTCTGCATTCTTTTAATACTCTAGCATATACCTCATCGGGACCAGGCGATTTCTGAGGTTTCAGTCTGTCAATTTCCTTAAGCACATCATTTCTACTTATAGTAACCGTACTTAACCTATTTTCTATACTATCGCTATATACCTTACGGACTTCTGGAATCTGTGCCAAATTTTCATTAGTGAAAACGGATAGAAACTGACTATTTAATGTACTGCACATTTCTAAATCATTTTCTGTCATTTCTCCTATCGAAGTTTTAAGGAGGCCTATTTTATCTCTAACTTTAGATTTATATAGCTGGTAAAAAGCCTTAGGGTTATTTTTTGAGTCATTGGCTATCCTGATTTCATAATTTCTTTTGTCTGTCCTTATACCTTTTTTAACCTCTCTTGATAGATTCTGATACTCTGATAGTAAGCAAGTAGGTGAATTTCGCCTTTCTTAATTTTTCGATATATTCCTCTCTTGGTCTCTAACATTTGGTATATCTACAGTTATACTACCCCTCCCCCACACCACCTCCCCCCTTCAAAACACGCCTTTTAGCATGTTTTTGGATGGTTCAGCAGACGCGGAAAAAGGAAAAAAACAAAACATATTTTGATCAAAAATTTATCACCAACCAGATACAATTTTTTTTAGGTAGCCTAATAACCCTAATTTGTTGTTGTTTTTTATTTTATAGACAGTGTTGTTTAATACGGTACCGAGGACCGCCGCATTTTAGTATTTTTAACATTAGCCTAACCTAACTTAACCGAAAACTAACCTGTCTCGCGACCGGTCTAAACCCAGCTCACGTTCCCTGTTAATGGATGCGCGACGGTCTAAACCCAGCTCACGTTCCCTGTTTATGGGTTCGCCAAGGTTTGTAATACCGGTACTTCAATGTATCTATTTCAAGTCAAATATAAATTTCCGCGCATCATCAAACCATACTAGGCTATGTCTACTACTAATAATATTAACCCATTAGCCTAGTACCAACAGAATAGCGACAAAATAGGGGTAGTATAGCCTAACTGTAGATTTATATAGGCTAGCCTATCTGCCTATTAACATTGAACCGACAAATTTATAGAAGCCATATAGGGTAGCCTAAATTGATGAGTGTGCTGTGAAACCGGATCTAGAATTAAACCTAAATGTCGATACTAGGCCTAGGCCGAGTTACCTAAGTGTAGCCTAGCCTACCCAAAATTAAAATAGCTAGGCTAGGCTACAATAAAAAATTAAACCACGGTAGGCCTATTGGTAGGGAAACACAATTATAACAAGAACATTAAACAACAAAAGGTCTCTTCCAGTCTTATTGATTCCACATAAAACAATAACATGTCAAATTACTCTATCCTACTTTGCCCAACCCAGTTCAATCTCCAGCCATTTTCCCGGAAATAAAAGGCCGTACAATGATGTCCTTGAAATTCTGAACTTACCAGTATGTTCTACACCTTTAATACCAGTGTAATTATTGGCCATAGTAGTGATAAAGCCACCAATACTAACGCAATAATGGTCTTGTATTTGTTGGATATTACCAAGGGACGTACGTGTTTGCGTTTTTCAACCTCCATTTCTACACTAATGTAATCATCAATATACACTTTTGTAATGCCCCACATATGGATAATACCCTGAAATGTCATATAACTTACAGGTAACTGTGGTGTGATCTCAACATTACATTTGTGACAGAAAAATCTGGCCGTAGACGACGCCGTTTCCACACCAGCTTCCGCCATTTTGAGTGACTGAAGGTAGAACATTCGAAAAGGACAAAATAATCAAACATTTTTGTATTTATGCTTATATAATTATTTTAAGCATTCCAGTATTTCCACAAATTATATATTTAAAGCTTATCAACCAGTGGTTAGTATTTTTTTTTTAATATTTTACCTGCGAATTTACTATTTAAATCAATGGTGTATTAATAATAATAATAATAATAATACTTTATTTCAGACTCACACAGTACAGAGGGGACCATACTCTGGGGTCCATATATACCTTACAGTAACATAAATATATATAAGCTACTGTACATAGGCTACATAAAATAAAAAGAAATTAAATAATACCCAGCTTGCTATCATGTAGTTCACAGCACTGCCTCAACCAAAAACAGTGGTCATCAAACTACTGTGTTACCAAAACCACTGTCCTAATTGTGTACAGTACCATGCCTCACATCATTTAGCATCCGGTACAGTATGTTGCTACAGTACAGTATAGGAATATCGGTACTGTACTGCACTATGAGGTTAATAATAATAATAATAATAATAATATTTATTCAGTTAGCAATTTACAGAGTTGGTACCACATAGTTTGTTATAAATATGATATGTACCAGCCTTGCATAATTCCAACTAAGGATAGCCCAATAAGGTTCAGTACCGGTATGCTAATTCTGTAGAGTAGCAGACCTGAAATCATTATTTAAGGTTAAATATAGAGCAACTTCCTCCAGTGTGCCTGGATCCTAGAGGTGTAGCCTATGCTTGGAGTTTGTAGCATTTTAATGATACTGTTCTCAGAAGTGTTAAGGCGCTGAATGAATTTATATGTTAGCTTTCTAATGAGTGATTGGTAACAGTGTAAGTTCATATAGGCACATAGCGTACTTGTAGGCTACTCTCATATTTTGAGAGCCCCAGAAACATTTTCATGATATTGTGATATGAGATACTTAGTCTATTCACTGTCATTTTCTTATAGTTCCACCATAGTTGTGCTGTATACATTGGTGAGCAGTAGGAGTTGAACAATGTTATTTTTGTATCCCATGTGCACATATGAAATTTTCTTAATATTGAATTTCCCTGCATGTAAAGTTGCCTTCGCTGACGACCCATATCCTCATCACTTGAAATATAGTGTCCTAGATACTTTACTTTACTTACTTCTTCTATAATTTCTTCATACAAATGGAATTTAGGTAGCTTTGATTTCAATAGGTTAGATTTAAATATTATGATATTGCTCTTTATAGGATTAAATTTGACTGAATGTTCGATTCCAAATTTTTCACATACTCTTAATAATGTATCCAGTCCTGCTCCAGAGGGCGCGATTAAGGCTAGGTCATCAGCATACATGAGATGATTTACAATGGTGCTGCCAATGCAGCACCCAGTGCGAGTCTTGTTCAGCTCCAGACTAAGATCATCCATGTAGACGTTGAAAAGATACGGAGACAATATCCCCCCCTGCCTAACACCATTGGTTACGGCGAAAGAGCCTGACAGGATGTTGCCCCATCTTACACACATTTTTTGATTAGCATACCAGAAAATAAGTATCCTAACAATATAGCTAGGCACTTCCCTGTTAACTAATTTTTCAAATAAGGTTTTGTGACACACCCTATCAAAAGCCTTACTTGCATCAAGAAAACAAGAGAAAATTGAGCTATTTAGCTTATTGTATGTATCAATCACTTCTTTCAGCACATATATGCATTGGTCTGTGCCGTGATTTTTCTTAAAGCCAAACTGATTGCTGCTGGTGACAATATATGCAGACATTCTTTCTAGCAATATCATTTCAACTACCTTCTTCTTCTTATTATTGTTTAAAGGTGCAGTTTGCTTGGAGGGTTGTCTCCAGATTACTGCACAGGCGTTTAGATGGGACAGAATAAGAATAGAAGGGGAAAATCATAGAATGAGGAATGAAAAACTACTCAAAATTAGTCACTGAAGCCCCCCAACCACGTCAAGGAGAGTAGTATCAGGGGGGTTCAACTACCTTACTCACCACACTAGCAAGTGCTACTGGGCGGTAGTTGTCTTTTGTAATTTTACCTGATTTATCTTTAATGACAGGAACAAGTATTACGGATATCATAGACTCCGGCAGGACACCATGCGTAAATAGACTGGTGATGCAAGAACTAAGTTTATCTATTAACAACTTATCTGCATATTTAAGATGTTCTGCATATATACCATCCAGCCCACAAGCTTTGTTTAGGTTAAGTTTTCGTATGGCATTCTCAAGATCACTTTCAGTCACTTTAATGTCTTCATAATTACTATCTTTCATATATTGAATTGTACCATTAGTAGACCTTTGGTTTACACTGTTAAGTAGTTCCTTAAAATGAGTTTTCCATAAGTCAGCAATGTTCTCTTCATCCGTAACCCCCTCAACACTGACAGGTAATGGTGTGTTACAATTTTGCATGGATCTGATATCCTTCCAAAAACAGTTAGTATCCTTTTCTGCCAGACTCTTTGCAAGGGCTTCCTTCCTTAATTGGTTTTCATTTTGCTTAATAAATCTAATGGCATATTTGGTCCTAGCCTTTGCTCTTTTGTGAAGTTCAAATATAGGCCCCTGTCTGGGCTGACCTACTTCAAGCCAATGAGACCTAGCATCTCTGGAGGCCTGATACAGGTCAGCCACATAGTCTTGCCAACCTGGCTTATTGAATGAGGACTTATATTTATGGCTATTAAAAATACTTTCCCCTGCTTTTGATAAAGAATCTATTATACTATTGTAAAATTTAATAATGTCCTTTCTGTGTTGTGCATCACTAAATTTTGGATCCCTGCATTGTGCTACACCATTACCATCATATTGCACCCTATTTAATAAGTCTTTGGGTTTATCACAGTACATTTGGCACTCTTCATTTGAGATTACATTCCATGGAACTTTTGCCTTGATGCTATTGCTAGTTTCTGTTATTTCCGGTGCCTTATTAATTTGGATTGTTAATTCTATAGGTATGTGGTCGTCATCCGTAATGTCATATCTTATGGCCATTTCTGAGATAGAGTCATGAAAGTCAGAGCTAGAGATTGCATGATCAAGCCACGACCTGGTCTCCCATGCTTCACTAACATATGTATAGCTATTTTCTGGAAGCAGGTTTTTGGAGGACAAAATTAAACCTTGCTCATCACAAAACCTTAGCATATGTTTAGCAAACATGGAACCACCCAACTCGTGAGGGGTAGCATTCCAATCACCTACCACTGAGTAACACGTTATCTCTAATTCAGAAATTAGGCCACCAAGTTCCCCTAAATTTCCAAACAAAGTTCTTCATTTTCTGCACACTGATACGGTAAGTAAACACAAAATATTGCAAATTTTCTGTGTCTCACTTCCAGCTGTATTCCCGCACACCAGCTTAAATTTGTCTCAATGGGTTTAATTACACTATCTAGGCACGATCTCCACATTATTGCAACTCCCCCTGGGGGGTGACCTGCTACAATACCATCATGTGTGTCCGTAGTGGAGACCCCGTACCCATGGAAATCTTTATCTAATGTGTTCAAATTACCTAAGTCCTGTTTTGTGTACCAGGTTTCCTGAAGGCAGACTATGTCACTGGTCCTTAATGTAGATACGATGTCAGGTCGCAACAGGAGATTCCTCTTTGTTTTGGGGAGTCCTCTGCAATTGTATGAAGTTACTTTTATACTTGCTGCTGTTGTTGGTATCTCCTCCATTACTGCGGGTTGGATAGTGGTGTGCGATGCCTCCAAGTCCCAGAAGCCTCTGCACTTTCCTCATTGGGATATTGTCTTGGTTCTCTGTACCAGTTGACATATGCATCTTCTGGCCACAGGTCAGGATTCATGAAAACATCTGGATCTGGACATTCGCTAGTTATACAAAAGGAGGCACAGGTAGTGGATCTGGAGAGGGTGGTCAGCTGTCTTACCTCTATATTTATATGTAGATTATCAGCCAAGTATATCTTGAGGTTCTCAGCAGTAACACTAGGGTTGAATCCTGTGACAAACACCCTAGCTAGTCGGGGCCTTTTGATGGTATTGAGGCCAGTATCCTTGACCCTACCTTTAATTCCTGGCTGGTTTCTCGGTCTAGGGTGAACCTGCTCGCCTTCCCTAGAGTAGCGAGGCTTGCCATTCACCCATTTGACCATAGTCCATGGGTTTTCCCTTGCATTGGCTCCTTCATTTGGTTCAGTTTGTGTAAATAAATTTGAGGATGGTGTAGCTGGCACTGTATTATCTTCTCTCGTTGCCGACGATAAAGATTGCTGTTGTGTTCGGTGTTGTTGCTGTTGTGGTCGCTGCTGCTGCCACACCTGGTGTTGCCTTTGATATGAATGCTGCTGCTGGGTTCGTTTGGATTGTTGTTATTGTTGTTGTTGTTGCTGTTGTAGTTGTCGCTGGTGTTGTTGCTTTTGTTGATGCTGTTGCTGCACCTGCTGTTGTTGCTGCTGCACCTGCTGCTGTTGCTGTTGCACCTGCTGGTGCTGCTGCTGTTGTGGTTGTTGCTGCTGCTGTTGTATTGTGTGGTATAACTGGTGTTTGATTATTCTACTCAACCGATACGAGTTTTTAAACAGATGAAGGTTTTTATAGATAACAAAGTAGCTTCCCTAACGCTAATAGAGGGCAGTGGTTTCCCCCATGATTCCTTAACAGCCTTTATATATATACTGCATAGGCCTACATGCATATTACACAGACTAGGCCTACCTATCCATGACTCAACATGCAACACTAGTATCATCATGCATGAGCCTATTGCATGAACGATTTATCCTGAAGGGAATATAAAAATTGACTGCACATCATGAATTATATTCCTGTACAAATATATCTTACAGTTTCTTACAGTTTCTTACAGTAGATCCTCTGGAAAAAGGCAAACTAGGCCTGTGTATACAGCTCAGTACCAGTACTTGCACTGCTGCGGTCGTTCACGGTGTTGGAGGCGGCGGTAGCAGACGCAACATTTTTACTATTCTGTATTTTTTTTTATAATCAAACTTCAAATCTTGTCCTCCCCATGCTTTATCAAGATTACTTTCAAACTCCCTTATTGATTCGGAATCGACTACATACTGGGGCAGTGCGTTCCACTCATTTACCACTCTTTGACAAAATTAGTTCTTTGCCTTCTCAAGCCTATTTCTTTCTTTGTAAATTTTCTTAGAGTGTCCTCTCGTTCTTGTTCCCTCCCGCATCAAGAAGATACCTTCACACACATCCTCATCGTACTTTCCTGACACTATCTTAAAAGTAAATATATGCTGGTCCTCTAGCTGTTATGCCACGCTATTAAAAGCGAGATATATTCTGGTCGCACTTCCCAGCTCTGGGAATTATGCAGTAGTCTTTGAGATGGGGGATAAAAGCACCAGGGAAAAAGGAAGGAACACCGAGGTGCAAGGAAGGCGCACTAATCGACCACCAACAACTCCTGTCACCGTGCCACCAAGGCAAGAGGACACAAACACAAGAGCCCCCTCACCACGTCAGGCCAGGTTGCCAGCATCACCTTGCCACTTCTCTCGACCCTAGGAAAGGACCTAACAGTAAGGTTATCCACTGACACCACCAGGGAAATAAGAGAGGTTCGATACGAACATCGGGGAGAAGAAATCCTCCATAAACCCCAAACCACCACGTGCCCATCTTGCCCGGAGATACACCACTGCCGTGGTGCGAATCCTGAGAAGGGCTACCGCCGTCGACATAGACCTTCTTCCAAGCACATCCACCCTACTAACACTGAGCTGTAAAGTCAGTGAAAATATATGTTAGCCTAAACAGACCCAGATGCGGAAATACCTTGAGCCGACTAGGCCAAGCGGGATATCTCTATTGGTCTAAAGCCTGGTTCACACATAGAAGAGTCGGTGCCCGAGTCCAACACGAGTGATGAAATTTTGCTATTCGGCAATGACTCGTTGTAAAGTCAGTGAAAATAGGCTAGCCTAAACAGACCTCTGATGCGGAAATACCCTGAGCCGAACAGGCCAAGTGGGATATCTCTATTGGTCTAACTGGTAAGGTGTCTGCCTCACACCCAAGGGTCGAGAGTTCGTGCCCCCACCAGGGCATGATATTTTTGTGAGGCTATTCCCGCATCTAACGAAGTTTAGGTGTGCTGGTAAAATTGTTCAGATGGTTGAGAGTAAGATCGGAGCTCCATAAATCCTCTTTCGGGTATGGTGTAAAAACCGATCCCCACAACGTCAATACTCTGCAACACTTGTGTTACACTTGTGTATACTCTCCGTGTATCGGGGTGTGACCTGGGTACTCGCCACGTGGCCCAAAAATTTCAAACATGCATGAAATTTCTTGTCTCCGTCACGAGTCCGACGAAAATACGTGTAGACTCGTGTGTAAAGTCAGTGAAAATTATAGGTTTGATTCCCGAAGGGAAGTAGAGAAAACCTAATATTTAGTAGGGCCTCGTAATCATTGATGACTTCGCCTATTAAACCAGCAAGTGCGGATCTCCTTATATAAGGCCTACCGGTGGGCTGCAGAACTCCTTATATAATCCAAGGCCTAAAAAAAAAACATTTAAATCAGCCCAGTATCAATTTTTTCTATTTTTTGTTTGTTTTGTTTTTTATTGCCCCTTGGCCATGGCAAATATCACTCCTCCACATCCCCTCCTTCCCCCCCCCACCCATTCAATTATCACCTATTCTCTCTCTATTTCCCTTATTTCGTTGATATATTTTGTGCTATCAATAGCGATTCATAAGCAAGCTGTGCTTGTATGTGTTACCAAGCGAGTGCAAGAGAGAGACAGAATCGATCGACAGTCTCTCTCCAGACGTGGGGAGGAGTGGAGGAGCGGGAGGCTGGCTCACACTCGATGATTACAACTCCCGGCCTCTGTTGCCAATTTTGACCAGCCAAACGCTGTTTCCACTTGTTTTATTGCTGTAACAGGTTAATACCTTTATAATCAACGTAAAATAGGCGCATATGGATAAGTATTAATGATATTTATGGTACGATGCCGATTTGAGTGAAGGAAACCATCTAAATACCTCCGCACAGGGGTGGCTGTATACTATAGGGGGTACGCAGCGGAGAGGTTAACATTAATAGTCTCCATTCAACATCCTGCGCCAGCAATTTGAATAACCCGCGCTGAAGATCATGGAGTACTCATCATAAGTGCACGCTTAATTCCCTTATGGGATCGTCATTTTGATTGGGTACCCTACAGAAAAAACTCTGTAAAAAATAAAAAAGAAAGATAATTTAATATCTGTTATTTGTAAATTTCATTAATCGATTTTAGGAGTATGGTTGGTTGTTGGAAGGAACATAATAATCATATGACTTGCCATATACGTGGATTTCTCATGTTTTGCTTCCCTGATACCAGGCCCCCTAGCGGCCATCTTCGTCCTTCACTGATTTACCAAGAAAAAACTATGGAAATCAACGAATGGGAAGTGGGATGGTTGGGAGGGCCCGAGTCGTCAATGATTACGGGGCCCTACTAAATTATAGGTTGGATTCTCGAAGGGAAGTAGAGAAAACCTAATATTTAGTAGGGCCCCGTAATCATTGACGACTTCGCCTATTAACCCGGGAACTGCGGAAAGACTCTTAAGAGTTCCCCCGGCGGACTGCGGGAAGACTCTTAAGAGTCAGGGAAAAAAAAAATCAATTTAAAACACCAAATTTTGTTTTATTTTTTTTTTTGCCCCTGGGCCATGCAAAATATCACTCCTCTACCTCCCCTCCTTCCCCACTTTCCTCCCCTCCTTCAGTTATTACCTATTTTCCCTGTTATTCCCTTATTCTGTGGTATATTTTCGTGCTAACATTAGCGAGTTGCAAGCAGGGCATTGTCATCACTGTTAGCAAGAGAGAGAGAGAGAGTATCGATCGACAGTGTCTCTCCAGACTTGGGGAAAAGTGGCGGGAAAGGAGGTTGCCTCAGCCATACATTATGTAACTCCCGGCCTGTATCGCCGATTTTGACCATCCAAACGCTGTTTCCACTTGTTTTATTGTTGTAACAGGTTAATACCTTTATAATCAACCTATAATAGGCGCATATGGAGAAGTATTAACACCTTACGAGCGGCCTATGCGGTTTATTTATATGTACCACCCAGCGGGGTGTTTTTAGCCAAAATAGGGCTGTTTACGTGATCATTTTCATGCCTAAATAAGACCCAGAACGTAAAACAAGTATCTATCCCTGAAAGGGCATAAACAGAGCTTTCGAATGACACCATAACGATCCTTTTATGATGGCTAGTTTTCTTGCAATAACCGTGCAACGCGAGTGCAAAAAGCATGTAATTAGGCACTTTCCCCATACAATTCCGTATATAGCGAGTGAGAGAGGGAGGGAGGAGGTGGGATTCGTGTCAGTAGGTTCGCCGCGGTGGTCTGGAGCAGTCATACGCTCGCTACTCTCCTGCCACCACTTGTCTCTCTCTCTCAGCAACATTACGTGCTGAAATTGCCACACGACCTATGTCGAGCGCCGCCACATAGTCCAGTTTTATTTAACTCGACTTATGTTGCTCGCCGCTAATTAAGGGTTAATGCTATTTATGGTAAAATAAATATTTAGTGATGGAAACAGCTCAAATACATGCACACAGGCAGAGGTGTCTCATACCCCCATGCACACTTCAGAGGTTAACATTAATAGTCTCCATTCAACATCCTGCGCCAGCAATTTGAATAACCCGCGCGGAAGATCATGGAGTACTGATTATAAGTGCACGCTTAATTCCCTTATGGGATCGTCATTTTGATTGGGTACTCTACAGAAAAAAAAACTCTGTAAAAAAGAAAAAAGAAAAGATAATTTAATATCTGTTATCATATGACTTGCCATATACGTGGATTTCTCATGTTTTGCTTCCCTGATACCAGGCCCCCTAGCGGCCATATTCGTCCTTCACTGATATACCAAGAAAAAACTATGGAAATCAACGAATGGGAAGTGGGATGGTTGGGAGGGCTCGAGTTGTCAATAATTACGGGGCCCTACTAAATATTAGGTTTTCTCTACTTCCCTTCGGGAATCAAACCTATAATTAAATAGGGCCCCTTCATCATTGACGACTTCGCCTGAATATCAAGACTGGAGGCGGGACATTCGTAAAATATCCTAACCTTAGGGAAGAAAATCCGAATAACATTTTCTTAAGATTTTATTGTATGCAATACAAAATATAAAAAAGATATAAAAGATGTGCTAGCAGTGCGTGGCATTAAGAAACTGCTTGCTCATGGTAAGGTCGTTGCAGGCGACCCTAATTAGTTCTATTAAAAAGCGGTGATTTTACCTTACCAACAAAAATAATACAGTTTAAATTATCTCTTAGCATGTGCAGTAGGAATATTTTCAAACGATTGGTAGTATCTGGATTTAAGCACATATAACTAGACACATAAATCTAGTAAGAATTTATTATTTACTTATATTTGATGCCATTCGCCCACAGTTACACATATTATAGTTTTGACCGAGTAAATATGCATGGGTCACAGGAAAATTGTATTAATATATTTTCAATAGTGTTTGATGAATGGCAATTAACCCGGGAACTGCGGGGAGACTCTTAAGAGTTCCCCCGGCGGACTGCGGGAAGACTCTTAAGAGTCAGGGGGAAAAAAAATCAATTTAAAACACCGATTTATTTATTTATTTATTTATTTTTTTGCCCCTGGGCCATGCAAAATATCACTCCTCTACCTCCCCTCCTTCCCCACTTTCCTCCCCTCCTTCAGTTATCACCTATTTTCCCTGTTATTACCTTATTCTGTGGTATATTTTTGTGCTAACATTAGCGAGTTGCAAGCAGGGCATTGTCATCACTGTTAGCAAGCGAGTGCAAGAGAGAGAGAGAGAGAGTATCGATCGACAGTGTCTCTCCAGACTTGGGGAAAAGTGGCGGGAAAGGAGATTGCCTCAGCCATACATTATGTAACTCCCGGTCTGTATCGCCGATTTTGACCATCCAAACGCTGTTTCCACTTGTTTTATTGTTGTAACAGGTTAATACCTTTATAATCAACCTATAATAGGCACATATTTTATTATTTTTTTTTCTTTTCTATATTCCAACTTACTTCCTCTTGGGCATAGGCTGAGAGCCTTAACCCCTCCAACCCGGAAGGGCTCTTGAACGCCCATAACAACCTCGGCCCGCGCAACCCGGAAGGGCTCTTGAACGCCCATTGCTTGCGTGCGTGCTTTCGAATGCCGCGCGTACATTTTCGGTATCGTGGGACGGTAGGTGGCGCCACCAGGCGTAAACTACGCCACAGCAACAGTATCTACCCCGACGCCATCATGGACAGTACGCCAAATAGTGATTCCGCTGTGTCCGATACCGTGCTTCCTACGACGCCCTTGCTAGTTCGTCGCGCCTTACCCCGACGCCATCGCCTAAATGTGTTATCTCCCGGAGGTATTGAGACGACATTGAGACTTTATGAGCGAGCTGATGCCAAGCATAATGTTGATGATGAAGTCAGTGACGACTCCAGTAATTATAAGTCGAGTGATTATGGCCATGAGAGTGACAAAGAAGAGCAATTCCTGGGATTTGCGAGAGAACATGACAGTGATGAGAGTGATGAAGGTGATGTACCAGTTGTTGAGGAAGCTGGTTTATCTAAAGACAGTGAACTTGAGAGAGTGAGTGAGTGGGAGAGTTCAAGGTCACTCACCAAATTTCGCATAAGTGACACGACGCCAAGCCCTTCCCCAGGTAAACCGCCTTTCAATCTACATTTGTATAAGCAGAAAATACTTGAGAAGGCGGCCACGGCAGCTAGGGAACAAGCAAAACTACTTGGTGAGGATGAGGCTGTGAGTGAGGGTAAGCGTGGTGACCCTTCTCGTCCGCCATTGTCTCCCTTATCTACCCACGCCACCCAAGATGACCCGGATGCCCCGCATTCTTCCCCACCACCCCCACCATTGCCAAGGGTTGAGGACCCCACACTTTCGGCCTATTTGCCTCCTAGGTCCCCCGACAGGAGACATACTGCTGCCGAAAAGGGGAAAGGTAGGAAATATACCAAAAAAATTAAGAAAAGTAAGAGAGTTTTGTTCGAGGCTCCCGCGGCGTCCACCCCGGCCGGCCCCAGCCATACGTCCCCGCAACTTTCCCCACGGTCCTCCCCACCTCTCCCGCCTTCAACATGTCTTCCTGAAGAAGTCTTTGAGCTCGCATCACCAATACCTGGGCCTAGTGACAGTGAAACATTGCTTTCTGTCACTCGTCGCAGGCCAAGGAGCCCAGGACCTCGGGGGGACACAGCCTCACCTGCCACTCCTTCCCCACCTCGCCCACCCGCACGCCGCCCACGCATCACTGGTTCCCCGCCAGATTATGTGGGGGCCACTGATGATGAAGGGCACCTCTCTGAAGACTCTGGCCATGATTACATAGGTCCACCGTCAGGGCAAGATGACCACTCTGACGATGACTATATGGACATCGACGACCCTCGACCCATCCGCTTGGCCCGGCGTCGTGCTGCCCGTCGTGCTGCCCACCGCCCTTGCCGCCGCCCTCGCCGCCCTAGGGCGCGCGCCTCCCGAGTTGGCCGTGGGCGTGCTGGGCCACCAGCTGGAGCTCCTCGTCAGCGTAGACAAGACCCATTCTACGTTTTTCAGTGGCAAGACGTAGTTGATGAGGATGGATACAACCCTGATGTGCCAGCTTTTGATGAGGTACTGGAGGGTTCAGGCATTACCCCCAATTTTCCTGCAGGCCCCAATGCTCCACCACACGAACTATTTGAGGCCTTCTTTGATGAGGAGGTGGTAGGCTATGTTGTCAAAGAGACAAATAAGCAGCACCAATTCCAGGTCCACTTTTTGGGAAAGGTGACCAAGGGCCACATGAGGCAGTGGACCCCAGTGACTCATAAAGAGTTCATGGTGTTCCTGGCACTCACCATGCTAATGCCTCATGTCAAGAAGCATAGGTTGCCTGACTATTGGATCACCAATGATCTGATATCCACCCCTGCCTTCGGGAAATATATGTCTCGCGACCGGTACCTTGATATCCTCGCAGCGCTCCATCTTGTCACCAACCTTGACGTCCACCTCCCAGACAAGCTGTGGAAGATTAGGACGTTGTACGAGATGATGCGAGAACGCTTCACCTCCTACTTCAAGCCCTTCCGCAAGGTCATCATTGACGAGTCTCTTGTGCTGTTCCGGGGAAAACTCAGCTTCCGGCAGTACATCCCCTCAAAAAGACATCGCTTTGGCATAAAATTCTTTGTGCTGTGCGACTGCCAAACTGGCTATGTCCTGGACTTCCTGGTCTACAGCGGGAAGGAAGGGGACTTGCTTGTGGACCCCCTCATTGGCTTTGGCGGAGCAGTGGTGCAAGCCATGATGGACCGCTACTTTCACAAGAATCACGTCCTCTACACGGACAATTATTACACGTCCCCCACTCTCTCACAGTACCTGCATGAGCGCAAGACGGGGACTGTAGGCACAGTACGAGGGAAAAGGAAGGGCATGCCACCTTTCCCTCCAAAGACCAAAAAAGGTGATGTGTTCAAGAAGAAGTCGGGGCCCATTCTGGCTATCCACTGGCACGACCAGCGGAAGGTCAACCTCCTGACCACCATCCACAAGGGGGAAATGGTGGAGACTGGCAAGGTGGATCGCCGCACCCAGGCCAGGGTGACCAAGCCCGATGCTGTCCTGGACTACAACATCAACATGAGGCTGGTGGACAAGTCCGACATGCAGATAGGCTTCATTGACTGCCTGCGTACCTCGTGCAGATGGTACAAAAAGTTCTTTCTGCATATGGTGGACATGTCAGTTCTGAATGCCTACAACATATACAAGCTTCGGAATGTGAACACACCCATGAAGTTCAATAGCCTGCGGAGGTTCCAAAAGCAGGTGTTGACGGAGCTCCTGGAGAAGTATGCTACGCCACAGAGGGCAGTGGCACATCCTGGGCCCGCCGCTATTGACCGCTTGCAGTGTGCTCAATACTTGATTAGGCACAGGCTTGGTTCCCTGCCTCAGAATGAATCAGGAAGAACACAGCAGAAGCGGTGCCATGTCTGCTACAACAGCAGGGTGAGGCCGAGGTCAGGTAAAAAGTCAACCATGGAGTGTGTGGAGTGCAAGGTGGCACTCTGTGCTTTAGAGTGCTTCTTTGATTACCACTCCAAGCTGGAGTTCTAATAATCATACTGAAATTGCCAAATAAAATGACAATATGTACACTATAATTATATATAGGCAAAAAGTGGAAGAAAACCAATTTATTGTAATACAAAAGTCATGTATTATGAGAACATTGATACAAATACAATTACACCATAATAATATGTGAAAGTGACACATATGTATATACCAAGTGACATTCATATGATTAGAACCTATATAAATATATAAATCAGTGAAAAAAGACACAATAAATTGTATATAAAACGTTTACAAATCATATAACTAAGTGAAAGTGACACAAGACCTAATATTTGATGGCCAAAGTATAATAATTACCTGTGATAACGAATAATCAGTGCCTAATACAACAATAACCTACCTCAATTACTAATAAAATGTACGGTATCGAGTGAAAATGAGCATTATCAGTGACAGTGACACTCTCTAAAGCATATTTGTCAAAGTGAAAGTGACACAAGACCTAATATATGATGGCCAAAGTATAATAAACACCTGTGATAACGAATAATCAGTGCCTAATACAACAATAAGCTACCTCAATTACTAATAAAATGTACGGTATCGAGTGAAAATTAGCAATATCAGTGACAGTGATACCCTAATAAACATATTTTATATAATTGGCCTCAAAATAACTAGAAAATATCAAATAAACATCACATTCTCAATATCAAACACTAAAATCATCTAAGGGAGATAAATACTTTGGCGCGACGAGCGGCTAGGTGCGTCGTAGCCATGGCCGGGGCGACGCGTCCGAACGCGGGAAGAATTTGCCGCCGAAAAGCACTCGTCTTCCCGCGCTCACCATTATGCAACCAGAGGGGCTAGAGACCTCTACTCAATGCCATTCGACAGAGGAAGGTTTGTGGAACATTATTCTTTTTTATTCACAACATTACATGCCATATTCATTGACTTACAGAGTAGTTAACATAGGCCAAAGATCGTCAAAACACCCGGTACCGGAGCACAGTCGCAAGCTATAGCCCCCGGGGCTGGAGGGTTAACATTCACCGCTTTACAATGAACAGTGAAGCCTGTGAGGTCTTGTTCCAGTCTAGGGAGTGAGACATGTGAAGCACGTAGAGTACAACGAGCACCTGCCATCTTGCCTTCACATGAGGCACGGTGCTCACTCATGGCCCGAAACGACCCCATCTCTGAAGCCACCTCCTTCCCGTGCTTCACTGTCTCACCCCCTACACTCGGACTCTCACACTTACACACACACAATGCCACCTGTTGAGCAGATAACTCACCAGGCATTGCACCCCTATAGCATATTTTGAATATGGGAATATACATACAGTGCTATTTAATCAGGGAACAAAGAGGGTATTTTATTGACGTTTCGGTGGGCTTGTGGTAATGCACTGATACTAGGTACAGCACAAATTCCATCCCAATAATATCTTCCCATTGATACATTGGGATTTGAACCCGGGACCTTTGGATTACCAGGCCAGTGGCAAGACCACTCCACCACACCTCCCCAAAAGTGGAGAAGTATTAATGCTATTTATGGTAAAATAAATATTTTAGTGATGGAAACAGCTCAAATACATGCGCACAGGCAGAGGTGTCTCATACCCCCCATGCGCACTTCAGAGGTTAAGAGTAAGGGAAAAAAAATTCCATTTAACCCGTTGAGCGCCGGCTAGTTATAATATTTTGTTCACCCCAGTCCCAAGCCATTTTCACTTCTTATTTTTGTTTGCTAAAATGGAAGACAAGGATGAGAAATGAAAAAAACAAAAAATTAAATCACCTCGGATATTTTTATTTGGGGGGGGGGGGGGGGTGGCCTCAAAAATATTTGTTGAGCCAAAATGGAAGAGAATGGTGAGAAATGAAAAAAAAAAAAAAACTCACCTTGGTCACTTGGGGGGCGGGGGGGGGGGTCGAAAGTTCGTCTCCCCCCGCATGACCACCCGCCCGGGAGCACTAGGGTAAAAACTGAGTATGGCATTGTATGGCATACATCCTAAGGAGTGTCTCACATAAATCTCAAGCCTCTAGCTCCCATACGACCGGAGTAATGAAGGTTCAAAGTGGCGGTGAACTAAGGGTGTAAAGTATCCCCACTAAGCCCACCACCACCAGCCGCGCGGCTGTCTTGGCCCGCTCACACCTACCGGCCCGGCTCCCACACACACTACGGTACCTCCCCCTCCTATTCTCCCGCCATTTCCTACCTTACGAGCCACGTAACTGATTTTAATATGTCGGACGCACGTGATGCGTCGCTGGGAGTTGGTGATCAAACACTGCCGACGCATCACGTGCGACGCTGGGTCTCACTGGGTTAAAACACCCAAATTATTTTTTTTTTTTTGCCCCTGGGCCATGCCAAATATCACTCCTCCACCACCCCTCCTTCCCCACTTTCCTCCCCTCCTTCAGTTATCACCTATTTTCCCTGTTATTCCCTTATTCTGTGGTTTATTTTCGTGCTAACATTAGCGAGTTGGTAGCAGGGCGTTGTCATCACTGTTACCAAGCGTGGGAAAGAGCGAGAGAGAGACTATTGCGGAACAGTGTCTCTTCAGACAAGGGGAGGGGTGGAGGGCAGGGAGATTGCCTCAGCCATACATTATGTAACTCCCGGCCTGTATCACCAATTTTGACCATCCAAACACTGTTTCCACTTGTTTTATTGTTGTAACAGGTTAATACCTTTATAATAAACCTATAATAGGCGCATATGGATAAGTATTAACGCTATTTATGGTAAAATAACGATGTTAGTGATGGGAACAGCTCAAATACGTCAGCACAGGAGTGTGGTGTCTCATACCCCTCATGCGCACTTCTTAGGTTAAGAGTTGAAATACTATTTTTCTGATTATATACTGTATATGTTTCGGATAAAATGCACTAGTTGGTATATGGTTTCCAATACATCATGTTTATTGATAGTAATTCATTTATCTATCGTCATATAGTTATTTACTATGTTTACGGAGTTATTACAATTATTTTTGCGCTTATTGAAAATATTTATGTATTTCTGTATTTATGTATATATTGATATATTTATTTTGAAATGCTAGGTTTTTCCAGGGTTAAATAGGAAGGGAAATATCCCCAGGCTACCTTTAGGATCAACCTTTCCTGGTACCTGGCGCGGGGTACGAACCTCTGAAGGGAATTTAACCCTCCTAAAAACCCACAGGTTTTGAGATGCCTTGGGTGGGGTTCGAACCCTGGTTAGTGACGCACCACCATCACCACCAGGCCCGCGCTCTAACCCACTGTACTACCACGGACGTACTAAAAGTATAGTAACCTTAGTCCGATTTTTAAGAACCAGGTGATAGTCTCGTGGTGTTATCACGTGATGAGTTTATTGGACTTACCATCTACGACTATTTTACGCTATACCTGACGTCAACTCGGGTTAGTATTATTGTGGGTGCGGGACATTTTCGAGGGCATTACACCACATTCCTTTTTAGTTAGGCTAGTCCCTAGCCTCGTAAGGTCGTAAGGTATCGTAGCCTTTTTACCTTAGCTATCTCAATATGGTTTTTAGGGTTCGCGTGACGGGTGCTCCACGTAGCTACCTGGTCACGTTCCTTAGCTGTCACCAATGAAATGCTAGGTTTATCCAGGGTTAAATAGGAAGGGAAATATCCCCAGGCTACCTTTAGGATCAACCTTTCCTGGTACCTGGCGTGGGGTACGAACCTCTGAAGGGAATTTAACCCCCCTAAAAACCCACAGGTTTTGAGATGCCTTGGGTGGGGTTCGAACCCTGGTTGATCTGTACTTACGGACCCGCCACTTTCTCCCGTTTGATGGAAACGGTATTACATGGCCTAACCTGGGAAACCTGCCTAGCCTATCTGGACGATATTATTGTGTACTCTCCAACCTGGGAAGAACACCTCCTCAGGTTGAGACAAGTCCTTCAAAGAATCCGAGCCTCCGGGTTGAAATTAAAACCCTCAAAGTGCGTGATTGCCCGGAATAAGGTAGATTTTCTCGGACACGTGATCTCTGAACATGGTATTGCGCCAGACCCAAAGAAACTTCAAGCCATACAAAACCAAACCCCACCCACCACTGTTAAAGGAATACGTTCGTTTCTAGGTTTAGCCACATACTACAGACGTTTCGTCCCCCACTTTGCCACCATAGCCAGACCCCTCCACCAACTTACCCACAAAGACACCCCGTTCACCTGGACACCTGAAAGAGACCTCGCGTTTAACACTTTGAAGCAAAAGCTAATCCAAGCCCCTATTGTCGTTTTCCCTGACTACCAGAAACCTTTCCGTCTTTATACCGACGTATCTCTGTACGCCATGGGTGCAGTTTTAGCTCAATTCAGAGACGGAAAGGAACATGTGATAGCGTATGCCAGCTCCACCCTCACCCAACCACAACAGAATTACGCAGCCACCAAGAGAGAGTGCTTAGGGATCATTTGGGCACTCAGCCACTTCCGGTCATTTGTGTTGGGCGCAAAACTCGAAATAATTACCGACCATCAATCTTTACAATGGCTGCGTAGGTGCGAAACCAACTCAGCCATTTTGGTACGTTGGAGGGAGACACTAGAGGACTACGACTTTACCATACAATATCGTCCCGGCAAACTCCATACTAATGCAGACGCCCTGTCACGTTTGCCAGTACCAAAATACCCCCCCACCAACCTAGCCGCCTTACAAAACACTCAGTTGGTATCTACCCCCACCCCCCGACAGAATACCCCCCCAGCCCCCTCCCTAATTCAATCTTGGGAAGCAAGAATCAGACCCCCCTGGATACCGTTAAATGTCTTCAGGGGACTGACTCGCTGGGGAGATCAACTTGCCACAGACACTGGTCACATAATCTTGGACCCCACCATTGCCTATGACTACATGATTGCCATCCACGAGGGAAACGGCATACACCTTGGACAAAAGAAAATGTTAAAGATCTTCACAGACCAATACTGGACCCCCAACCCCTCCAAAATTGCACAACGAGTGACAGAATCCTGCAAACCGTGTTTATTGGGAAAGGATAGATCACGCACCCCAGGCCAGCTGGTACCATTTCTGCCAACAAACCGTTCCAAGTCCTATCCCTCGACATCATGGGCCCGTTTCCTCCTTACGCTGGCAACCGCTATATCGTCACATTTGTGGACGTATATTCAAAATTTTTAATAGCCTGCCCAGTTAAAGACCACACAGCCACCACAGTCGCCACACTGCTTGCCACAGAAGTGTTCCCTATATTCGGCCTTCCCCTTGCTCTTCTATCGGACAATGCCCCCGAGTATAGTGGACACGTTTGGCAACAATTCACCCAACAATGCGGTATTAAGATTAAACATTCATCCCCGTACTGGCCTCAAGGAAATGCTATATGCGAACGCAGCCATCGCACCATCAACAACCAGTTACGTACAAGAATGATTGCTCTTAACACCTCAGACTGGCCATCACAACTAAAGATGATACAGTGGGGTATGAACACCTGTCCCCGGGAAGACGGTATTTCCCCTCATGAACGTGTTTACGGTGTACCCCCCCTGTTACTGCCATTCCACCACCACGCTCACCTTCCCTCCACCACCTCCACAATTGACCCATTGCAACATCTGCAAAACACCCTCCATACCGCCCAGATCTGTCAGGACACCAAAACTGATAACATCGATGACAAAAACCCTTTCGCTATCCATGACACCGTAATGGTAGCCAACCTCCCTATCACCAACAAATTAGGCCCTCGCTATGTCGGGCCCTACACCGTCATACAAGTCCCAAATGCCTTTCAAGTCACCATCGACTATCACGGCGTGACTCGCACGTTCCGAACTAGATTCGTCCGAGCGTTTAAACCTCTAAAGCCACAAGACATTACCCCACCCCACACGTCCGACCCTGAATTAAACACCCCTACTCACCCTCCCACTCAGGCTATGAATATTCCCATACAAACCCCTAAGGACCTAAGCCCTCCAGCACCGAACCGACAAATCATTTCTCAACATACCCCCCAAACCCCAAGCCCCCACTATCACACCCTCTTCCACCATGACACCTTCCTTCACTTCTGATAGTCAAGTGCCTCCCAACTTATCCAAGTACGAAAACCCCCACCCACAACCCCGACCACAACAGAAACCCTCCCGTCTAGCCCTGACATACCTCCACCAGGCACCACAGTGAGAAAACCACCACCCCCACCCCAAACCAAGTACACACCCAACCGCACCACACAATCTACCTCAGTAACCTCACGCTACAACTTACGCCCACGACAAAAATCGTTTAAAACCTCCAGAAAACACACCCTGCTAACCAAGTTCCGTAGGGCTGCCAGACCACTACCCTCCTCCTCCTCCTCTTCTTCTTCTTCGTCGAATTCTCCCCCACAAAGGGAAAGAAGACGAATAATCACCAGCAAATCACCAACCTCATCAAACGACACACCCCACACACACCCCTACCCCCAACCCTCCAACTTAAATCTACACTCCTTACCCACCCGTCTAGCCCCCCCCCGCATCCGCCCCTTTCCCCTCCACGATCCCCACCACCCCACCCACACACCGACCAACCTCCTCATCTCACCGAACCCCCAACCAACCCCCCCCTAAGGAATCCCCCCACAAAGTCACCCCTGAGAAAACCCCCACATGTCCTTTACCTGTAAAACGTTCTTCCCCTCAATATAAAACATCGTCGAGCGACTCAAGTCCCACGACAAACATCTACCTTCCCACCAGGACCGCCAGAGGTAGAATAATCAACAGACCCATCAGATTTAAAGACAGCGATACAAAAATAACACCCCGTTCTGACATTCAGGACCCAAGCCACACAACACACACCCCCTCCTTCCCACACACCTCCTTCACCCACCTTACCTAAACCGATCTTGCGCATTGCCTCACTATATATTCCCAACCTACAACACCGCCCAAGAAAACCAAATAAAACCCAGACTCACATTCCCCCTTCATCCCCAGCTCTGTTGACACGCGTGAATCCCCTTTCGGTTAGTAACCCATTCACCACACTAAACAGACCTCCTGTCAATCCCACACACCTCACTCCGACCCCCACGGGGGAAAGCTACAAACCATTCATACGAAAGGTTAAAGTAAAAACCCCCACTGGACACTTGGCACGTGTACCACGCCCACATCAAGCCCGGGCAGCCGCCCGCCACAACACAGAGGACACATTCTTACAGGTATACATTGACCTGCAAAAGAAACCTGACCGTCGCTCTCTTGCTTGGTGGAACCTTCTAAATACCCTTAAAATGACCCACCATGACTATGCTTCTTTTTACTTCACCCTTGAGGCTCGAGGACGAGCCTATAATGAAGGAGAGGGAAGTAAAATGACCTAGAACAAGAAGCCCACCACAGAAGCCACGAGCGAACACCACACAGAAACACCCGAAAGAAAGGTCCACAGAACGAAAGGACCAGCTGACCGAGCCAGCCATTTCAGACAGGCCCAAGCCCGCAGGGCTAAGCAGCTCCAGGCCGCACCTACCTACCTTTTCTAAACTGACCATTTTCCACACCTCACGTACACTACCCCCTCGTGTCCTACACTCTTAACTACAAAGATGATGAACAGGAATATACATTCATATTAAAAACATCCATGCCATGTCCCGACGTTGAGCCAATGCCAACACATCAGACAGCCATAATTATATCTATGTATGTTCTTACATCCGAGAAGTAGATGTTATATATCTTAGAAGTTAAAATACCCACGCCTGTCCCTAGACCTCGTATATAATTTCCCATGACGAGTATAGATATATGTAACCCGTGCTCAGTCGCCCCCTTGCATTGTTCCTCTAGTAACTAAGTGTCTCTATAATATTAACTGCCACCAGTATTGATACGACATAGCGGCACTGTCCTTGTGTCGTATTGTGCCAAGTACAGATCAACCAGGTTTCATCACCTTATTAGGACGACGACTATAATGTCGTCGTTCATCGATGTATGCAATCCTTAGTTTAAGTATTAATATTAACATTCCCTAACATCTTGTCTTGCCAGACTAAGCTTTCTGAAGACCCATCGCCCCATAAATCTATGTATTCAATCCTTAGGTTAAGTATCTTTATCCGCCATTGTGTTCACCTTTTTCCATTTACTTTTCCACAATTGTCATACGTCTTCCACTTGCCTCCTTCGTATCCACAGTCCACACTACGCCAATTTGCTTCGTGTCATACACCTCTTACCCCAACTAGAGATTGTATAGATAACCTTGTTACCAGTATCTGTCATAAGTACCTCGAAACAATAACTAAGTACCCCTACGAACTGCCGCTTTGTTTGGTATACATATTCCATAGAAAACGCAGTTCCCAGGGCCAACTAAAAGTATCCATAACCCCTCGGACTGACCACATAATTCTATCTTTTCCAGACTCATATACCACCCCATAGTTGCATTCCCCGGTAGCATTTGGCTAACGTACTTCCACTGCCTTTTCAAACTCCAATATCAACTGCAGCCTAATGCCACCCCCACGCCCAGAGACCTTAGGGTCAAATTCCCCTATAGCCCCCCTGAACTCCTCCCCTCTCATTATAAGACCCCGCGCTTCTCTACTCTTGTCCGACCTAGCCTCTCTCTCATACCTCTTGAAGATCCTTGAATTTTCCGTTGCTAACGCTCTCCAACCTTTTATATATAACTCCTATCCAGCCTACCTTCACTTAGTAGGCCAGAACAACATTAGAACTTTACTAACCCCTTGCATGCCATCTATTCTCTTACAACCCATTCACAACCCTGCACCCAATGGTCGTCGGTGCGAGGCTAGCCGCCTCACCAGTAACTAACTTCTATTGCCATACTTCCAGATAAATGTGGCAGAGTTAGCAACCCAGTCTCCACCACATCCAGCAAACCCTACAATTAACAACCAGCCGAGTAAAACCAGCTAGCCAAGGCACCTTCGGTTTTTGGTATTAAGGACACCCACATCTGTCTCATACACAGAGGGTTATTACAAACACTGGTGATATGGCAAGCCCCTAGCCACAGCCGCCGGACGACTATCACAGAGAGAGGGCGCCCAGCTCCCCCTTTTTTGCCCACCCGAGGAGGGAGACCCCCACCCCCGCGGAGGTATACCTGGCCCCTGTTTTGACTTCTGAGTCATTGCCAGGTAGCACAGGAATTCTTCTTATCAATGAACTAACCATGCATGACTAACACCTTTACTAACCTCTATTAACTCACAATAAACCATTTACCTTTCTTGCATACTCTGATCACTAAATTAGCACCTCAGCTATACCATAGAATGAAGATTGAACAATCTAAGAGAGACGCTCCTATCACAGCTGTCCCCATCCTCCTCGCAAAGTAGATCCAGTCTCTCTCCCCTAAATACTTCTAGTATAGCCAAAATAGTACCTATTACTAAGGCTCAGTTATATTAAAATATGAAGGCTTCCTATAGCCATGTGCCACAACAGTAATCACCATCTTACCTAGTCCCCATATCTATTGAGAGCTCAAATAAGTCCATAAGACTCGAGATCCCTATTGTCTCCAGGGTCCAGAACCGAGCCTATAAACCTAGCTCCCGCCCCCAGTCAAATCAGTTGAAAGCTAGACACCAACCAGTGGTCACTACCCTGAAGTTAACCTCTAGCTCTGCCCTTGTGTTGTTCCGGAGTTGAGAGATTCCAGAGCCGGCAGACTCCGTGGCAGAGAAGACTAATAGAAGCATCTGTCCATGTACAAGTCCTAACGTGCACCTTATAACCTTCACACAAATCCGTGGGTATATAAGTGTGTAGCCAGCAACGATCGTCAAGAGATCCGACTTGAGAACTTCCTACATTTTTGGACCACCTGGATGGCCGAGGAACCAGTCGTTAGCCCCCAACATCACCGGAAGCAAGATAACCAGGACCAGATCTACAAATACTATTCAAGATTCATGTTGCTAGTACTAAGTGTTATAGTACTAGTTTAACACTCACTTATTAACTTTCTATAAAGTGGCTAAAACCTTGCCCAGTGTAACTCATATTTAACCATTCCATTTGGGACGTACTAAGCGTATCAGTGCTCATTAATTAACAGGCGACATTGACTCTCGTAATTACCTTATTCAGATATTAAAACTCTAGTGATATCTAACGTTCGCCCACTGATTTGTGTTCTACGTATTTTTGCCATAAGAATATAAAACTTAGATCAGTACCCCCATGAGGTTACTAGAGATTCCGTGTTCTACAATATACGCGTGTCTAATCCTAACTGTGAGCTGCTACTTGGGCACGCGACCAGCCAGTAAGAGATCAAATCAGTGAAATTGAATTACATGAATATATTGAGGTCTTCCAATAAAATAAAACTTGCTAATTAAACCCGTGATCAGAAGAGTATACCTGAACGTTGGAAGTGGGAGACTAGGCTCCATCCAGATCTGCTAATGCTAGCAGTTCCCTTCTATTATTTGTTTTGTGCGAGAATTACTATCTTTCCATGCTCTTTATTTACTTACTTAAATAAACGTGAACTTGTGTCGTGTTACCGTGTGTTTATTTTGTGTTCTCTATTCCTCATACCTTGTATTGTGCATGCAGCCTTATATACCCAGTCATTTAGAACTCACATTACCCAAGTTAAACCTGTAGAAAAACAGGGCATAACATTGGTTGCAGCGGTGGGATTCGAACCCTGGTTAGTGACGCACCACCATCACCACCAGGCCCGCGCGCTAACCCACTGTACTACCACGGACGTACTAAAAGTATAGCAACCTTAGTCCGATTTTTAAGAACCAGGTGATAGTCTCGTGGTGTTATCACGTGATGAGTTTATTGGACTTACCATCTACGACTATTTTACACTATACCTGACGTCAACTCGGGTTAGTATTATTGTGGGTGCGGGACATTTTCGAGGGCATTACACCAGTGTAATGCCCTCGAAAATGTCCCGCGTCACTAACCAGGGTTCGAACCCCACCCAAGGCATCTCAAAACCTGTGGGTTTTTAGGGGGGTTAAATTCCCTTCAGAGGTTCGTACCCCGCGCCAGGTACCAGGAAAGGTTGATCCTAAAGGTAGCCTGGGGATATTTCCCTTCCTATTTAACCCTGGAAAAACCTAGAATTTCATTGGTGGCAGCTAAGGAACGTGACCAGGTAGCTACGTGGAGCACCCGTCACGCGAACCCCTAAAAACCATATTGAGATAGCTAAGGTAAAAAGGCTACGATATTCCTTACGACCTTACGAGGCTAGGGACTAGCCTAACTAAAAAGGAATGTGGTGTAATGCCCTCGAAAATGTCCCGCACCCACAATAATACCAACCCGAGTTGACGTCAGGTATAGCGTAAAATAGTCGTAGATGGTAAGTCCAATAAACTCATCACGTGATAACACCACGAGACTATCACCTGGTTCTTAAAAATCGGACTAAGGTGGCTATACTTTTAGTACGTCCGTGGTAGTACAGTGGGTTAGCGCGCGGGCCTGGTGGTGATGGTGGTGCGTCACTAACCAGGGTTCGAACCCCACCCAAGGCATCTCAAAACCTGTGGGTTTTTAGGGGGGTTAAATTCCCTTCAGAGGTTCGTACCCCGCGCCAGGTACCAGGAAAGGTTGATCCTAAAGGTAGCCTGGGGATATTTCCCTTCCTATTTAACCCTGGAAAAACCTAGCATTTCATATTTATTAATTCATTATCTATTTACTTATGTATTTATCAAATCATTAATTCATTTATATATTTATTTGCTTCTTTCTTTCTTTTTGTCTGTACTTTTTTTTTGTTATTGGTATTTTGTTTATATATTTATTTATTTATTGTTGCCATTTCTGATGATGATGTGGTGGGTAAAGAGTCTTGAATCATCACCTTGAGATCAGTTCAAGGGCCGCGACTCTGAAACAAGAGAATATTACCATCGTTAGTCACAATATTATAAACCAACTAACAGCTTATTTTAAGGGAGCCCACCTCGATTTTTTTCTCTTTCGCTCCCTCTCTCTTTGGCTTGTATCCATTCAGACCCATTCAGCCTACTGTTTTAATACGTTTCCCCCATCCAGGTGTCAATATTTTCCTGGCGAGCGGTAGCGAACCAGCATATATATATATATATTTTTGTTTTGACAGCATGCTAAATTTGTAAATTTTTCGATAGAAAATTTTTCCGGCGAAGCCGGATTTCTCCATACAATGCTGGCTCGCTATCGCTCGCCAGAAAGAGATCAACACCTGGATGGGAATAAACGTCTTAAAGCAGTTGGCTAAATTGGGCCGAATGGATACAAGCCAGGGAAACAGAGAAAAGGAGAGAAAGATAACAAAAAAGCCGGTGGCCCCCCTTAACCCGGGAACTGCCGGGAGACTCTTAAGAGTTCCCCTGGCGGACTGCGGGAAGACTCTTAAGAGTCAGGGAAAAAAAAAATCCTTTTAAAACACCCCAAAAAAAATATATATTTATTTTTTATTTTTTTATTTTTTTATTTTTTTTTTTACCTGGGCCATGCCAAATATCACTCCTCCACCTCCCCTCCTTCCCCACTTTCCTCCCCTCCTTCAGTTATCACCTATTTTCCCTGTTATTCCCTTATTCTGTGGTCTATTTTCGTGCTAACATTAGCGAGTTGGTAGCAGGGCGTTGTCATCACTGTTACCAAGCATGGGAAAGAGCAAGAGAGAGACTATTGCGTAACAGTGTCTCTCCAGACAAGGGGAGGGGAGGAGGGCAGGGAGGTTGCCTCAGCCATACATTATGTAACTCCCGGCCTGTATCGCCGACTTTGACCATCCAAACACTGTTTCCACTTGTTTTATTGTTGTAACAGGTTAATACCTTTATAATCAACCTATAATAGGTGCATATGGATAAGTATTAATGCTATTTATGGTAAAATAACGATGTTAGTGATGGGAACAGCTCAAATACGTGCGTACAGGAGTGTGGTGTCTCATACCCCCCATGCGCACGTGTTAGGTTAACAGCATTACATACCATAGTGTAGACAATATAACAGAGTATATAGCCTAACCTATATCTAATGGGGCGATGGTATCTTAAAATTTAAAACCTAATGGGGCTAAATTTGAGGGAGAAGGGGGTCCAGAAAAGGCAAATACCTCCCCCTTAAATGCACTGACCAATTCTCGTCCAAATCCGTGCGTTCGTTTTGGAGATCAGCCCACTTTATTCCTACAGAGACACAAACCAACCAACAGACACAGAAGACAACATAATTATCAGGTGGAGATAATGCTATATATCCTATGTTGTCATCGGCAAGTTTACACTAAACAAAAACTTGTATATCTTCCAGTTATAAATTACTGTGCACCTAAAAAAAAAAAAAAAAAAAAAATCAAATTAACATATATTAGTTATATATCTATCTATCTATCTATCTATATGCTCAGGCCCAATCCCCATTTTGGGGGTAGCCGACTCAAGACAGAGCAAGAACAGGAAAAACAAAAAAAAACATAAAACAAAAAATAAACACAGATAAAAAACACAAACTCTCACACATCCAGGTCACCCAGGAGAAGACTAAGAGACCAGGGTTACCAAGGTCGCTCCAGCACTCCCCCGGCCCCTGACCACCCGGAGAGGTTCCGATCTCGGCAGGCAGACATGCAGCGGAGCCAAAGCCACAAGCCCTCCCACCACACTTCCAGGCACACCCTTCATATTAATCATCTCCCCGGGCCAGGCGCCTGATGGACTATTAAATATATATATATATATATATATATATATATATATATATATATTATATATAATGTATATATATATATATATATATATATATATGTTAGTAAAGCCAGGTAATAAATTTTCTTTAATACATACGAGGTTGAAAGAAATGGCAATTTCTGCGTTGGAAATTTTATTATTCAAAGTTTCCAGGTCTCTGATGAGTTTTCGCTGGGTGGCAGGAAGTAGATGAAGGAGATGAGCAAAATTCCTGTACCCTAATTCCTAACCCTGTACCACCATGAATTTTGCTCATCTCCTTCATCTACTTCCTGCCACCCAGCGAAAACTCATCAGAGACCTGGAAACTTTGAATAATAAAATTTCCAACGCAGAAATTGCCATTTCTTTCAACCTCGTATGTATTAAAGAAAATATATATATATATATATATATATATATATATATATATATATATATCATATTATATATATATATATATATATATATAATATATATATATATATATATATATATATATATACAGTATACTGTATAATTATATATATATACAGTATATGTATATATACAGTATATATATATATATATATATATATATATATATATATATATATAATTTACAATTTCTAAGAGGATCCTCACGGAATTGAAATTTTGAACCATTAGGTTAATAAATCCATCATAATATTGTGTATTGCAACTGAATTTACGAGAACTTGATATATATTTATGTAAGAAAGCTTTTACTTTTGTACTAGATAAGAGTCATATAAATAATGTGATATTTAGCTTAGATGAATTTATAAGAATATTTGCGTCAGGGTTTATTTACTCTCTTTTAACCCGGGAACTGCGGGAAGACTCTTAAGAGTTCCCCCGGCGGACTGCGGGAAGACTCTTAAGAGTCAGGGAAAAAGAAAATCAATTTAAAACCGATTTTTTTTTTTGCCCCTGGGCCATGCAAAATATCACTCCTCTACCTCCCCTCCTTCCCCACTTTCCTCCCCTCCTTCAGTTATCACCTATTTTCCCTGTTATTCCCTTATTCTGTGGTATATTTTTGTGCTAACATTAGCGAGTTGCAAGCAGGGCATTGTCATCACTGTTAGCAAGCGAGTACAAGAGAGAGAGAGAGTATCGATCGACAGTGTCTCTCCAGCCTTGGGGAAAAGTGGCGGGAGAGGAGCTTGCCTCAGCCATACATTATGTAACTCCCGGCCTGTATCGCCGATTTTGACCATCCAAACGCTGTTTTCACTTGTTTTATTGTTGTAACAGGTTAATACCTTTATAATCAACCTATAATAGGCGCATATGGATAAGTATTAATGCTATTTATGGTAAAATAAATATTTTAGTGATGGAAAGAGCTCAAATACATGCGCACAGGCAGAGGTGTCTCATACCCCCCATGCGCACTTCAGAGGTTAATATATTCTTGATGATCGTTACAAGCGCGCACATACACTCTCTCTCTCTCTCTCTTTCTCTATATGTGTGTGTGTGTGTCTGAGAGAGAGAGAGCGAGAGCGAGAGAGCGAAGATAAAACCACTCTAAATAGAATATATTGCATTAATTGATTACGTGGTATTAAGAATTATGATTATATATGAATTCCGGGCCAAAACCCCACCTATGTAAACAGCCAGATGCCTAAGATTTGCATATTAAGGTAAAGTTGTTGAAATATAAACACCACTACAGCCAAGGGAAGATATTTATTTATTTATTTATAGATTTATTTATTAATACATTCATTTATTATTATTAATATTTAACTTCCCCCCTTAGGCCCCCCAAGATCACCTTTCGAGATAATTTGTAAATTTTTTCGGTAGAAGAATGGTTCGGCTGAAGGCCGGTTCCTCCTATAATACAGGCTCTCTACTAGTCAAGAAAAAAATTACCTAAATGGCACGAAATGTCTTAATATTGACAAAGAAATGGGACCAATGGTCTTAACATTGCAAAATTAATGGGGATGACGTCTTAAATGTCCATACTTAGCGGGCTAAACATGAGGGAGAGGTGGGTCCAGAAAATCAAATATAAACCATCTCTTACATCAGCGAGATCTTCCCAATATTTTAATGGTGCTTACCTAGAATAAAACATAAATCACGTACTAGGAATATAAGGCTAGGCATCGCTATAATACGCTAGGTGTAAAGGTCCCCCCGTGTAAGAACTAGGAATATAAGGCTAGGAATCGCTATAATACGCTAGGTGTAAAGGTCCCCTGTGTAAGAACTAGGAATATAAGGCTAGGCATCGCTATAATACGCTAGGTGTAAAGGTCCCCTGTGTAAGAACTAGGAATATAAGGCTAGGCATCGCTATAATACACTAGGTGTAAAGGTCCCCTGTGTAAGAACTAAGAATATAAGGCTAGGAATCGCTATAATACGCTAGGTGTAAAGGTCCCCTGTGTAAGAACTAGGAATATAAGGCTAGGAATCGCTATAATACGCTAGGTGTAAAGGTCCCCTGTGTAAGAACTAGGAATATAAGGCTAGGAATCGCTACAATACGCTAGGTGTAAAGGTCCCCCGTGTAAGAACTAGGAATATAAGGCTAGACATTGCTATAATACGCTAGGTGTAAAGGTCCCCCGTGTAAGAACTAGGAATATAAGGCTAGGCATCACTATAATATGCTAGGTGTAAAGGTCCCCTGTGTAAGAACTAGGAATATAAGGCTAGGAATCGCTATAATACGCTAGGTGTAAAGGTCCCCTGTGTAAGAACTAGGAATATAAGGCTAGGCATCGCTATAATACGCTAGGTGTAAAGGTCCCCTGTGTAAGAACTAGGAATATAAGGCTAGGCATCGCTATAATACGCTAGGTGTAAAGGTCCCCTGTGTAAGAACTAGGAATATAAGGCTAGGCATCGCTATAATATGCTAAGTGTAAAGGTCCCCTGTGTAAGAACTAAGAATATAAGGCTACGCATCGCTATAATACGCTAGGTGTAAAGGTCCCCTGTGTAAGAACTAGGAATATAAGGCTAGGCATCGCTAAAATACGCTAGGTGTAAAGGTCCCCTGTGTAAGAACTAGGTATATAAGGCTAGGAATCGCTATAATACGCTAGGTGTAAAGGTCCCCTGTGTAAGAACTAGGAATATAAGGCTAGGAATCGCTATAATACGCTAGGTGTAAAGGTCCCCTGTGTAAGAACTAGGAATATAAGGCTAGGCATCGCTATAATATGCTAGGTGTAAAGGTCCCCTGTGTAAGAACTAGGAATATAAGGCTAGGAATCGCTATAATACGCTAGGTGTAAAGGTCCCCTGTGTAAGAACTAGGAATATAAGGCTAGGAATCGCTATAATACGCTAGGTGTAAAGGTCCCCCGTGTAAGAACTAGGAATATAAGGCTAGGAATCGCTATAATACGCTAGGTGTAAAGGTCCCCCGTGTAAGAACTAGGAATATAAGGCTAGACATCGCTATAATACGCTAGGTGTAAAGGTCCCCCGTGTAAGAACTAGGAATATAAGGCTAGGCATCACTATAATATGCTAGGTGTAAAGGTCCCCTGTGTAAGAACTAGGAATATAAAGCTAGGCATCGCTATAATACGCTAGGTGTAAAGGTCCCCTGTGTAAGAACTAGGAATATAAGGCTAGGCATCGCTATAATACGCTAGGTGTAAAGATCCCCTGTGTAAGAACTAGGAATATAAGGCTAGGCATCGCTATAATACGCTAGGTGTAAAGGTCCCCTGTGTAAGAACTAGGAATATAAGGCTAGGCATCGCTATAATACGCTAGGTGTAAAGGTCCCCTGTGTAAGAACTAGGTATATAAGGCTAGGAATCGCTATAATACGCTAGGTGTAAAGGTCCCCTGTGTAAGAACTAGGAATATAAGCCTAGGCATCGCTATAATATGCTAGGTGTAAAGGTCCCCCGTGTAAGAACTAGGAATATAAGGCTAGGCATCGCTATAATACGCTAGGTGTAAAGGTCCCCTGTGTAAGAACTAGGAATGTAAGGCTAGGCATCGCTATAATACGCTAGGTGTAAAGGTCCCCTGTGTAAGAACTAGGAATATAAGGCTAGGAATCGCTATAATACGCTAGGTGTAAAGGTCCCCTGTGTAAGAACTAGGAATATAAGGCTAGGCATCGCTATAATACGCTAGGTGTAAAGGTCCCCTGTGTAAGAACAAGGAATATAAGGCTAGGCATCGCTATAATACGCTAGGTGTAAAGGTCCCCTGTGTAAGAACTAGGAATATAAGGCTAGGCATCGCTATAATACGCTAGGTGTAAAGGTCCCCTGTGTAAGAACTAGGAATATAAGGCTAGGCATCGCTATAATATGCTAGGTGTAAAGGTCCCCTGTGTAAGAACTAGGAATATAAGGCTAGGAATCGCTATAATACGCTAGGTGTAAAAGTCCCCCATGTAAGAACTAGGAATCGCTATAATACGCTAGGTGTAAAGGTCCCCTGTGTAAGAACTAAGAATATAAGGCTAGGCATCGCTATAATACGCTAGGTGTAAAGGTCCCCTGTGTAAGAACTAGGAATATAAGGCTAGGCATCGCTATAATATGCTAGGTGTAAAGGTCCCCTGTGTAAGAACTAGGAATATAAGGCTAGGCATCGCTACAATATGCTAGGTGTAAAGGTCTCCCATGTAAGAACTAGGAATATAAGGCTAGGCATCGCTATAATACGCTAGGTGTAAAGGTCCCCTGTGTAAGAACTCGTGGAACTTTAAATACCTTATAGATTAAAGAAAAACAAAGACAAAAACAAAGAAGTAGACACGTGGACACATAATCACACATGCACACATAACACACACACACACATATACCCATTACGCACACACACACACATCACAAATATACCTGCATATAATCTCCCGCTCATACCCCCCCCCCCCTCTCAACACACACGCGCGCACACACACACACACACACACACACACACATATATCACCCCTACAAATGCACCAGTATATTTGCTCAACTGCATACCTTCTCGCCCGCTTAACAAACACACATTACCCCCACATTCCCTCGCGCATACCTCACCGCACCCATCTCAACACACGCACACACACACACACACGAAAAGGTGGACAAGAAGGGTATATTGTGAAAGATAATGGTAGAACTAGGGGGCATAAATATAAGCTAATGAAAGGAAGATGTAAAGGAGATGTGAGAAAGTATAGTTTCCCTTACAGAAGTATAAGTAAATGGAATCAGTTGGAAGAGGAAGTGGTGTGTGCCAAAAACATTTATATTTTTAACCCGTACAGCCCCAGCGACGCGCCTGACGCGTCGGCGATGTATGTAACGCACAGCCCCAGAGACGCGCCTGGCGCGTCACACTAATTGCGCCGACCGTAACCTCAGGTGTAGCCACTCAAGAGGGCTCAGATTTGTATGGGAACTGTGTACGTATCCCACGCAACCGTGCCGATGGTTGAAAACTCTCAAAGTCCACGTGCGTGCGCGCGAGCGCGCAATAACCTGTTTTTTTGGGATAATTGCCTTCAATTTTTTACTCTTGTAAAATCCGTGTTTGGGGGCTCTGTAGGACCATTTTTTAATCTTTTTGAGCTGTTTTTCGTGGTTTTTCCTTCATTCCTAACCCATTCGCTATTGTTTCTGGAATAAAACCATTTTTTGAAAACCGGCCGGGTTCTGGTGCGCAAACATTACAAAACTAGCCGGGGCTCCACGGGTTAAGGCAAAGTTAGATAATTGTAATTCAGGAAGCGGGACAATACAGCCTAAAAAGCTCAACCTGTATACTACAAATAGGTAAATACAAATAGGTAAATACACATTACCCCCACAACTTTACAACCGCATTCCCTCGCGCATACCCCCCCCCCCCACATACACACACACTACACACACTCATACACGGAAGCATAAAGGTCACCCAAGCACCACACTGTGAGGTACAGATATAATCAATGGTGCTCAACGAGTCAACATGATCAGTGTTATAATTCCGTTAATACAGGAATGTTAATAATGGCGGCTAACAGTAATTTGGAGCCGTTCAGTTATTTTGTGGAGTTCATGTTATTTACCCTTGCATGATTTAAAGAGGGTTTAATATATTCTGACATACGGAGCCCTGTATGTTAATTTAAGAGTTAGAATTAGAGTTGAAGGAGTGTCAAACTACCCAAGCGGCGAAGCAGACTAGCGAGCGAACCAGCGAGTGGGAAACCAGCTCGCCCGCATACCAGCAAACAAGCCTTCACACCTGCGTGCGTCATAGGGGACCCTGCAAACTACTTTGATGACTCGACGCTATGACGTATGATCGACGCCAGGAGACCCCATTGGTCCACGTACCAGCTATGCAACTCGAGGAGCTATGATAGGGGCGCGCACCATCACTCGCCTCCTGATTCATTCCTACACCATCATTGTTTAGTATATAAGACCCGAGTAGTGGGCATTCAAATCAGTCTCATTTGGAGTTGGGGAAGGTGAACTTGCAGCTGGAGGAAGACGGGGTGAAGTATTATAATGGGATTGTGACTGTCAGTCAGATTATATAAGTATGTGTTAAGTGTGTTCGGTGTAAACACTTACGTTATGTTGGTTAGTGAGATATGTGATTGGGAATTAACGTTAATGCTACTATTATGTGCTTAACTATTTGATTGCGAATTAACGTTAACGCTACTATTTATGTACTTAACTATTTGATTGGGAATTAACGTTAACGCTACTATTATGTGCTTAACTATTTGATTGCGAATTAACGTTAACGCTACTATTTATGTACTTAACTATTTGATTGGGAATTAACGTTAACGCTATTATTATGTACTTAACTATTTTAGTTGACTAACTTGTGGACTAAAGCAACTCTTTAAGTAATTGGGTTATGATGAAAGTAATACTATTGTTTTATATTAATACTTACGAGTTCTTTAATTTTCTTTTAATTAAGCTTACATTGCTTAACGGTGCTTAGTACGGTGATGCTATTGTCTCATATTAGTAATATCGCCTTAGACTAACATGGCTGTGTTAATATTACTTCTAGTGATTTCCTAAGCTGAAGAAAATTCTTTTAGCTTCAAAATATTATTTTTGCTTTTCAGGTTATTTGAGTGAGTCCTGAATCGGATCTATGAAGCGATCCTGTAACTTAATTTACTCATAATCAAACCTCAATGTTACGTGGTTAAGAAATACATTTAACTAATTATTAAATATATATCTAACTTTTTATGTGACTGATATAAATCCTGATGATAATAATAATATAATACTGTTAACGTAAGACAAGAACCAAGAATAATTACATTAAATATAAATAAAAGGACATATAAGAAAACTATCTATTCATTTCAAAAAGGGTAAGAGACAGAAATATTCTTACTTTAATATTTATCTTTCAAGACTTTTTATAGAATTAATAGTCCTTCTTTAGATATACTGCTTCGGTTCATAACCATAGTAAGCTTCGGTTAAATAATAATTCTTTTTAAATACTACATGACTTTAATTAGTTTCAGTATTGTTCATAATTAAAGAGTATCATTCAATAAAGGATACTAAGTCCTAAGATCCAAAAGGAAAGGAAGCAACAACAGGAAATAATTTTATTAGATTTTACTTTTGTTTTGCCTTCAGCTGACTGATACCTTAATATATATCTCTGTGCTATCTAGATTCATCAAGTTAACCACTTGAGGATCAAGATACGTAACAGAAGAGTGGCGACCTCGCCAGGATTCGTTTCATACAGTTTCACTCGGTTTCATTGCCGTTTCACTACTTAAAAATCAAATATTAATCATGCCTCATCTAATTTATGACTAAGATGCTCGAGTTTTCATAGAATCAGACCCCACAGCCCCTGATATTGACAGTCTGTCAAAATCCGAACTAAAAGTGCTTGCCTCGCATCTCCAGTTAACTGTCTCAAACATGTCCAAAGTAGAGGTGGCTCAGACCATAAAAACCCACCTGTTCCCTGTAGAAGGCAAGGAGGGTGACGGAGCAGTTGGTGGGATCCCGAGTAAACCTAGCCAACTTGATATACAATTGCCACTTGGTTTGACCGGTGATAAAATATTCGAACTAGAACAAGCCAAACTAAAAATAGAACTAGCCAGAATAAATACCGAAGAAGCCAGAATAAAAGCAAATATCGAAGAAGCCAGCATAAAAGCCAGAGAAACGACCGAACAAGCCGGACTAAATATAGAACTAGCCAGAATAAATACCGAACAAGCCAGAGCAAATACCGAAGAAGCCAGCATAAAAGCCAGAGCAACGACCGAACAATGTGAATATCAATATCGTACGGCTCAACTAAATGTCAATACCAATGCTCCCGTAATTGCTCCCCCTCTGGGATTAACTATGACCAGTGTCATTCCACCTTTCACTGAGGATAATGTGCAGGATTTCTTTGTTTTGTTTGAGGAAGTTGCTGGAGGTATGAAGTGGACAAGAGATCAATGGCCTTTTATGTTACAAACCGTTTTGACAGGGCAGGCTCGAGCCACGTATTTGTCAGAAGTAGCAGAGGTTAGGCAGGATTATGACAATCTCAAAGAAGCTATCCTAAAAACCTATCAATTGCAGCCTGAGGCTTACAGGCAATCTTTCCGTAAAAACCAGAAGAAAGTAGAAGAAACCCATAAGGTATTTGCCAGGACCATGACTAAAACTTTCAATCATTGGGTCAAGAGTAAGAAAGTCACAAGCTACAATGATCTGAAGGAGTTGGTCCTGTTAGAAAATTTCCTATGGAAAATTGATTCTTCTGTATCCTATCATTTAAAGGGGAAAAAGGTAGATTGTCTTGCCGACGCCGCTGACATGGCTGACACATACGTGCTCAACAACAAATTTCGTGGAAAGAAGCCCTACGATAATTCTAGTTCTAATTTTAAGTATCCCAATCACAAATCTGACCGACCCAGTCACAAGCCTATAACGTCTTCCCCAGCTAGCCAAAATAGGATTGTTCCCCCAACTAAATATGAGACTCAGGGCAATGGTAACAGAGGTGGGCCCCAAAGTAATAGTAATGCTCAAAGAGGGAACGTTCCCGTATCCCCTAAAGTATGTACTTTTTGTGGTAAGAGAGGCCACCTAGCTTATCAGTGCTGGGCCAAGGAGAGAACAGAGAGATCGGGGCAGACAGTTGCCGCCGTATCTCAAACTCCATATGTGCCTTAAATGCAGGACTCCCGACAGAAGGAGTACCTATAGCACCAAAAGTTCCTTTAATGAAGGACTCCCGACAGAAGGAGTACCTAGCAGCTAACGTAAATCATCTAGACAGGGGTGTAGTAGCATGTGTGGTGCAACCCACTAGGGTTAAGCCAATAATAATTTCACCATCAGTGCAGGACAGTTACCGTCCCTTTATTTCATCTGGCAACGTGAGATTAAATGGTTGTATGCATGAGGTAAACATTCTGAGAGACACAGGTTCTACTAGCACCCTCATGGTGAATCCTTACACGGAGTGCCCACCTGGCGAACCAGTTGTAATGAGAGGTGCTGGAGGCCAATTTCATGCACACTTGGTAAAAGGCGAAATTGAATGTGAGTTACTACAGGGTGAGGCCACCATAGCTTTGTGTAGGTCCCAAGATATCCCTGTGCCTGGGGTAACACTCCTTTTGGGGAATGATGTAGCAGGTGAGAAGGTCCGACCAGACCCCATTTTGTCACTTTCCCCTGTTAACGAGCCACTAACCGGTGAGCTCGAAAAGGAGATGCCAACTGTTTTCCCTGTGTGTGCTGTCACACGTTCAATGTCTCAAGTAGCAGTTCCCTCAGACAGAAATGTACCGAATGTAAGAGTTGATGAAAGGGATGATGAGAGTGTGAATGACGCTCCAACTGTGCCTGATGATGTGACTGAGGTGGATTTATCTGACACCTTTATGGCTCATCTTGACCCTAACGATGACCATGAAACCCCTCCAAATTGTCCTAGTGGCCTGGTAGAGCTACAGAGAGATGATAGTGAATGCAAGGAGTTAGCTGCCAGGTCCGTGAGTGAAGAGGAATGTGAGAAGGAGGGTGGTGAATGTTTCTACCTCAAAGGAGGAGTATTGTGGCGTAGATGGAGACCGCCAGACAGACCAATCGATGACGGGGCCTGGGACGTCCATCAAGTAGTAGTTCCCAAACCTTGTCGTAGAGATATCATGGAAATGGTACATTGTATACCATTGGCAGGACACCTAGGTGTGAGAAAAACTCTAGACAGAATCAGAGCCCACTTTTACTGGCCAGGAATGCGTGCAGATGTAGTGGAGTTTTGTAGAGTGTGTCACACTTGCCAGATGACAGGAAAACCCAATCAGAAGGTGCCTGTACATCCTCTGGTGCCCTTGCCCGTTTTCGAGAATCCTTTTACTCGGGTGGTAGTGGACATTGTAGGCCCATTGCCTAAGACTTCCCAAGGTAACATTTATTTATTAACTATTATGGACATGGCAACTCGCTACCCAGAGGCTATACCCTTAAGGACTACCTCTGCTCCAACTGTCATCAAGGAACTGCTCAAATTCTTCACCAGAATGGGTTTCCCCCATGAGGTGCAAAGTGATCAAGGAACTAATTTTACCTCTAACATTTTTCAGCAGTCCCTGAAGGAGTTGGGTATCGAGCATGTTAAGTCTAGCACCTACCACCCAGAGATTCAAGGGGTTCTCGAACGATGTCACCAGACATTAAAGGGAATGTTACGTAAGTATTGTACAGAGACCGGAGTTGAGTGGGATAAGGGGGTACCTTTTCTTTTATTTGCTACTCGTGAGGTTCCAACTGAATCTCTGGGTTTTTCCCCTAATGAGCTAGTTTTCGGTCACCAGGTAAGAGGTCCTTTGCAACTATTGCAGGATAGCCTAGTTGGCCAGGAGGGGAACCAAAACCTCCTCAAGTATATTTCAGATTTCAAAACCCGGCTGAGATCCTCATGTGAGTTTGCCGCTCAAAACTTGACAGTGGCTAAAAGCTCCATGAAAAACTGGTATGACAGAAAAGCCTGTGAGAGGGAGTTTCAGCCCAGTGATGAGGTTTTGGTCCTGCTCCCCCTTTTTGGCCAACCTTTATCTGCCAAGTTCAGGGGCCCATATAAGATCATTCGGAGGGTGAGCATTACCGATTATCTAGTAACTACCCCAGACAGGAGAAAGCCCACGCAAGTATTCCATATAAATATGTTGAAACCCTACCATAGGTCCCCTGATTCCTCTCCTCCAGTTTCTCCCACTGTGGCAGTGAATGTCAGGACCTGTGGACAGCCTGGTGCGGACAAAGTCTTCAGTTCTCTTACTGACCCGCAACAGACTGTTCCAGAGCCTGAAGGTATCCATGCAGACTTTGACTTGTCATGTAGCCTATCCAACTTTCAGTATAATTCAGTAGCTTGGGGGAATTACCATCTAAACTATGTCATCTTCCCTCTGATCAAGCGAACCAACTAATCTCTGTTTTATCTCAGTCTCCCAGTGTGTTCCGTGATACTCCAGGGCTCACTTCTTTGGCCTTGCACGACATCGACGTAGGGGATGCAACTCCCATTAAACTATCCCCCTACCGTGTCTCACCACAACGCAGGAGTATTAAAATGCCCCAGAACGAGAAGCCCACCACAGAAGCCACGAACGAACACCACACAGAAACACCCAAAGGAAAGGTCCACAGAACGAAAGGACCAGCTGACCGAGCCAGCCAATTCAGACAGGCCCAAGCCCGCAGGGCTAAGCAGCTCCAGGCCGCACCTATCTACCTTTTCTAAACTGACCATTTTCCACACCTCACGTACACTACCCCTCGTGTCCTACACTCCTAACTACAAAGATGATGAACAGTAATATACATTCATATTAAAAACACCCATGCCCTGTCCAGACGTTGAGCCAATGTCAACACATCAGACAGCCATAATTATATCTATGTATGTTCTTACATCCGAGAAGTAGAGGTTATATATCTTAGAAGTTAAAACACCCACGCCTGTCCCTAGACCTTGTATATAATTTCCCATGACGAGTATAGATATATGTAACCCGTGCTCAGTCGCCCCCTTGCATTGTTCCTCTAGTAACTAAGTGTCTCTAATATTAACTGCCACCAGTATTGATACGACATAGCGGCACTGTCCTTGTGTCGTATTGTGCCAAGTACAGATCAACCAGGTTTCATCACCTTATTAAGACGACGACTATAATGTCATCGTTCATCGATGTATGCAATCCTTAGTTTAAGTATTAATATTAACATTCCCTAACATCTTGTCTTGCCAGACTAAGCTTCTGAAGACCCATCGCCCCATAAATCTATGTATTCAATCCTTAGGTTAAGTATGTTTATCCGCCATTGTGTTCACCTTTTTCCATTTACTTTTCCACAATTGTCATACGTCTTCCCCTTGCCTCCTTCGTATCCACAGTCCACACTACGCCAATTTACTTCGTGTCATACACCTCTTACCTCAACCAGAGATTGTATAAGATAACCTGGTTACCAGTATCTGTCATAAGTACCCCGAAACAATAACTAAGTACCCCTACAAACTGCCGCTGTTGTTGGTATATTTATATTTAATAGAAAACGCAGTTCCCAGGGCCAACTAATAGTATCCATAACCCCTCGGACTGATCACATAACTCTATCTTTTCCAGACTCATATACCACCCCCTTGTTGCATTCCCCGGTAGCATTTGGCTAACGTATTCTACTGCCTTTTCAAACTTCCATATCAACTGCAGCCTAATGCCACCCCCACGCCCAGAGACCTTAGGGTCAAATTCCCCTATAGGCCCCTGCACTCCTCCCCTCTCATTATAAGACCCCGCACTTCTCTACTCTTGTCCGACCTAGCCTCTCTCTCATACCTCTTGAAGATCCTTGAATTGTCCGTTGCTAATGCTCACCAACCTTTTATATATATACTCCTATCCAGCCTACCTTCACTTAGTAGGCCAGAACAACATTAGAACTTTACTAGCCCCTTGCATGCCATCTATTCTCTTACAACCCATTCACAACCCTGCACCCAATGGTCGTCGGTGCGAGGCTAGCCGCCTCGCCAGTAACTAACTTCTATTGCCATACTTCCAGATAAATGTGGCAGAGTTAGCAACCCAGTCTCCACCACATCCAGCAAACCCTACAATTAACAACCAGCCGAGTAAAACCAGCTAGCTAAGGCACCTTCGGTTTTGGTATTAAGGACACCCACATCTGTCTCATACACAGAGGGTTATTACAAACACTGGTGATATGGCAAGCCCCTAGCCACAGCCGCCGGACGACTATCACAGAGAGAGGGCGCCCAGCTCCCCCTTTTTGCCCACCCGAGGAGGGAGAACCCCACCCCCGCGGAGGTATACCTGGCCCCTGTTTTGACTTCTGAGTCATTGCCAGGTAGCACAGGAATTCTTCCTATCAATGAACTAACCATGCATGATTAACACCTTTACTAACCTCTATTAACTCACAATAAACCATTTACCTTTCTTGCATACTCTGATCACTAAATTAGCACCTCAGCTATACCATAGAATGAAGATTGAACAAACTAAGAGAGACGCTCCTATCACAGCTGTCCCCATCCTCCTCGCAAAGTAGATCCAGTCTCTCTCCCCTAAATACGTCCAGTATAGCCAAAATAGTACCTCTTACTAAGGCTCAGTTATATGAAAATATAAAGGTTTCCTATAGCCATGTGCCACAACAGTAAATACCATCTTACCTAGTCCCCATATCTATTGAGAGCTCAAATAAGTCCATAAGACTCGAGATCCCTACTGTCTACAGGGTCCAGAACCGAGCCTATAAATCTAGCTCCCGCCCCCAGTCAAATCAGTTGAAAGCTAGACACCAACCAGGGGTCACTACCCTGCAGTTAACTTCTAGCTCTGCCCTTGTGTTGTTCCGGAGTGAGATTCCAGAGCCGGCAGACTCCGTGGCAGATTTGGATAGAAGGACCTGCCCACGTATTTGAGAACTTCACACATATGGGCCCCCTGGACGGCCACGGAACCAGTCGTTAGCCCCCAACATCATGGACGCAAGATAACCAGGACCAGACCCATCAGATACTACCCAAGATTCCCTTTAGCAGTACTACATATTACTGTGCTGTTTAGAGATTCACTAATTAATATTTCTACGAAGTGGCTATCTCTTTGCCCCAGTATAATTCATATAACCATTCAATTAGGAAGTGCTAAGCGTATCAGTGTTCAATAATTAACAGGCGATACTAACTCTCGTAATCAACCATATATCCAGATATTATTACCTAGAAGGAAACCCTAGTGATATCTGAATGTTCGCCCACTGATTTGCGTTCTATGTATTTCTGAGACAAGAATATAAAACTTAGATCAGTACCCCCCTGAGGTTACTAGAATTCCCGTGCTCTAAAATACGCGTGTCTAATCTAGTCTGTGCACTACTACTTGTGCACCAGAGCTACCAGTAAGAAATCTAACAGTGAATATGATTCTATAAGTAACATTGATGGTCTTCGGTATATAAACCTGTTGAATTAAAGCCAGTGATCAGAAGATTAATACCTGAACGTTGGAAGTGGGAGACTAGGCTCCATCCAGATCCACTTATGCTAGTGTTGTTCGATTCTATTATATTGTCTTGCACGAGTATTATGCAGTGGTATATAAATAAACGTGATCATGTAACTTGCTACCATGTGTTTCTTTGTGTTCTCTATTCCTCATATCTTGTATTGTGCATGCAGCCTTATATACCCAGTCATTTAGAACTCACATTACCCAAGTTAAACCTGTAGAACAACAGGGCATAACATTGGCGGCAGCGGTGGTTCTTGATTCGGATAAAAGGTTGCATTACACTGCAAGTTTGGAACAGTAGAAGCATGGCAACATCGCGAAATTTTCAGCCACTCGCACACATTCCCAAGTATGATGTAAACACGTATGATATCACCACTTACTTAGACATAATAAAGCCAGTGTACGATGTGGTACTTCATAATGACCGCGAAAAAATCGCCGTTGCAATTTCGCATATTATACAGTTGGGAGAAGCCGTTTCCCAACTTGTTGATAAGCCTACCTTTAAAGAATTTATTCGCCAAACTGTGACACAGTGTACGCCAGAGTTTTCCTGGAACCAGTTTCGATCCTTCGTGATCCGGACCTTAGATCCACTTTTGGGTTCCCCCGTCGCCCCCAAAATAATAAAAGTCGACGAGATCAAGTATGAAGGGGATATAAATGTGACCCTCATACAACTCTACAGATACGTGAGGACCACGTATAGCTATGAAGATTACGACCAACAAAATGAACTCTTATTCACCGCATTGTTAAACATCCTCCCACCCCACATCACCGCCCATCTCGACCCGTATGGCTTATTCGAAGAACATATGCTCTCCATCAGAGAAGAATGCCTACTCAGTTCGATGAAACCCCTATCCAACCCTTCAGCCCCTATCCAAGACTCCGTGCACCCTTCCAAAATGACTTCCGGTGAAAGTCCAACCCCAGTGCACTCTTCCTTACCTCTATCCTCTCTGACCATCCCTAAATTTTCCCCTGCCCAGCCATCCACCAACGATCATCTTCCATCAATTGTGTTACCCCATAAACCCCATCCTTTTTCTATGCATGTCAAACAAACCCACCAACCCCAGATAACCTCTAACCAGACCGTGACTGCCACCAAGAAGATTCCCAAAATTCGTCCTGTTAACAACCCCAAATCAATACATCAGTCCTCTACCAATAACCCCTGTTCTACACCTAACTCTTCCCCCACCAACCCTCCGCAGCCCCCCAACAAGCCCCGTATTCTAGCTATGCCTACCTATGTAGGCCTACCACAACATATTTTCCCCATGACCCCAGAAAACAAACCCACCAACCCCAGATAACCTCTAACCAGACCGTGACTGCCACCAAGAAGATTTCCAAAATTCGTCCTGTTAACAACCCCAAATCAATACATCAGTCCTCTACCACTAACCCCTGTTCTACACCTAACTCTTCCCCCACCAACCCTCCGCAGCCCCCCCAACAAGCCCCGTATTCTAGCTATGCCTACCTATGTAGGCCTACCACAACATATTTTCCCCATGACCCCAGAAATGTTCAGCTATTCCCCCACCAACAAAATTTCCCTTGTGACAGTTTTCCGTCAGTAGCTTGTGACAGTTTTCAGTCAGTAGCTCCCTTCCACCCCCACACAATTCACACCCCTAGAAAACTTCGAAACCCCACACTTGACTCGCCCTCTCATGTCAAACAAACTCACCAGTCCCAGATAACCTCTAACCAGACCGAGACTGCCACCAAGAAAATTCCCCAAACTCGTCCTGTTAACAACCCCAAATTAGTACATCACTCCTCCCTCAATAACCCATGTCCTATGCCTAACTCTGCCCCCACTAATCCTCCCAGTCCCACATAACCTTTAACCAGACCGAGACTGACACCAAGAAAATTCCCCAAATTCGTCCTGTTAACAACCCCAAATCAATACATCAGTCCTCTACCAATAATCCCTGTTCTACACCTAACTCTTCCCCCACCAACCCGCCGCAGTCCCCCCAACAAATCCCGTGTTCTAACTCGCTCACCTCTCACCACCCTGACCCTCCCACATGCGCCGTTAATCCTCCCCTCACGCGTGACGACCTAGGGACCCAACCATGTTCCCCCCCTTCCCCCAGAAATGCTCAGCTATTTCCCCACCAACAAAATTTCCCTTGTGACAGTTTTCCGTCAGTAGCTCTCTTCCACCCCCCCACAATTCACACCCCTAATAAACTTCAAAACCCCACACTTGACTCACCCCCTCATGACAGACAAACCCACCAATCCCATATAACCTCTAAACAAACCGTCACTGCCACCGACACACCCCACCACTCTGATCCTCCCACACGCGCCGTTAATCCTCCCCTCACGCGTGACGACCTAGGGACCCAACCATGTTCCCCCCCTTCCCCCAGAAATGCTCAGCTATTCCCCCACCAACAAAATTTCCCTTGTGACAGTTTTCCGTCAGTAGCTCCCTTCCACCCCCCCACAATTCACACCCCTAATAAACTTCAAAACCCCACACTTGACACACCCCCTCATGACAGACAAACCCACCAACCCCAGATAACCTCTAAACAAACCGTCACTGCCACCGACACACCCCACCACTCTGATCCTCCCACACGTGCCGTTAACCCCCCCCTCATGCGTGACCCCCACCAAAGTGATTTCCCCCACCTCATGCGTACCGAACACCTGCTCACCAGTCGGTCCCCCACCATCATGAGCCCAGCTAAACTTTCAACCTCCACCAATTCCCACCCTGCCAGCCTAACCACTCACGACCACATTCAGAACGAACAATCACCCCCGTACATAACCCCTACCTCCCTTTTCCCCCCTATCTTACCCCCCTCTTCACCGTTACCCCATCCGCCCAAAATTCCACCCCCAAAGATCCCGCTCGACAAAATACCACTCCCATCCCAATCCAACCACAAAACTTTTTCCACCTTGGCTAAAACCCAAAATACTCTCTCTCTCGCCCCAAACAACATAATCAACCTCTCAACTTCAACCACTCCTCGAAATCCCATCCATGTCTCTCCCGAAAATAAAATCAGTCCAAATTCAACCCCTCTCAAACCACAACCCTGCCTGCCCAGACCCCCCCCCCCACCATCTCCCTATCAAATCCCCACACCCCAAACCTCCAAACCACCCGATCATAGTAAACTCTCAACCTTCAGCCTTACTCACCCTTCCCCAAACCCCACTCACGACCACAACTCTCTACACAATTCAACCCCTCCCCAGCACCAACCTCTTCCGCAACAACAACCCCGACTCGACCTGCCCGTTTCATCTTTAAAACCCCCCTATCACTACCCCCGACCGAAACCACTTAGACCCCCCTCCAAAACTGGCCCCGGGCCAGCTCGCCCCCAGACCCACATTCCTAACGACAGAACTAACGGTATATCCACCCCGCCCTTCCAAAGTGAAAGTGAAACCCCAAGGTCAAAGCCACAACCACCACCACCCCCTATTACCAGACCGTCACCCAGACTAACGGCGACCCTAAATAAACCCCCCTGATGATGATGAGGATATTATTGTACTTAATTTTTTTTATTGTTTTCAATTCCTAAGCGATTGGGCATGATTCTATAAATTTACATGTTTTCCATATACTGTATATATTATTTTTTTCCCTTAGTCATACTACTTTTCTTGTTAACCTACACTTTTCTGACTATCTTTTAAATTTGCTTTATACATTGTTAAACACTTTACCTCTTCTTAATTTCCTGTGTTCTTAATTATCTGTTCTTTCTTAAATTTACATGTTTTCCATATACTATATATTATATTTTTTTTCCCTTAGTCATACTACTTTTCTTGTTAACCTACACTTTTCTGACTATGCTTCTTTTCACTTCACCCTTGAGGCTCGAGGACGAGCCTATAATGAAGGAGAGGGAAGTAAAATGCCCCAGAACGAGAAGCCCACCACAGAAGCCACGAACGAACACCACACAGAAACACCCAAAGGAAAGGTCCACAGAACGAAAGGACCAGCTGACCGAGCCAGCCAATTCAGACAGGCCCAAGCCCGCAGGGCTAAGCAGCTCCAGGCCGCACCTATCTACCTTTTCTAAACTGACCATTTTCCACACCTCACGTACACTACCCCTCGTGTCCTACACTCCTAACTACAAAGATGATGAACAGGAATATACATTCATATTAAAAACACCCATGCCCTGTCCCGACGTTGAGCCAATGCCAACACATCAGACAGCCATAATTATATCTATGTATGTTGTTACGACCTGGCACTCGGGTACACAACGGCTCTCAATCAGGACTCGAATACGGCTCGCTGCCACAACGGAAACACACGATCCCAACCCCTGAGTACTGCCAGCCGAACAAAAAACACCAATACCCTCCAGAGCTCAATCTGCTATAACGGGGTATACAAGAACTCGGTACTAGTGTTCAACAACAGACTAATAAAGAGACAGGAATTCTCTAGTCTGGTCAACAATCAAACAAAGAAGTAAGAAACAACAACACCAAAGAATAGTGTTGGCCGAAGCCGAAGTAATCCACCCTTGACTAAGAACTTAAGAAGTCCTCCACCCTCTACTTCGGATCGGCACTATTACGTTACGTTAATTAATAGTCCTTAAGCATCGAGCAAGGAATCTTCTGAAAAAAGTTAGATGCTTCTCGGATGCTCGTAAGAAGTACGTATCGGATTTTGAACAGTAATTCAATAAGAAAACACTGGCAATTAAATACTATTAAAGGTTTAAATTGGCATAAGAATAATTAAAGAATATGCAATAGTAAATGGCAAACATTAAAAAGAAGTACTCCGCAAATGCAACGGCAATAGCCTACTCGGATTGTGCTCGTGGGCCACTAATCACTAAAGTAGCCAAGCTTGCAACACATGAAATCAATAGTGCATAAACAATATCATACATAAGGAAAGCTTCAATACTATTCTGTATCTACTAATCGAGTAAAGTCTAGCTGGGGTACTGTGGGCAAAAGGTAGCAGTGACTGAGCAAAAACGGTTCGTAGCCTAGCGAAGTCCTCACAACTGTTTAAAGTATTACGTTAACAATAACAAGTGCACTTTGAGAAATCCAGATCCCTTGTATCTGGTTTTCTCCCGGCTCCTTGACAAAGTAAAAACAAGCTGTTAATAAAATACAGGGTGGTTAGGCTCTTGCCCTCACGCACTGTAAATTATTAACTCAACACAGTCAGCCGCGAAGACAACCTAGGCTTCACTGAACCGAAACGAGTATGCAGGTTTATCGCTTAACCACTGCATCAAACAACAACTCGTAACACAGAAAAGCCTTACCCCAGTCTAGCATTACCTAGACTAGCAGAAAACAGGAATAATAATAATAACACACAGGGAAATGCATAGACAAGTGCAACAAACATAAATCAATCCTATTCTAAGTTAACCCTTGCCAAATAGGCTATCTAATAGGCATGTATCTCATGAGAACTCAAGCGATAATACGTTGGCTGACTAGCTCTGCACCAACGGGACCATGGAAGTTAAAAAGGGTAGGGAAAAGAGGAGATAAGAATGTAAGGTAGTAGAGAAAGTTCACATCAGTCAGAAGAATATATATAGTTAGCAAGGGAAATGAGAAGTCGCTCTGCCTAATGAGTTCTGAAGAAAAAATTGCTAGACTTCCTTTTATACCCGGCCCTCTAGTGAGCCCAACGTGAACTACCAAGGACCGCCCACTGACAATCATTACGTAATTTCTCTCTCTCCTCTGGGATAGACAAAGGCTTTCCTAGCACTGAGGGGAGGGGGGAGGGGGGAGGGGGGGGGGGGAGTGCTAGTGAGTTAGGCCCACCTCCCGCATGGCGCACCCACTGACCCCCAACTGTGGCTGCCGCTTCTCCCATCATTACAAATAAGTTTTACACACAATACTTATAACTAATGATATAAAATAGAACTCGTTGACTCAGATGAAAACAAAATACATATTCATAATACTTATAGTACAACGGCTCACATGAACTAAGTTAGGAAACTCTACATAGACTACAGCCAAAGTTCCTGCCCTGACGATCCTAGCGAGAGTGGGGCATGACTAGGCGTTCTGTACAGCATGCTCACACTGGACATGCGTCACAATGTTCTTACATCCGAGAAGTAGAGGTTATATATCTTAGAAGTTAAAACACCCACGCCTGTCCCTAGACCTTGTATATCATTTCCCATGACGAGTATAGATATATGTAACCCGTGCTCAGTCGCCCCCTTGCATTGTTCCTCTAGTAACTAAGTGTCTCTAATATTAACTGCCACCAGTATTGATACGACATAGCGGCACTGTCCTTGTGTCGTATTGTGCCAAGTACAGATCAACCAGGTTTCATCACCTTATTAGGACGACGACTATAATGTCATCGTTCATCGATGTATGCAATCCTTAATTTAAGTATTAATATTAACATTCCCTAACATCTTGTCTTGCCAGACTAAGCTTCTGAAGACCCATCGCCCCATAAATCTATGTATTCAATCCTTAGGTTAAGTATGTTTATCCGCCATTGTGTTCACCTTTTTCCATTTACTTTTCCACAATTGTCATACGTCTTCCCCTTGCCTCCTTCGTATCCACAGTCCACACTACGCCAATTTACTTCGTGTCATACACCTCTTACCCCAACCAGAGATTGTATAAGATAACCTGGTTACCAGTATCTGTCATAAGTACCCCGAAACAATAACTAAGTACCCCTACGAACTGCCGCTGTTGTTGGTATATTTATATTTAATAGAAAACGTAGTTCCCAGGGCCAACTAATAGTATCCATAACCCTCGGACTGATCACATAACTCTATCTTTTCCAGACTCATATACCACCCATAGTTGCATTCCCGGTAGCATTTGGCTAACGTATTCTACTGCCTTTTCAAACTTCCATATCAACTGCAGCCTAATGCCACCCCCACGCCCAGAGACCTTAGGGTCAAATTCCCCTATAGCCCCCTGCACTCCTCCCCTCTCATTATAAGACCCGCACTTCTCTACTCTTGTCCGACCTAGCCTCTCTCTCATACCTCTTGAAGATCCTTGAATTGTCCGTTGCTAACGCTCTCCAACCTTTTATATATATACTCCTATCCAGCCTACCTTCACTTAGTAGGCCAGAACAACATTAGAACTTTACTAGCCCCTTGCATGCCATCTATTCTCTTACAACCCATTCACAACCCTGCACCCAATGGTCGTCGGTGCGAGGCTAGCCGCCTCGCCAGTAACTAACTTCTATTGCCATACTTCCAGATAAATGTGGCAGAGTTAGAACCCACCCAGTCTCCACCACATCCAGCAAACCCTACAATTAACAACCAGCCGAGTAAAACCAGCTAGCTAAGGCACCTTCGGTTTTGGTATTAAGGACACCCACATCTGTCTCATACACAGAGGGTTATTACAAACACTGGTGATATGGCAAGCCCCTAGCCACAGCCGCCGGACGACTATCACAGAGAGAGGGTGCCCAGCTCCCCCTTTTTGCCCACCCGAGGAGGGAGACCCCCACCCCGCGGAGGTATACCTGGCCCCTGTTTTGACTTCTGAGTCATTGCCAGGTAGCACAGGAATTCTTCCTATCAATGAACTAACCATGCATGATTAACACCTTTACTCTACCTGTCACATAGGTGCATGAATACCTAGTGTTCACACTCTGATAAAGGACATAGTAGTTTCTTAATGGAGTGTGTGAATTTACTCTAAATAAAGTGCCGTCGAAAAGTGATCACAACAACATGGCTCCCGAAGAGACAATCTCAAGCCAGGGACCAACTCACCCCTCCCAAGATGGACTTATTATCGATGAGATACTGTGTTTCCTGACTAATAAATCCAATTTTCTGAGTACTGACGTGTTAACAAAATTGTGTGTTGAATTCTATGATGAGGAAGTGATTGTGTCCTCCAAGAATAGACTGTTTGAACTGTGTGCTGACGACAATAGTGACCGGAACAGGAAAAGACAGGGTCCCAACAAAAATAGTGAGAATATTAACCTCTGAAGTGCACATGGGGGTAATTGGAAACGTCCCCCTGTGCTGACGTATTTGAGGTGTTTCCGTCACTAAAATATTCATTGTGCCATTAATAGCATTAATACTTATCCATATGCGCCTATTATGGGTTGATTATAAAGGTATTAACCTGAAACAACAATAAAACGAGTGAAAACAGCGTTTGGATGGTCAAAATCGGAGATATAGCCCGCGAGTTGTATAATGTATGGGTGAGGCAATCTGCTTTCCCGCCAATTTCCCCCAAGGCCACTGAGACACAGTCGATCGATACTCTCTCTCTCTCTTGCACTCGCTTGCTATCAGTGATGACCACACCCTCCAATCGGATTTCTAATGTTAGCACGAAAATATACCTCAGAATAAGGGAATAACAGGGAAAATAGGTGATAACTGAAGGAGAGGAGGAAAGTGGGGAAGGAGGGGAGGTAGAGGACTGAGATTTTGCATGGCCCAGGGGCCAAAAAAAAATAAATAAATAAAAAAAAAAAAATATAATTTTTTTTTTTTTTTTCGATGTCAAAAGTTGATTTTTGTTTTCTCTGACTCTTAAGAGTCTCCCCGCAGTGCGCCGGGGGAACTCTTAAGAGTCTCCCCGCAGCTCCCGGGTTAAAGACATAATTAAGCTGATTCTGGAAAAAGGTAATAATATACCCACATTTGTTGCCCATAACCTTGGTAAACTCCCACCCATCCAATTTGATCATGTTGACGTTACTGTGCTCCTTAGTGAGATCAAGAAAACTCAGTCAGAAGTTTCTAATCTGAGAAAGTGTTCCTCAGCCCAAAATGACTGTATGAAGGACTTATTGAGTGCAACTGGTGATCTGAGTAGTAGAGTGCTTGTGATTGAGGACTACAGCCAATCCCAAGGAAATTTAATATCTTCAGGTGGCTTTCCCTCATATAGGCCTAGGCCTACTGCATCTGTAAATGACACTAATCCAGAGCCTATAAATACCACACCTGCAGTGTCCACTACCAGCCGCACTACATCAGATAGCGCCCCCTCCACTACACAGGAGACCACGGCCGCATCCACAACTGTCCACGACACAACGATCAGAACCGACGGCGACGACTCCGACGAGACAACCCGAGGGAGGTCTAACTCCGTTGAAACCTTTGCCACAGGGGAAATTACTGATGCCACCACCAGCTGCTCCACACCAGGTGCCAGTGGCGCCTCCTCCATCACACAGGAAGCCACAGCCATAACGAGTAGAACCAACGAGACAACCCGAGGTAGGCCTAACATCAACGTAACTTCTGCCACTGAGGAAATTAATGAAGTCTACCCTGCAGTGAGGAGCGTCGGAAGCAGTACACCCGCTATAATGAGTATAGCAACACCTGGGGCCTATAATGTAGCTGTAAGTACAGGCAACGCGCAAGGCATCACTACAGCACTTGCGACGGGAAGGAGCTCGACGACAACCCCTATCGACAGGATCACAACGCCTCCACCCTCAGGTGATAAGGGGGAGGGTACTGTTCAAGGACAATGGTTTAGGGTACATTCCACCAAAGGTAAAACTCATCACATACCTGAGGGGGAACAGAGGCTGAATGGAGGTACCGGTACTGGTACCACAAACAATGTTAGGAATTCTATGGCTGTGCAAATTCAACCTAGGAACTTTATGCATCAGGGGATTAAGGGTAAAAATAAAAGTACGGGGATAAGTACAGTTAAAAAAGTGAAAAGATCACGCATAGCCAAAGTATTCGCGACAGGTTTTAAGCCAGGAGTGACGGCATCCGACTTGAAAGAATATCTCTCCAATAAACTCAGTCTTAGTATGGATGTTGAACCAATTATTCCCTGGTCTGATAGGCACACATATATTTCATTCAGAATAAACTGCGAGTGTCCAAATCCCGAGGTGTTTATGGATGAAGAACTTTGGCCAGAGGAAGCATCGGTGTACTGGTGGAGAGAACGTAGGGCACAGGTACCGGTATCAACAAATGAGGACTCTATAACTACGGTAACCCACCCTCCCAACAACTCTTAATCATGGATATAAAGTCTACTTCATCTCCCAACAATTTGCGTATTGCTACTTATAACTGTAGGGGGCTCCCTAAAACCAACAGAGGGCTTCTCCTACGCCCTGATGTAGTAGACGTATTTAATACCAGTGATATTGTGTGCCTGCAGGAGACTTGGTATTTTAAACAGGATTTGGGTAACCTCAGTACTATCTGTGATAATTTTCATGGGTTTGGGGTCTCGACAACCGATGCTATGGATGGTCTAGTAGCAGGTCACCCACCGGGAGGAGTAGCTATTTTGTGGAGGGACTCTTTAGACAGCCGGGTTAAACCACTTGTAACAAATTTACCATGGTGTACAGGTATAGAAATAGAAGATATCCAACGGAAAGTAGTTATTCTTAGTGTGTACTTGCCCTACCAATGTAATGAAAATGAAGAACAATACCTGGAATGCCTTGGAGAGCTAAGTGCTCTTTTACAAGAACTAAATACCACCTGCTACTCTGTAATAGGGGACTGGAATGCTAATCTGAAGGACATGAGTAACTCTCTGTTTGCTAGTCATATGACTAACTTCTGTGGTGAGCATGATCTAATTATCTTCTCAGCTCATGCTCCCTCATAGTAGTTACACATGTGTCAGTGCAGCATGGGGCTCAACGTCTTGGCTAGATCATACCGTAGCTAGTGCTGATTTCCATGATATGATAACAAATATGGAAATTCAGTATACATATACAGATGAAGATCATATCCCATTGACCTTAACAGCTAGTTTGGAAAGAGCGCCAGAATTAACCCAGTCAAACAATAGTGTAAATCCAAAACTGCCATGGGGCGGGCTTGACGAGGAGGAGTGTGAGCAATTTTGCACTTTAACACACACTCTCCTTTCTGAGCTTGATCCTGGCAGTGAGGATGCCATTACCTGTGAAGACCCCAATTGTGTTAATGCTAGTCATCGAGAAGAAGTCAGCAAGCTGTACAATAATATTATATCTTGTCTTACTAAGGCTAGTGACATAGTATTTCACAAGCATAACAAAAATTACTCTTTTAACAAACCTGGGTGGAATGACCATGTTTCAGAACTATACCAGGCATCCCGAGATGCTCGTAGTGTATGGCTGGATCATAACAAACCGAGACAGGGACCCATTTTTGACATGTTCACCAGACTAAAGGCTAGATGCAAGTATGCAATCAGATATATAAAAAACAATGAAAATGTATTAAGAAGAGAAGCATTGGCCAAAAACTTTGCTAGCAAAGACACATTGGCCTTCTGGAAGGATATTAAAAAAATGCATAATAGCTGCACACCTCTACCCGTTAGTGTAGATGGGATCTCTGGTACTAATAACATAGCCAATCTTTGGAAAACACATTACCAAACTTTGTTTAACTCTGTTGGGCACCAAGGAAATACCATTGCTGCTACAACAGAGTGTAACAAAGAAGAAAAATATGACACAATTAAAGTTACAAGTGAAAAAATCAAGGCTGCAATAAGTAGGCTAGATGCTAACAAATCCTGTGGTTTTGATGGTATATATGCTGAACATTTGAAGTACTCCTCCACTCTCCTCTTGGAGAAACTCAGCAGTTGCTTTACCAGCTTTCTAATCCATGGTTTCCTACCAGAATCTATGATGTCCGTTACCTTGATACCAGTAATTAAAGACAAGGCTGGCAAAATTACATCAAAAGACAACTATAGACCTATTGCCCTTGCCAGTATTGTAAGTAAGATACTAGAGTTAATCATTTTAGACAGAATCTCAGTGTATATCTCAACTAATAGTAATCAATTTGGTTTTAAAAAGAATCATGGTACGGACCAGTGCATCTACACTCTGAAGGAGCTAGTGGATGGGTACATCAAAATGAACAGCTCTATTTTTGCATGCTTTCTTGATGCTAGTAAGGCATTTGACAGAGTCTGCCACAATATCCTGTTTGATAAATTAGCAACAAGGGGAGTGCCATCCTATATACTGAGAATCTTGAAGTACTGGTACGCCAATCAAACATTTAATGTAAGATGGGGTAACATTATTTCGGATTCCTTTACAGTAACCAATGGAGTGAGACAGGGTAGTATTCTCTCACCTTACTTATTCAATGTATATATGGATGAATTAAGTGATAAATTGAATAAAGAGCAGATTGGATGTTATGGTGGGAATAAAATCATCAACCATCTCATGTATGCTGATGATCTGGTCATTATTGCACCGTCTTCTGCGGGTCTGAGCAAACTTCTTGATATATGTGAATCTTTTGGTAGTAAACATTGTGTTAAATTCAACCCACTGAAAAGTGCTGTTCTTATATTTAGATCAAAATTACTGTATAAAAGTAAACTGCCAAATTTCTCACTCAATAATCAAATTATTCAAGAAGTAAACAAAATAAAATACCTGGGACACATTATCTCAAACGATTGCTCAGATGATGCAGATATCGGCCGTCAGCGCAGACAGCTATATTTACGTGGTAACACCATCTTGAGAAAATTCCACATGTGTAATTGGGAAACTAAAGTCACTTTGTTCCGGACATATTGTTCCTCTATGTACACGGCCCATTTGTGGTGGAAGTATAAGAGAGCCACCATAAATGGTCTGTGTACATCCTATCATAATATACTCAAGATGTTCATTGGTCTCTCTAAATATGAAAGCACTAGTATAGTATGGTGTGCACACTGTTGGATGTGCAGTGCTGTCGGGCTGTCATCAGGAGACTGGTGTACAGCTTTTCGCAGCGACTGCAATCCTCCAGTAACACGCTGATTGTAGCTCTTTGGTCTAGTGATCATATCTATGAATCCCGTATTATATCTCACTGGCAGAAGCTGCTGCACACATAGTATGTACTGTAATGTAATATATAGGTCTAATTGAACTATGAGCAATGATCTGTGCAATAGGTGTTAACCAACATTGAGCAATAGCCTTAGTTAGCCTATCTGTGTTATATTGTGACAAAATGTGATATGTGCTCTATTCTGTAAATAGGCCTACTGTATTTTTTATTTTATTGTGTCTTTATTAATATATCTTTGTGTATAATTATTATCTGTGCTCTGACGAGAAGTGTATGTGATATGGACCATTAGGTCGTACTGTATTTATACTGTATCTATCTTATGTGTCTGGAATAAAGAATTATTATTATTATTATTATTATTATTATTATTATTATTATTAACCTCTATTAACTCACAATAAACCATTTACCTTTCTTGCATACTCTGATCACTAAATTAGCACCTCAGCTATACCATAGAATGAAGATTGAACAATCTAAGAGAGACGCTCCTATCACAGCTGTCCCCATCCTCCTCGCAAAGTAGATCCAGTCTCTCTCCCCTAAATACGTCCAGTATAGCCAAAATAGTACCTCCTACTAAGGCTCAGTTATATGAAAATATAAAGGCTTCCTATAGCCATGTGCCACAACAGTAAATACCATCTTACCTAGTCCCCATATCTATTGAGAGCTCAAATAAGTCCATAAGACTCGAGATCCCTACTGTCTACAGGGTCCAGAACCGAGCCTATAAATCTAGCTCCCGCCCCCAGTCAAATCAGTTGAAAGCTAGACACCAACCAGGGGTCACTACCCTGCAGTTAACTTCTAGCTCTGCCCTTGTGTTGTTCCGGAGTGAGATTCCAGAGCCGGCAGACTCCGTGGCAGATTTGGATAGAAGGACCTGCCCACGTATTTGAGAACTTCACACATATGGGCCCCCTGGACGGCCACGGAACCAGTCGTTAGCCCCCAACATCATGGAATCAAAGGTAACCAGGACCAGACCCATCAGATACTACCCAAGATTCCCTTTAGCAGTACTACATATTACTGTGCTGTTTAGAGATTCACTAATTAATATTTCTACGAAGTGGCTATCTCTTTGCCCCAGTATAATTCATATAACCATTCAATTAGGAAGTGCTAAGCGTATCAGTGTTCAATAATTAACAGGCGATACTAACTCTCGTAATCAACCATATATCCAGATATTATTACCTAGAAGGAAACCCTAGTGATATCTGAATGTTCGCCCACTGATTTGCGTTCTATGTATTTCTGAGACAAGAATATAAAACTTAGATCAGTACCCCCTGAGGTTACTAGAATTCCCGTGCTCTAAAATACGCGTGTCTAATATAGTCTGTGAACTAATACTTGTGCACCAGAGCTACCAGTAAGAAATCTAACAGTGAATATGATTCTATAAGTAACATTGATGGTCTTCGGTATATAAACCTGTTGAATTAAAGCCAGTGATCAGAAGATTAATACCTGAACGTTGGAAGTGGGAGACTAGGCTCCATCCAGATCCACTTATGCTAGTGTTGTTCGATTCTATTATATTGTCTTGCACGAGTATTATGCAGTGGTATATAAATAAACGTGATCGTGTAACTTGCTACCATGTGTTTCTTTATGTTCTCTATTCCTCATATCTTGTATTGTGCATGCAGCCTTATATACCCAGTCATTTAGAACTCACATTACCCAAGTTAAACCTGTAGAAAAACAGGGCATAACAAGTATACTGCAGGTCGAGCTTGACTTTATGTTTTCAACCCAGCTGATCACAAGGGCCTTAAGCCAGTGGAGTAGTCCGGTCATACTTGTGCCAAAGCCAGACGGGAGCCATAGGTTATGTATGGACTATAGGCAAGTTAATGCTGTCACAAAGAACGATACCTACCCACTGCCACGGATCAAAGATTACATTTACCAGGTTGGCCTCATACAGCAGTAAGTTTAACTTAATGAGAGGATTTTGGCAATTAGCTCTCCCTTGTAGCGAGGTAAATATTATGCTTTAGTAGTGCGCTTTCAAGCCTTCAGCTGTGAGATGCTTTGCAGTTCGAATAACGCTCCAGCTATGTTCCGGCTATGTTCTGATGTGGTACCTGGAGACGTTGCCTACTTTGGGTGATATCCTTATTATATCCTCATTATAATCTTGCTGTTGCCAATCTGGTGGTGATTCTATTTATGTATTATGTTAAATATTATGTACTATACTCCTTAAACTCTTTTCTAGGGGGGAGGTCTGACATACGGAGCCCTGTATGTTAATTTAAGAGTTAGAATTAGAGTTGAAGGAGTGTCAAACTACCTAAGCGGCGAAGCAGACTAGCGAGCGAACCAGCGAGTGGGAAACCAGCTCGCCCGCAAACCAGCAAACAAGCCTTCACACCTGCGTGCGTCATAGGGGACCCTGCAAACTACTTTGATGACTCGACGCTATGACGTATGATCGACGCCAGGAGACCCCATTGGTCCACGCACCATCTATGCAACTCGAGGAGCTATGATAGGGGCGCGCACCATCACTCGCCTCCTGATTCGTTCCTACACCATCATTGTTTAGTATATAAGACCCGAGTAGTGGGCATTCAAATCAGTCTCATTTGGAGTTGGGGAAGGTGAACTTGCAGCTGGAGGAAGACGGGGTGAAGTATTATAATGGGATTGTGACTGTCAGTCAGATTATATAAGTGTGTGTTAAGTGTGTTCGGTGTAAACACTTACGTTATGTTGGTTAGTGAGATATGTGATTGGGAATTAACGTTAACGCTACTATTATGTGCTTAACTATTTGATTGCGAATTAATGTTAACGCTACTATTTATGTACTTAACTATTTGATTGGGAATTAACGTTAACGCTACTATTATGTGCTTAACTATTTGATTGCGAATTAACGTTAACGCTACTATTTATGTACTTAACTATTTGATTGGGAATTAACGTTAACGCTATTATTATGTACTTAACTATTTTAGTTGACTAACTTGTGGACTAAAGCAACTCTTTAAGTAATTGGGTTATGATGAAAGTAATACTATTGTTTTATATTAATACTTACGAGTTCTTTCATTTTCTTTTAATTAAGCTTACATTGCTTAACGGTGCTTAGTACGGTGATGCTATTGTCTCATATTAGTAATATCGCCTTAGACTAACATGGCTGTGTTAATATTACTTCTAGTGATTTCCTAAGCTGAAGAAAATTCTTTTAGCTTCAAAATATTATTTTTGCTTTTCATATTATTTGAGTGAGACCTGAATCGGATCTATGAAGCGATCCTGTAACTTAATTTACTCATAATCAAACCTCAATGTTACGTGGTTAAGAAATACATTTAACTAATTATTAAATATATATCTAACTTTTTATGTGACTTTGATATAAATCCTGATGATAATAATAATATAATACTGTTAACGTAAGACAAGAACCAAGAATAATTACATTAAATATAAATAAAAGGACATATAAGAAAACTATCTATTCATTTCAAAAAGGGTAAGAGACAGAAATATTCTTACTTTAATATTTATCTTTCAAGACTTTTTATAGAATTAATAGTCCTTCTTTAGATATACTGCTTCGGTTCATAACCATAGTAAGCTTCGGTTAAATAATAATTCTTTATAAATACTACATGACTTTAATTAGTTTCAGTATTGTTCATAATTAAAGAGTATCAGTCAATAAAGGATACTAAGTCCTAAGATCCAAAAGGAAAGGAAGCAACAACAGGAAATAATTTTATTAGATTTTACTTTTGTTTTGCCTTCAGCTGACTGATACCTTAATATATATATCTCTGTGCTATCTAGATTCATCAAGTTAACCACTTGAGGATCAAGATACGTAACAATATATATATATATATATATATATATATATATATATATATATATTTTTTTTTTTTTTTTTTCTATATTCCAACTTACTTCCTCTCGGGCATAGGCTGAGAGCCTTAACATTCACCGCTTTACAATGAACAGTGAAGCCCATGAGGTCTTGTTCCAGTCTAGGGAGTGAGACATGTGAAGCACGTAGAGTACAACGAGCACCTGCCATCTTGCCTTCACATGAGGCACGGTGCTCACTCATGGCCCGAAACGACCCCATCTCTGAAGCCATCTCGTTCCCATGCTTCACTGTCTCATCCCCTACACTCGGACTCTCACACTTACACACACACAACGCCACCTGTTGAGCAGATAACTCACCAGGCATTGCACCCCTATAGCATATTTTGAATATGGGAATATTCATACAGTGCTATTTAATCAGGGAACAATGAGGGTATTTTATTGACGTTTCGGTGGGCTTGTGGTAATGCACTGATACCAGGTACAGCACAAATTCCATCCCAATAATATCTTCCCATTGATACATCGGGATTTGAACCCGGGACCTTTGGATTACCAGGCCAGTGGCAAGACCACTCCACCACACCTCCCCTATATATATATATATATATATATATATATATATATATATATATACTGTATATATAGTATATATATATATATATATATATATATATATATATATATATATTATATATAAAGGTGTAGACGGAAGTTGGGTCAGCAGTATTAGATATGTGTTGCACCACCTGTGAACTTTGTTGTCTACCCTCGTCCGGAACCAGACAAAAAACCAGAGTGGGTTAACCTGTCGGCTCTCTGGTGGAGGTAAAAGTGATTACACTTAAGGGAGCCCACCTCGCTTTTTTTCTCTTTCTCTATCTTTCTCCATGGCTTGTATCCATTCGGCCCCATTCAGTCTACTGTTTTAAGACGTTTACCCCCATCCAGGTGTCAATATTTTTCCTGGCGAGCGGTAGCGAGCCAGCATAATTATATATATATTTTTTTAACAGCAAGCTAAATTTGTACATTTTTCGATAAAAAATTTGTCCGGCGAAGCAGGATTGCTCCATACAATGCTGGCTCGCTATCGCTCGCCAGGAAGAAATCGACACCTGGATGGGGATAAACGTCTTAAAACAGTTGGCTGAATGGGACCGAATGGATACAAGCCAGGGAAAGAGAAAAAAGGAGAGAAAGATAAAAAAAAAAAAAAACGGTGGCCCAGAACAAATAAATCCCCTCATCATTTTGTATTTAGCGTATCTTAGCTTCCCCTAGCCTACCGCATTATAGTTTATCCTTACCTAAATACACAACTATAGTCCGTTCTTTGTAGGTAGGCCGGCAATCCTCACCCTTAACCCGTACAGCCCCAGCGACGCGTCGGCGATGTATGTAACGCACAGCCCCAGCGACGCGTCTGACGAGTCACCCTAATTGCTCCGACCGTAACCTCAGGTGTAGCCACTCGAGAGGGCTCAGATTTGTATGGGAACTGTGTACGTATCCCACGCAACCGTGCCGATGGTTGAAAACTCTCAAAGTCCACGTGCGTGCGCGTGAGCGCGCAATAACCTGGTTTTTTGGGGTAATTGCCTTCAATTTTTTACTCTTGTAAAATACGTTTTCGGGGGCTCTGTAGGACCATTCTTTAAGCTTTTTGAGCGGTTTTTCGTGGTTTTTCCTTCATTCCTAACCCATTCGCTATTGTTTCTGGAATAAAACCATTTTTTGAAAACCGGCCGGGTTCTGGTGAACAAACATTAAAAAACTAGCCGGGGCTCCACGGGTTAAGGGGACATGGCCTGTTTTTCTGGTCACCCTCTTCCTCATGCTTACCCCCAATAGTTTTCAGATTTTATGACGTTCGGCCCATTAGTTTGGCGATTTTAGTACCTTTTGTCCCATTTCATTGTCAATTTTAAGACCTTTCGTGCCATTTAGGTGTAGATTTTTTCCTGGCGAGCGATAGCGAGCCTGTAATCTTAAGGCCGGGACATTTTTCTACCCAAAAATGTACAAATTAATCTAGAAGGGTGATTTGATGGATGTTTTTTTTAAGTTTGATGGAGGTCTAGGGAGGAAACTAAAGAAAATAATAAATAAATTAAAAAAACTACCAAAAAGTGAACCATCCCTCCTTAAATATTTGTTTATTTGGTGTAATGGTTTAGATGCTTATGTTCTGGGTGTGGTGTCCCGAGTTCGAATCCCGGGAGGACCATATGCTTTCATTATTTTATTCAAGTACATTGGGGTTTGCAATGGATGATTAATGTTAAGAATTTGGTAAGAGTCAGCCAGGGAATAGGTGTGGCAATCTACAGCCCATTTGCTCTAGCCCATTCTGAGTTACAGAGGATAGAGGTCAGGTTTTCTGGCCTACCTACAATGAATGCTGTTACATATATGTACTGTATATTCATGTCACTACCTGAATTTGTGGCCTGTAATTATGTTTGCTTTAGTTTCCCCCGTAGCCTAACAGTTCTCCAAGTTTTCTATTTTGGTATTGTAAAGATGTATCACCAAATTAATATGTATATTTTAACTATACCATATTAATGATAGTTTATTATGATTATTAGTGATTATTGTAATATGAATAAATTGTAGAGAGATGAGGGGAGAGCGAAAATATATCTGTTTATGTTTTGCAATTTGAAAGATGTACCAATACTCTCTCTCTCTCTCTCTGGGCCATCTCATAGGTTTGACTGCACCTCCAACGACCCTCAAGAAACTAGAAGTGGTGCAAAACTCTGCCATGAGACTGATGATGGGTGCCCTACGTTCCTCTCCAATCGCTGGGCTTTGCAGTGAGAGCAATCTCCTGCCCCTGTCTGTCCGACGAGATATTTTATGTACATCTTACTTTGCTGTCACCTATAGCGCACCGACATCTCACCCGTTCTCAGCCAACCTACGTGATGTCCCACTCTACCCGGATGCCCCTAGGACGTGCAAAGTGCCATTTCGGGAAAGGATAGGCCCTCTCATCCAGCGCCACACTTTCATCTTCAGAAACAGCCACGCAACACCTCTGGTACCCCCTCTCCCTCCATGGGATTTTGTGGCTCCGAATGCATCGATATACCCTCTACCTGGTATGCAGAAATCTGACGGCCCGTCCCACATCAAGCAAGCTGTTCTCCAGTTGTTTACCACCTTCCCTGCTGACACTACTTACGTCTACACTGATGGGTCCCTCATCCATGGTGCTACCGGTATCTCCGTCTCAACAGCTTTGTGGGTGCTTAGATTTCATTTAGTCCAGGGATGGCGACTGCCCCACCGCTCTACCATATTCACCGCTGAACTTTTTGGCCCCTTCAAAGCTCTTGAGACCACGATCACCCTTCCCCCTGGTCATTATGTCCTCTGCTGCGACTCTTGAAGTGTTCTCCAATCCATCTCCTATGCCACTAAGACCAGCAAAGAGCTTGTCCACCCGATCCTACAGCTTCTTGCTCGTCATAAGAGTAATGGCTCCTCAGTGTCCCTCCAGTGGGTTCCGAGCCATTCGGGTCTCCTTCACAACGAGATCGTGGTCCTTTGCCAAGAACTTACACTCCCTCAAGCAAATCACTAGGCTCCCCTACACAGTAAGAGACAGGAAGGTAATCCTTAGCGACGCATTGCGACAAACATTTATCCACGATTGGAAGGCACAGATAACGCATAACCGTTATGGCACTGTCAAGGATGACTGGATGGTTTGGCGGCACACTCGCTATAAGTCTCCATCTCTCAATAGGGCAGCCACACGTCTTCGGCTGGGACACACCCGGTTGGCGGCACATATGCATCGCCTAGGTCTCCACCAAGATTGCCACTGCCAGCACTGCAATACCCCTGAAACTGTTGAACATTTCCTACTACATTGTCATAGATATCATGGTGCCAGGGTCGCCTTAAGGGAATGCATTCTCCGCCAGGGAGGACAGTTTACCATCAAGCATATTCTTGGAGGAGCACCTCTCAACACCACCGATCTTCATATCATCTCCACTGGACTCTCTACGTTCCTCGCTGCTACGGGGAGGATCTCCGACCTCTGATGACCCTCCAACTACCGCTTCTCACCGTTACTCGTCTTCTGCACACTCCTCACCATCTACAGTATGCTACGTGCTAGAAATCATGCCCCCTCGCCATGAACCTTAATTAAGTCTTGTACTACTTGCGCAGTTATCTGAGGCTACATCCCTGTTGACGCTGTGCATCGTGAAGAAGAACACTGGTAGATTTGGGGTGATGTTATAATCTATTAATATCAATGTTATCATGCATTGTCAGATATTTTGTTTTGCTTTGTAATTCATTTGAAATGTCACAGACGATTAATAGGGTATAGAGAGAGAGCCATCACCCATGGTTTGTACTATATACTGTATCCCAAATATGTGCCCATTGCCAATTGCTGTCTTTGAACTGAATTATTTTATATAAACACTTATGTTAAATTGTTATTGTTGACTTTTGATTTGTACCTTTGATATGCATTGATTATGATGGACTGACCAGTGATGTATAATATGCCTCAGCTTTATAGTAGTTGGTAGTAAGAAGTGAGTATTTTCTTGTCTCCATGATACCTGTCTATTTCACCAAGATAATTATTTCAATCATGTATTGACTATTGAGTTGAGGGTCCTGCTTCTACTAGGTACGGTAGGTCATAACAATGCTTATTTTCAGGTGACAGTAGATTGCAAAGTTTCTATCTTGCTTACTCAGTTATTACGATGATTTTGTAGCGAAATATGAACATTTGACAATAATATGATACAGACATATAGGTCAGGTCAGGTGAAGGTATTGAGGGATAAGCCTTTACAACGGCACCTCGTATCTACCTTCTACTTTTCCTATTTTTCTGAAGATTGTAAAGACGGGAGAAGGGGTGTTGGAGAAAGAGGAAGCTGTTGGAGTGGCTTTGTTATGTGTGTTATTAGTCTGTATACGTCATCGAGGTGTCCCCCGACTGGGTGCAAGCATGTGAAACATGCTAGGACGCACTACAACACCCACTAAATGTCCGCCTGGGCTGGGATCGAACCCAAGTCAAGCAGATTCACACAAGAGTGTGGTCACCACTCGACCGCCGCGGCTATAGTCCAGCCAATCTTAACTGGCAGTTTTACCCGCGGTCAATTCCTTTACATTGGTGCTACATGTATAATTCCTAACAACGAAAATATATTATTTTCTGTATTAAGTACTTAATACAGAAAATAATATATTTTCGTTGTTAGGAATTATACATGTAGCACAAATGTAAAGGAATTGACCGCGGGTAAAACTGCCAGTTAAGATTGGCTGGACTATAGTAGTTTCATATTTGTCCATTAACCCGTACAGCCCCAGCGACGCGCCTGACGCGTCGGCGATGTATGTAACGCACTGCCCCAGAGACGCGCCTGGCGCGTCACCCTAATTGCGCCGACCGTAACCTCAGGTGTAGCCACTCAAGAGGGCTCAGATTTGTATGGGAACTGTGTACGTATCCCACGCAACCGTGCCGATGGTTGAAAACTCTCAAAGTCCACGTGCGTGCGCGTGAGCGCGCAATAACCTGTTTTTTTGGGGTAATTGCCTTCAATTTTTTACTCTTGTAAAATACGTTTTCGGGGGCTCTGTAGGACCATTCTTTAAGCTTTTTGAGCGGTTTTTCGTGGTTTTTCCTTCATTCCTAACCCATTCGCTATTGTTTCTGGAATAAAACAATTTTTTGAAAACCGGCCGGGTTCTGGTGAACAAACATTACAAAACTAGCCGGGGCTGGACGGGTTAAGAGTTCCCCCGGCGGACTGCGGGAAGACTCTTAACCCGGGAACTACGGGGAGACTCTTAAGAGTTCCCCCGGCAGACTGCGGGAAGACTCTTAAGAGTAAGGGAAAAAAAAATCCATTTAAAACACCCCAAAAAAAATGTTTGGTTTTGTTTTTATTTTTTTATTTTTATTTTTTTATTTTTTGCCCCTGGGCCATGCCAAATATCACTCCACGTCCCCTCCTTCAGTTATCACCTATTTTCCCTGTTATTCCCTTATTCTGTGGTCTATTTTCGTGCTAACATTAGCGAGTTGGTAGCAGGGCGTTGTCATCACTGTTACCAAGCGTGGGAAAGAGCGAGAGAGGGACTATTGCGTAACAGTGTCTCTCCAGACAAGGGGAGGGGAGGAGGGCAGGGAGGTTGCCTCAGCCATACATTATGTAACTCCCGGCCTGTATCGCCGATTTTGACCATCCAAACACTGTTTCCACTTGTTTTATTGTTGTAACATGTTAATACCTTTATAATCAACCAATAATAGGCGCATATGGATAAGTATTAATGCTATTTATGGTAAAATAACGATGTTAGTGATAGGAACAGCTCAAATACGTCAGCACAGGAGTGTGGTGTCTCATACCCCCCATGCGCACTTCTTAGGTTAAGTATTGAAAAATGTGTTGATAAATAATTCAATTTACCGTCAGCTGAAATAAACTGACTATAGGTTTGGTTATCTATGTTAATTAGTAGCCCTTTAATTTTGAAAATGGGGGTTTGGGGAACAGGATTAGGATAGGATAATAGCACAAAACAACACATTAACATAGCCTATACCTGGATACGTACCTACAGCCACCACACCATAATCATTATAGTCTATTCATTATAAAGGGCTGGAGCAAATGGGCTGTGTATTATCCACCACACCTATTTACCAGTTGACCCTTCCCAAATGGAAAATATATATAAGCTCGATTGCTCAAGCCCTTTTCTTAGGTTATATATTCGAGGTTAGGGTCTGTTTATCTACAGTGGTTTACACCAATCATTATGAACAGCTTGGTTTTTGGTCTATATATTTATTAATTAATTTATTTTTGAGTGTCCTCGCTAGTACTTCATCAAGCTTAGAAATCACCCCCTATACCCCTTTTCAAGATATATGTGTACATTTTTCGGTAGAAAAATGTACCAGCCATAGGCTGGTTCCTTCTAAAATTTGAGGCTTGCTATCGTTTGCCAGGAAAAAAATCGACACGAAAGGTCTTAATATTGAAAAAAAAGGAGGCGAAATTAGGTCTCAAAATTGTCAAACTAACGGAACGAATGTCTTAAAACATCAAAACTAATATGCTAAACATGAAGGATAAGAGAGTCCAGAAAAAGCGAGTCCTACCCCTTTAATTTCCATTTTATAATGTAGCACTAGTATTCGGTGTGAGTGTCCTGGGTTCGAATCCCCGGACTGCCACATGTGATTGTCAATTTCATTAATCAATTTTAGAAGTAGAGTTGGTTGGTGGAGAGTACATAATAATATATTCTGGTTCAGGAGTAACTTATAGAGAGGACTTCCTTAGTGGTGAAGTGCCCCATTAGTTGTTCTTTCCATTCAACTATACATAGCCTCCGATAGTGCAGTTGGAGTGAATGTACATGCTTAGATGGTATGCAGTATTCGAAACTGCATAATAAATCGTAGGCTTGTACATCATTCTTTAACTGTCTTCGTGGTGCAATGCATAGAGTGCTTATTTTCGGTGTGAGTGTCCTGGGTTCGAATCAGTGCTTCCAGTGAGGAAAATTATATTTTTCAAGACTTTCTCCTATTTTCTTTCAAGATCAATACAAAACTTTCAAGGTATATTAATAAAAAGCAATCATTACAATCAAAAGCAATCAAACTTAAGGACCTGGCTGAGGCTGTGCAGGCATACCTTCTTTTGTGCACTCCATGACTGCAAGGCAACAAACAAAATATGTCTATAAGCTCACACAATCTATTATAGGCTACTATTCTCCACTTCACAGTCTGGCACCTTCAGTGATATCCTCAACTTCTATAGTATTGATACAGGTCCTCAATACTGGATGTACCTTTTTGTATTGCCGTTATATTGGTTCTCCGGGTAATAAATAGATGTCTACCTAATACAAACGATTTAAATCAACAGGCATTGAGGGCAGCATCACTGATGGTGCCAAACTTGTTGAAATGGAATGTATTCACCATATACAAACAATAGTAATTAATTATGATCATAGAGGCCTATACAAAACATACAACTGTTATATACTGAGGAATATATATTATACCTGCTGTTATAAACGAGCTGCACCACCTGTGTCACCACCACCAGCCTTCACTTGATAGTCATTGGCCAGCTACTGACTCAGTACCGCCACCGGGAGTTGAGCCACGTTGCATTCCTCTATAAGGCTTCTTTGGTAACACCAATGTTGCCAGAGGACGCCACCTAGCATTATTTTAATAACTCTCTCTCTCTCTCTCTCTCTATTTATTATTGAAAGTTAATTGGTGCTTTTAATATGTTTTCAAGATTTCACATGTTCTAATTTTTTTCTTTCAAGCTTTCAAGCTTAGGGTTAATATTTCAAGATCTTGAGAAATATTTCAAGCGCTGGAAGCACTGGTTCGAATCCCCGGACTGCCACATGTGATTGTCAATTTCATTAATCGATTTTAGAAGTAGAGTTGGTTGGTGGAGAGTACATAATAATATATTCTGGTTCAGGAGTAACTTATAGAGAGGCCTTCCTTAGTGGTTAACCCGGGAACTGCGGGAAGACTCTTAGGAGTTCCCCCGGCGGACTGCGGGAAGACTCTTAACCTCTCCGCGGCGCACATTTTTTTTTTTTACAGGGTCATACTGTGCGCATGTATGATGATTTTGGGACCCATTGCCAATTTCGATAAAAAGTACATCAGCGTGTAGGGAATGTTTGCGTGCATCGGCCCATATATATTTGACCCCCTAAAAAATGTCTGGGAGGGTTGGGGGAACGGTCCGTAATTGAAAAATGTGGAGCGAATGGCTAGATTGTCATCGAGCGGCGAGATTTCCCTGCCGAACCAGAGGGAGGAGGGAGAGGGAGGAGGGGGTGGGTTACCGCGTATTATCACGTATATCTCATTTTTTGATCCCTTTTAGGCTATGTAGAGTACGTATACGTGTGTAGGCCACCCATATAACAATAAATATGCCTCATAGTGACCAAAAATTGCAATATATAAGGGAATTATAAAATAATTTTTAGGCGGGAATGAAGATGGGTTGGAGGTTTGGCGGCAATTTATGAGCTGAGAGTGTGGTTTGCGCTATAATATTACGTATATCTCGTACTTAGAGCACTGTCATGCTATAATACAGACTTGTACGTATGTAGACGTGCCATATATCAATATATATACCGCATATAGACCAATTCATGCGATATTTACGCACATTATCAATGAGTTTCTAGCAGACGGAAGCCTAAAAGGGTGGGTGGGGGTGGGAATGAAAGGGGGAGAGGGTGTGGTACGCCATAAATATCACTTATATCTTGTACTTAGAGCACTGTCATGCTATAATACAGACTTGTACGTATGTAGACGTGCCATATATCAATATATTATAGGTTTGACTCCTGTAAGGAGATAAAGAAAACCTAATATTTAGTAGTGGCCCCTCCATCATTGACGAACATGCCTATTACATAAGGCATCCTCTTCAAACACTAATCCGCCGTAGTTTTGAATCTACCGCGCAGAGCATTTAAAAACTGAGGAGCCTTCATCATGAGCGCACGCGACCTCACTCATGGCTTCAGTCATTATGAATTGGGTTCTCACTACGAAAAAACTTCGTAAAAAATAAAAACAAAAAGAAAATAAGAATAACTATCCAATAAGCTTTCCATCATATCGTGGATGTACTTGTGTGGATTTCTGACCAGACGCTGATTCAGGCGTCATTCTTCCTTCACTGACATATCAAGTAAACCAAAATCCTTAATACATCAACGAATGGGAAGGGGACGGTCGGGAGGGCCCCAGTCGTCAATGATTACGGGGCCACTACTAAATATTAGGTTTTCTTTATCTCCTTACAGGAGTCAAACCTATAATTTATTAGTGGCCCCTCCATCATTGACGAACATGCTTGATTTCTAAGACTGGAGGGGGACATTCGTAATCATATCATAACTCTAGAAAAGCAGATAATAAAAACAACCACATAGTATTCTTACTTTGAAAATATATTTAATTAACGGCGTAGCCGAACAAATACAAGAAAAAGGGGGTTCAGGCAGGTGCGTGCTTCAAAGAAGCCTGCCTGACAAAAAATTGGTAACCCTGAAGATTCTGAACACAGATCTGTAGTTACAAAGGCACCCCACTCAACGAGTGGTGACAAAAAATAACAAGTTATAAGTTTACATGTGCACATAATAAACCCCAGCATAAACTTGGAGATAAATTGCAAAGGAACTCCAATAATCTAAAACTAAATTGCTTTCGCAGCTAAACTACTCTAACAACACCGTTGTTTTGTACTTAACATTGTACTAGCACAATTTCTCACTGAGAAATTTTCATAACACATTTTAACCTTAAATTGTATCACAGCTCTCATACTCCGGCGGGGTCTAGGGTGTCCTGTGTCACTGACTGCACCCCCCCCCCCCCTTTCCCATGAAAGTAAACAAAAGTGACTGCAGGGCCGCCTAGACCCTCTGCCTTAAAGCTATACATGGTAAGGAAGGTTTGTCTAGAGCAACTGACAAGTATCTAGACAGAAACGTATGATTAGACGCCCACAACTGCGTGGACGCTATGTATTCAACTGAAAAAAATTTCAGGAAACGTAAAGAGGCTGCCCATTTGCGTAAATCGTGGGCCCGACCCACAACGCCGGGATTACTTTCTTTAATGACTTCTACCAGAAGAGACGCTAATCGCCGTTTAAGTAAGCGTTTACCCGTACTTGCTACCCATAAAGCACCTTGGGGGTTGTGAGGAGCTACTCTCAAATATTTGGTTAGAGCTTGTACTGGACATAAATTATGATGCACCTTTCCCCTTTTTAACGCCGGCACCGTGAACTCAGAAAACACGTGTGCACTATGCTCATTCTTGGCTACAAAACCTGGGGAGGGTGCAATGGAAATACATTCATTAAGTCTACCAAACCTAAGACAATTAGGTGTGTTGCTCATCGCCGCCAGCTCAGACACTCTGTTTCCGGTGGCTAAAGCCAAAAGGAAAACCGCCTTTTTTAAGATTAATGCAAAGTCTGCAGTATTTTGGTACAGACGAGAGTGAAGCAAAGACAAAGCTTTGTCCAGAGACCAAGTAGGCATGAGCTGACGGGGAGGTGGGCGGAGTTTAAAACATGCTCTCATAAAACCTGTTTCCTCCGCCACCGGTATGGAGAGACCTGTAAGGTCTAAAAAGGGCACTCTAATCGCAGTTAAGTGATTTTTTAATGTTACCACAGATAAACTTTTCTGCTCAAACAGATAATTTAAATAATTAAAAACTAATGCCACTGAGGGTACAGTTTGTTCTGTCCTAACGATCCAAGAAGTAAAGGCTTGCCAATGTGATTGATACGGTTGTTTTGTAGACTGAGTATATTGATTAAGTAATTTATTTGTCACATCTCTACCATATGGTGCTAGCCACTTGGCCTCCTGAATGTCCATAATGCAAAAGTCAGCGAGGTCGCGAGGTTGCCAATCGCGTCTAAGTGGAAATACCCGACCGGGAGCGATACCGGGTCCGGGCACCACATTTTCAATTGCTGGTACCACAACTGTGCCGGCCACAGTGGCGCGATTAGCGAGACTAAGCCTCGATAATCTCGTAGTTTGTTCACTACGTGGCACATTAGTGACGCATCTGGCGGCGGAAACAGATAGATGGAGCTCCATCTGTTCCAGTCTGTCACTAGGGCGTCTGGCCCCCCTGCCGGCGTTTTCGCCCGGCGGGTGAGGTATAGATGGAGTTTGTGAGTCTCCTCGGACGCAAAAAGATCCACTTGTGGATGGGAGAGCTCTGCAATCATTAGGTTGAAAATGGGTTGCTTGAGCTCCCATTCTACTGTCGTGCTCTGTCGCCGGGATAGAGCGTCTGCCCAGACGTTCGCTACGCCTGGGAGATAAGAAGCGTGCAGATAAATATCTAGACTGTTGGCTAGAGCAAAAATCTCTTCTGACACGTTTAGCAACTTCCTTGACCTCGTTGACCCTTGTTTCTGAATACAGTGGACTGCATTCAGATTGTCCATTCTGAAGGCCACCGACTTGTCCCGTAACGCCGGGCCGTGAGCCTGAAGGAAATATAAGGGGACTAGTAATTCTTTGACATTGATGTGCGAGATTTCTAAGTGGGACCAAAGCCCCTGACCCTGGTGCCCCTGATTTGACTGAAATCCCCAACCTATTGTGCCTGACGCATCCGTGTCTACCCATACCGTTGGTGGAGGAGAGGTCCATGACATTATTGAGTGCAATGTTTCCCTCTTCGCCCAGACCGCTAGCAAGGTGTGGATTAATTTCGGGATGGGCCATAATTTTCCCGCCGGTAAGAGCGGGAAATATTTGTTGCCTTCCAATATTAATCGTTTTACTTTCAACCGGCCCAACTTGACAGTTAGTTGAATCCAGTTGAGAGAGCCGACCAGAGACTCCCAGACCCTCCGTGTCGTAGTCAGACTGTGAAGAAACCTGAACAGTTTCCTGCGAAACCTGTTGCGATTGTCCACACTCTGACTCAGAGTGAGAGCGGCGGTGTCCCAGACCAGCCCTATCCACTGAATTACTCGTGAGGGAACAAGGTTTGACTTTACCAGATTTACCTTGAAGCCTAGAGTTTTGACATGATTCAAAATGATAGTGACATGTTTTATGCATAATTGTTGTGTCTCTGCCACCACCAGCCAGTCGTCCAGATACCACAACACTCTGATCCCTTGTTTTAACAATGGCATCAGGGCTTGCCGGACTAGTTTTGTGAATAATCGAGGTGCTAGGTTCAAACCGAACGGCATCCTCTGAAAAACAAAATTTTGGTGCCTGATCCGTAAGGCCAAAAACCTTTGAAATCTTTTGTTGACCGATACGTGCCAATAGGCGTCTGTCAGGTCTAGTGAACACATCCAACCTCCCGGCGGAAGTGTTAGCCTGATTTGGTGTACTGTTAACATTCTGAAAGATTCGTTGTGAATGTGAAGATTCAGATAAGACAGGTCTACGACCGGCCTCATCTGAACACTGTCCCTTTTGGGAACCAAAAATAGTTTGGACGTGAATACAGGGTAATTTGGGGGGACCGGGATGATGACATTCTTGGCAATCATTTCCTGGGCTAGTGACTCCACCTCTAAAGAAACAAAATTCGCCGTTGTCGGCTGACGTAATCGAGGTCGCCGGAGCCACTGCCAAGTGATACCTTTGCGTGCCACCATCCGTGCCCAAGTGTTTAACGGCCATGCTTGGTGACACGTTCGGAACGACCCGGTTAGCAGACAAGGGTTCGCCGGCTGTACTACCCTCGGTTCCTCCGGCCTTAAGGTAGGCGCCGGGAGTGAGAGAGACTTTAGTTTTTTGATGGTGGGGTTGGTGCTGGCCGCTTCGCCGGCTGGCTGGTGTTGGTCGAAGACTGGCCCTGACCTGGTTTATTTTGGCCGCGTCCTCTCTGACCTGAAAACCTATTCTGTCTATGCCTGTACTGACCCTGGGGGGAGTGGGAGGACTTAGGCGGAAGAAATGGTTTAGATCCCCCTGGCTGGGCTTTAGTAGTAGGCCTGGGTTTGGGGAAGTTAAATGCAGGTTTCTTAGAAGGGGTGGGACTGTGCTTAACGGCCTGTGCCATATTGAACACCGTTCGCCATACTTCAGGGGACATTAAAGAAGGGGTAAGTACTGGTGACATCACCACCTGGTTAGCAATGCGCTCAGGTAGCTTGCGAACTAACGACATCCTAAGATCTTGTCGTGCTCGCACCGCCTCAAGCAAGGCGGTGCGTATGTCACCTAAGGATTGGATTGACGACTGAAGAATCAGTCGCCGGGATAACTCAACCGATCTTAGAGCATCCGCGTCTGCGATTGCCTGAGTAGATCGTAGTAAAGACTTAGCCACCTGCTGAGATACTATGTACTGTGAAAACAGGCGAAAAGCTTTTCCTCGTAGCCTAAATTCTCTGTCTAGGTGAGTAGGGGTAGGGGTAGTGAACGGGTCCTTCAGTTCACAAAGATTAATCTTAGGGGCAGCTAGGAATGCAAACAAAGCCGCCGGGACTCCGCCGGCAGAACCCACCGGCATGGAAAACCATGAATGTGAGTCCTGAGGGATCTGGTGGGAAGATTTAGAAGTGAAAGTGGTTGCAAAGTTTTGAGCCTCTACCTCCCAATCCACCCAAGGTCCTGGACCCAACTGTCCCACCTTCAAAACTGGATTAGCTGCGTCGTCTGTGACGGTCCGTAAATCTAGTTCAGGAGTAAGAGCTGACAGAGTCTTAATATCATTAAACCCATCCAGCTTAGACCAGTCTGAAAATAGTTTTAAAGCTGAGGCAGGGGGTAAAGCAGGCTTAGAAGCATACACAAAATAATCCTGGTGATAATCACTAGGTATAGCCTTAATGTTTACGTCCAGAACATTACCTAAGGCATCCATGGCCCTTAATTTCTTTGACTTGTTGCCCTGGATAAACCACTCACGCGGTACCGGGAGTTCCCCTGACAAGGTAGGTTGGGCAAGCTCTGGTTTAGAGGGGTTCAAAAGAACCCATGACTCGTCTGGCCCATAAAGGAGGGGCATAGCTACCTTTCTAAGAGGTGCTTTGTCTAGAGGGGGTGGATTAACATCCGTTATGACCCTGACATTTGAAGTTGTCAATGCCGCCGTGGCAGGCTTAGTGCTCCTTGCAGGTGACAGAGTAGGAGGGTTAGGAATCTTAGATAAATCAATTGACGTCATCAGAGGCCTTACCGTAGAGCTTGTCGAGGGAGCCCCCAAGTCCATTGTGGGGTTTTCTTGTTGCTGACCAAAAAATGTAGATAAAGCATGAGTAAGCAACCCATCAATTTCTTGTGCTGTAACAAACTGGTTAGATGAAGAACTTATAGGAGAATCATTATTATCTCTTGCGGCGTCCAAGCCTGAGCCTGACCCTTGTCCTTCCATATCCGAAATTATTGAAACTTCGTCTTTTTCCTCCCGATCCTCCTGAGAAGACCCCGCCGAGGCAGGGGTACCTTGTTTCCAAGATAAGTCTGGGATAGAGGATGGGGTCGCCGCGTCCCTGTGGACGTCGGCTACTGTGTGACTCGTATGAGTCGGACGTGGGTGGTCAGACCGTGGTTGGGCAAACCGCCAAACACCAAGGCCCTGGCCTACGCTCTCTTGAGAGTCTGAAACATTCTCAATTATTGACCCTCCTGAACTTTCCATTTCCAGGGTTAAAATATTAATTGGCAACTCCTCTTTAGGGACAGGTGCTGCACTGGACTCAGAGGCCCTAACACAAACTTTGTCAGGTGTAGAGGTACGATGAGATGCACTAGACTTAGGGGAATGTCGAGAGGACTTCCGATGTGAATCCTTCTTTGAGGATTTATGGCTGCGGTGTGACCGCGAACTAGTCTTAGATCTGGAAGAATCTCCGCCGTGATCACTGGTGGAATCTTCCGTCTTACTCTTCTTACTCTCCGGCGAAGAGGCCCGACTAGAAGACTGTTGTCTGAGAGGTGACCTTGACCTAGATCTCGCCTGCGACGAGGAGGCGGATGCCGGGGGTGTAGGCTCTCTCGGGCGTTTAGTTGTAGTCGCAGACGATACAGAACCCTGACTAGTCTCCATCGGCTTAACACTCGTGACTCTAGAGGAACGTTTAGGGGGAGGGTGTTCTGACAGCAATCTATCCCAAAGTGGGACGTTGTCACATTGAAGTGACTTATGCGCGACAATGGTAGTGTAGGCCGACATTTGTTGTCGAACCTCTCTCAACGCTACCTCCGCGGTCTTATCGTTATCACAAAGGACTTTAGCAGCTAATTGAGAACAAAAGGAACAATTATGCATCACCCAGAGACCCCTTGAACGGTCTAGACATTTAACACACCTTATGCAAAGGGTGTGTGCAAAAATAGGGATACCAGCACAAGTAGGGGTAATGCACAGGGCAAAAACTGGGGCCACGGTAGCCATGACAGAGACTGGTGGGTGAAAACTACCGCCGGGTCTGTATTGGTCCGCCGGAGCTCAGCTCTGGAAAAAACAAGAAAATTTCCAGGAATTAATGCTCATAAGGGTAATCCAACATGATCGCACACCAGTGTTAATAACCCGCCGGGTAACGAGATGCAAAGACACAACTAACACATCTCGCCACGCGGCGGGGTGTAAAGTCTAAACAAATCTTTTGCTAAAGAAAGTGAAGAATACCCTCTGATATAATGGTCCAGCATGGCACTTATAGTCTCTCGGAGGAGGTGACCGTCTCAAGATTCAATTTTGTAACAAAGCAACCCCCCAAAAAGACGCCGGCCCTTGAATTATTATAGTAGAATAGCCCAGGGCAGGATGATACGAGATCTAATGTTTAACGAATTGTCCCAAAAGATCGCCGTAAGATCGAAGGCGGCGATACCTGATAGTATCACTAAATTAAATAGGTTAAAATGAATTTTGTAAAATTCCTTAATTCCTCCACCTAGGAGCACCCGCCGGGTGTGAGAATCGATATATAACCTAATTGAACCTTCAATCGCCGTAAATAGTAAAGGCAGCGATACACAGAGTATCACTATAATGGATCGGTTAACTAACTGGAAGACCTAAGTCATTCATCTCACCCTACCCAGGTGCACCCGCCGGGTGAGAAGTTTTAAAAGTTAACCCCATAAGTTCCTGTCCCCGCTTCTTTGTAAAAGATCGCCGGGGAGGAAAGCCTAAACAACAGCTAGGTTTTTTCATGTGGTTGTCGTAAAACCAGGTAGAAAAAACTCCTAAAACGTATGTCCACAAGGACGCCGTTTTATATGGATGGGTACAGCCATCCCGCCGGGAATCAAAGGAGGCCTGAAACCAGGCACCCACAGAGACGCAGTCCTGGAGAGCCACAGACACCCCACCCGCCGGGGATACAAGCCAGTGTCAACAACCACGTGTGGCCCAACACTGCTCTCGGCCAGGATTTTTTCACGGTGAAACCGAGAAAAACCCGCCGGAAGGAAACCCACCCTGAACAGATACCATCTGAACAACACACGACACGAGGATAGCCACGCACGGCTAACCCAAGGTCACAACATAATCCGTGGAATTAGCCAATACACAACTAAACCAGGAAACAATTATAGTCCGAGGAATTAGCCAATACACAACTAAAACCCGGATACACATGACACAGTAGGGCATATTTATAAATAATAAATAATAACACTAGTACATGTGGCAAAGCTACGAGCGGCTGGCTAGGCCTAGGCAGACGGCATAAAAAACAGTTGAAATATACACACACACTGGAAATATCACAACAGGAACCACCGCCAACACACCACCGAGCAACAACTTCCAACCCAGGGAAGACTGACTCGGGACCCAGAAAAAACTTCACTAAGTGAAGAAAAATACGCTGGGAACGTCAGAAAACACAGCTTACCTCATCAGAAAGATAAAAGGCAGCAATAATTAACGCGTAGTGAAAGCCGCCTGCATCACAAACTAACTCAACTGTGAAAAAGTTCACATGTCCACAACGTGACCACGAGGGTACATCCGAAATAGATGCCCCATACACTCGACCCAAAATACACTGCACTGCGGGCAACCAGCCCAGGACACTCCTGCTACGCCTATCCTAACCTTACTCGATACATCCTGGAGTAACAAATGAGAAAAAACTCACTAGGGACGCAACGAATGCGGAACCAGCGGAGCGTGGGGAGGCACGTCCGGGCGGGCTGAGCGCAGAGCAGAGAAGGAAGAATGACGCCTGAATCAGCGTCTGGTCAGAAATCCACACAAGTACATCCACGATATGATGGAAAGCTTATTGGATAGTTATTCTTATTTTCTTTTTGTTTTTATTTTTTACGAAGTTTTTTCGTAGTGAGAACCCAATTCATAATGACTGAAGCCATGAGTGAGGTTGCGTGCGCTCATGATGAAGGCTCCTCAGTTTTTAAATGCTCTGCGCGGTAGATTCAAAACTACGGCGGATTAGTGTTTGAAGAGGATGCCTTATGTAATAGGCATGTTCGTCAATGATGGAGGGGCCACTAATAAATATACTGCATATAGACCAATTCATGCGATATTTACGCACATTATCAATGAGTTTCTATGCGTGAACCAAGGTGTGAGTGAGTTGTGCTGGGAATGAAAGGGGGAGAGGGTGTGTTACGCCATAAATATCACTTATATCTTGTACTTAGAGCACTGTCATGCTATAATACAGACTTGTACATATGTAGACGTGCCATATATCAATATATATACCGCATATAGACCAATTCATGCGATATTTACGCACATTATCAATGAGTTTCTAGCAGATGGAAGCCTAAAAGGGTGGGTGGGGGTGAGTGGCTGGGAGGGAGGCAGGGAGTGAGTCGTGGAGAGAGTGAAGGCAGTAAACATATGCAGCTGTGTGATAATTGTGGAGGCGCCCCAGGCGTATGGATGTCTTGGGATTTTGAACCTTATGTCTAGGAGGTGTCTGGTGTTCGTTGCCACCAAGAGGTCTACAATAACATGAGTCAGGAATGGAGAGAGAGAGAGAAAGTGAGACATGCGTATGTCGTACGTATAAATGGACTTCAGAATTGCATTTTATGCAAGCAGACATTGCATTTTAGACACATGTGAAGTACCACAGAAACATGTAGGCCATTGACTGTAAATAAAGTACTATATTATAGACCCGGAACGAGGGTGGTCAGTAAACATCGGCTTAACCTTTTTTGATAGAGAGCTAAATATAGACTACTTACACTTGCGAAATGATAGATTGCCACCAGAAAACTTATATTTATTTATTTCCAAGTAATATGCAATCTAAATGTATATTCGAGACTTACTGCAAGTATTTGTATGACAGTCATGACTATGTATAATCCAATATACGCGCGTAAGGGCGTAGGCGAGACATAAGAAAGATGGTTGAGCAATTTTCGACACCCACACAGTTATTATTCACTATTATTTACAATATTATACAATACTATAGGTTTGACTCCTGTAAGGAGATAAAGAAAACCTAATATTTAGTAGTGGCCCCGTAATCATTGACGAACATGCCTATTACATAAGGCATCCTCTTCAAACACTAATCCGCCGTAGTTTTGAATCTACCGCGCAGAGCATTTAAAAACTGAGGAGCCTTCATCATGAGCGCACGCGACCTCACTCATGGCTTCAGTCATTATGAATTGGGTTCTCACTACGAAAAAACTTCGTAAAAAATAAAAACAAAAAGAAAATAAGAATAACTATCCAATAAGCTTTCCATCATATCGTGGATGTACTTGTGTGGATTTCTGACCAGACGCTGATTCAGGCGTCATTCTTCCTTCACTGACATATCAAGTAAACCAAAATCCTTAATACATCAACGAATGGGAAGGGGACGGTCGGGAGGGCCCCAGTCGTCAATGATTACGGGGCCACTACTAAATATTAGGTTTTCTTTATCTCCTTACAGGAGTCAAACCTATAATTTATTAGTGGCCCCTCCATCATTGACGAACATGCCTGATTTCTAAGACTGGAGGGGGACATTCGTAATCATATCATAACTCTAGAAAAGCAGATAATAAAAACAACCACATAGTATTCTTACTTTGAAAATATATTTAATAACGGCGTAGCCGAACAAATACAAGAAAAAGGGGGTTCAGGCAGGTGCGTGCTTCAAAGAAGCCTGCCTGACAAAAAATTGGTAACCCTGAAGATTCTGAACACAGATCTGTAGTTACAAAGGCACCCCACTCAACGAGTGGTGACAAAAAATAACAAGTTATAAGTTTACATGTGCACATAATAAACCCCAACATAAACTTGGAGATAAATTGCAAAGGAACTCCATTATTCTAATATTAAATTGCTTTCGCAGCTAAACTACTCTAACAACACCGTTGTTTTGTACTTAACATTGTACTAGCACAATTTCTCACTGAGAAATTTTCATAACACATTTTAACCTTAAATTGTATCACAGCTCTCATACTCCGGCGGGGTCTAGGGTGTCCTGTGTCAACTGACTGCACCCCCCCCCCCCTTTCCCGTGAAAGTAAACAAAAGTGACTGCAGGGCCACCTAGACCCTCTGCCTTAAAGCTATACATGGTAAGGAAGGTTTGTCTAGAGCAACTGACAAGTATCTAGACAGAAACGTATGATTAGACGCCCACAACTGCGTGGACGCTATGTCTTCAACTGAAATTTTTTTCAGGAAACGTAAAGAGGCTGCCCATTTGCGTAAATCGTGGGCCCGACCCACAACGCCGGGATTACTTTCTTTAATGACTTCTACCAGAAGAGAAGCTAATCGTCGTTTAAGTAAGCGTTTACCCGTACTTGCTACCCATAAAGCACCTTGGGGGTTTTGAGGAGCTACTCTCAAATATTTGGTTAGAGCTTGTACTGGACATAAATTATGATGCACCTTTCCCCTTTTTAACGCCGGCACCGTGAACTCAGAAAACATGTGTGCACTATGCTCATTCTTGGCTACAAAACCTGGGGAGGGTGCAATGGAAATACATTCATTAAGTCTACCAAACCTAAGACAATTAGGTGTGTTGCTCATCGCCGCCAGCTCAGACACTCTGTTTCCGGTGGCTAAAGCCAAAAGGAAAACCGCCTTTTTTAAGATTAATGCAAAGTCTGCAGTATTTTGGTACAGACGAGAGTGAAGCAAAGACAAAGCTTTGTCCAGAGACCAAGTAGGCATGAGCTGACGGGGAGGTGGGCGGAGTTTAAAACATGCTCTCATAAAACCTGTTTCCTCCGCTACCGGTATGGAAAGACCTGTAAGGTCTAAAAAGGGCACTCTAATCGCAGTTAAGTGATTTTTTAATGTTACCACAGATAAACGTTTCTGCTCAAACAGATAATTTAAATAATTAAAAACTAATGCCACTGAGGGTACAGTTTGTTCTGTCCTAACGATCCAAGAAGTAAAGGCTTGCCAATGTGATTGATACTGTCGTTTTGTAGACTGAGTATATTGATTAAGTAATTTATTTGTCACATCTCTACCGTATGGTGCTAGCCACTTGGCCTCCTGAATGTCCATAATGCAAAAGTCAGCGAGGTCGCGAGGTTGCCAATCGCGTCTAAGTGGAAATACCCGACCGGGAGCGATACCGGGTCCGGGCACCACATTTTCAATTGCTGGTACCACAACTGTGCCGGCCACAGTGGCGCGATTAGCGAGACTAAGCCTCGATAATCTCGTAGTTTGTTCACTACGTGGCACATTAGTGACGCATCTGGCGGCGGAAACAGATAGATGGAGCTCCATCTGTTCCAGTCTGTCACTAGGGCGTCTGGCCCCCCTGCCGGCGTTTTCGCCCGGCGGGTGAGGTATAGAGGGAGTTTGTGAGTCTCCTCGGACGCAAAAAGATCCACTTGTGGATGGGAGAGCTCTGCAATCATTAGGTTGAAAATGGGTTGCTTGAGCTCCCATTCTACTGTCGTGCTCTGTCGCCGGGATAGAGCGTCTGCCCAGACGTTCGCTACGCCTGGGAGATAAGAAGCGTGCAGATAAATATCTAGACTGTTGGCTAGAGCAAAAATCTCTTCTGACACGTTTAGCAACTTCCTTGACCTCGTTGACCCTTGTTTCTGAATACAGTGGACTGCATTCAGATTGTCCATTCTGAAGGCCACCGACTTGTCCCGTAACGCCGGGCCGTGAGCCTGAAGGAAATATAAGGGGACTAGTAATTCTTTGACATTGATGTGCGAGATTTCTAAGTGGGACCAAAGCCCCTGACCCTGGTGCCCCTGATTTGACTGAAATCCCCAACCTATTGTGCCTGACGCATCCGTGTCTACCCTTACCGTTGGTGGAGGAGAGGTCCATGACATTATTGAGTGCAATGTTTCCCTCTTCGCCCAGACCGCTAGTAAGGTGTGGATTAATTTCGGGATGGGCCATAATTTTCCCCGCCGGTAAGAGCGGGAAATATTTGTTGCCTTCCAATATTAATAGTTTTACTTTCAACCGGCCCAACTTGACAGTTAGTTGAATCCAGTTGAGAGAGCCGACCAGAGACTCCCAGACCCTTCGTGTCGTAGTCAGACTGTGAAGAAACCTGAACAGTTTCCTGCGAAACCTGTTGCGATTGTCCACACTCTGACTCAGAGTGAGAGCGGCGGTGTCCCAGACCAGCCCTATCCACTGAATTACTCGTGAGGGAACAAGGTTTGACTTTACCAGATTTACCTTGAAGCCTAGAGTTTTGACATGATTTAAAATTATATTGACATGTTTTATGCATAATTGTTGTGTCTCTGCCACCACCAGCCAGTCGTCCAGATACCACAACACTCTGATCCCTTGTTTTAACAATGGCATCAGGGCTTGCCGGACTAGTTTTGTGAATAATCGAGGTGCCAGGTTCAAACCGAACGGCATCCTCTGAAAAACAAAATTTTGGTGCCTGATCCGTAAGGCCAAAAACCTTTGAAATCTTTTGTTGACCGATACGTGCCAATAGGCGTCTGTCAGGTCTAGTGAACACATCCAACCTCCCGGCGGAAGTGTTAGCCTGATTTGGTGTACTGTTAACATTATGAAAGATTCGTTGTGAATGTGAAGATTCAGATAAGACAGGTCTACGACCGGCCTCATCTGAACACTGTCCCTTTTGGGAACCAAAAATAGTTTGGACGTGAATACAGGGTAATTTGGGGGGACCGGTATGATGACATTCTTGGCAATCATTTCCTGAGCTAGTGACTCCACCTCTAAAGAAACAAAATTCGCCGTTGTCGGCTGACGTAATCGAGGTCGCCGGAGCCACTGCCAAGTGATGCCTTTGCGTGCCACCATCCGTGCCCAAGTGTTTAACGGCCATGCTTGGTGACACGTTCGGAACGACCCAGTTAGCAGACAAGGGTTCGCCGGCTGTACTACCCTCGGTTCCTCCGGCCTTAAGGTAGGCGCCGGGAGTGAGAGAGACTTTAGTTTTTTGATGGTGGGGTTGGTGCTGGCCGCTTCGCCGGCTGGCTGGTGTTGGCCGTGTTGGCAGTGTTGCAGCATGTTCAATAAATTCAGACAGATTAGAGGTAAGCTTAGTAATCCCTCCCTTCTTGGCGGCCCTGAACCGCCGCAATGACTTTATTTTCTCATCCATTCTTAAAAGTTTACGGTAACTAAAGCTTAAGGAACAACAATACTAAGCCTAGGCTAACTTACTTACATTGATGACGACAGCATCCAAGCAAATTGAAGCATGTAGACCGCGTGCCCCCTGTGAGTTTACAAATGATCAAAGAAAAGGAAAATTACCCTATGTCATATTACTCTACTTTACAATATTTACTTAACTAGGCTATATTAAATTTTAATAAATTACAAATAAAAGGAAGAAAAAGAAGGATCAAGACTCCTCTGAAGGAGGAACAGCCGCAGCCGTCGTCCTAGTCTTTAGATCTAGCCTATTGCGTCGACTGCTCCTCCTCGGCCATGTCCTTCTCCTCAAAGAAGGCACACGCTCAGTTCAGCAGCCTATCTAACACCTTCCGGCTCCCTGGCGCATCTAAATGGACTCCGTCTCACAAGTCGGTCTTACTCATCCCCATGGCAAAGTATCTTTGTTTAGTAAATGGGAGATTTCTTCGTAAGCGGAGGTTCACACCATTCTTCGCCCTGTTGTACTCCTCGGGAGTCATACCCCTAGGGCTTACCCTAGACTCCAGACTGACCACCAGACAGTGACCCCCAGTCCTCTCTTCTATCTCTTCAGCTAGAGACTGGAGCCCGAGGGCCACCCCCTGAAGGTCAGCCTGCAGGGACAAATCATTTCCCCCGAGGATCAGTAACGTAAGATCCGGCTTGTAGGCTAGGAGCTCATCCCAGACCGAGGTCTGCCTGACAGTGTCTACCCTTGCCCCTGGTCTACATAGTTGCTTAACAAAAAAAGCAGGGCACTGCACTGGACGATCCAGAAGAAAATCCCGCACATAGGAATGGCCGAAGAGGGCCACCTTTCGCAAAGGCACTGGGTAGTATCCGGACGATGGCACAAACTCTTGGCCAATGCCCCCTGCCCTTGCAGCTTTCCCCAGTGCGCCCCTCGGCATTTGTCCACTGGATCGCCCAGCTCTACACAAAGGCAGACAAGTCAGGCCTAATACCCCCCCAATCACTATCAATATACAACAGATGGCCCAGTATCCTGGTCACGGCACCAATTATATCCTGAATATTATTCCTAGGGGGTAGAGGAGAAACGGATATAAAGTAAATAATTAGACCTGGGAAGATGAAGTGGCCTAGGCTATAAATTTGATACCGGGTCGGCGTTTGACTTACTTGTAAACATGTATGTGTAGGTTATCTGTGTTAGTCCCAGTAATATCTATGAAGTACTTCTAGGATTAAAGGAACTTAGCTGTGATGATAAGAGTGTAGGTTAGGTGATGGACATGTCGGTAGGTGTAGTTCAGTGAAGTTCTGTTGTAATGTGGCAGCAACTGGTGGTTGTTGTGTATGTGACGAAGTCTCTGTGTGAAATGTACTGAGATATCCTTTTATCGTAACAATATAAATATATTTAAGGGTTCTATATTGTCTCCCGTGATTAAATAATAAGGGAAAATAAACTAAGATATAATTGGTGCAACCACAGTAATATTTATCCACAAAGATAAATAAAGTAATGTGTATAAACAAAAAGGAACCAGCTGTCGTGAACCCGTGAAATTCAAACTACGGTATATATACCAGCTAGGATTCAAGACAGGTTGTTTATATAATAGAAGTTACTGTGGGACACGTAATATGTTGAAGGGAGAGCTCTGCCTCCTCTAAACACCCGTCACTTATGTCATCATAATCTGTTTTACTTCACAAGGGGTCCAATTAACCCTCTCCGACACATGACGCAATTTTGAGCCTATTAGGGATACTTTAAAGCCCTTGTTACCATCAGGGGTATTTCGAAACCTTTAGTTTAGTTACTTCAACCTCTGCAGTTGTCTTTGAGTTAGCTGTGGGCAGGAAACTAATTTTGGAGAGGTAATTTTAAGAGTGAGAGAACTCTATTTCGTATTGTTAATTTGGCAACCTCTGCGTCATATGTGCGTGAAAGGGTTAAGGAGAAAGTGAATTAACAGATGAAATTAAGCCTCAAATTACAATTACATAGTGGGCCCGCCGTTTATGGGAGACTTTTTACACATAATTTTCAATGTTAATTTTCTCCCTTAATCGATTTTTCCAAATTATCAAACTTTCATAACAATTAAGTACAGTTTATAAGGATTCCAGCATGCATTTTAAAATTGTCATGAACATTGGTGGGTGGTTTGTTTAATATATACCGATCAGTGAGTAATTTGTTTATGCTTAATATTTGCTTCATTAGTTTGGCATTTATTGTTGGCATGTATTTACCGTAATTTTATTAACTTAATTTAAATCAGAGCTTGCTCTTCTTGACTTATTTCTAACCTCTAACCCTTCTGCTTATACTGTAAATCTCTTCTCTCCTTTGGGCTCCTTCAACCATAAACTAATATCTTGCACCTGTCCTATCTCACCGGTACGGTCACTCGATCCTCCCAACCGGCGGTGCTTGTGGCTCTTTGGCGCTGCCGACTGGGAGGCTCTCAGGCGGTACTTCTTTGATTTCCCATGGAATGACTTTTGCTTCCATGGCCGGGGACCCTCAGAGAGTGCTGAATGCATTACCGAGGTAATCCTCTTGGGCATGGAAGCATACATTCCATTTTCTTTCTCTCAGTCTAATGCAATCAAATTTTTGTTTACTCACAATTGTTCTACTGCTGTCCGCAACAATGAGGAAGCATTCAAACGGTACCGACACCATAAGACTCAGGAGATTCTTATGTTGCTGCCAATCAATCTGTTCTTCGACTTGCCAAACACTGTTTCATCAATAATAAATGCACTGAACTATCCAACTCTAGCTCTTCCCAAGCTATCTGGCATCTAGCCAAAAAACTCTCGAACACTTTTTCTTTCTTGTCTTTCCCTCCACTCTGATGGCACAACCATCATTGCTTCCTCTGACAAAACTGAACTCTTTGTTCAAACTTTTGCTAGAAACTCCACCCTAGATGATTCTGGTGCTATTCCTCCCTCTCTCCTACATATGCCTAATATCCTAATCCCTTCTAAAGATGTATTTTCTACCCTCTCTGGGCTTAATACTATGAAGACGTACGGTCAGGACGGTGTTCCTCCTTATGTACTATAAAACTGTGCTTCCGCAATCTCTTTCGTCTCTGTCTCTCCTCTAACGTCGTCCCTTCTTGCTGGAAGTTTTCTCTCATTCAACCTGTCCCCAAAAAAGGGGACTCTCTTCTCTTGTATCTCTAAAGTTTTTGAAACTATTCTTGCTTCCAAATTTCTTAATAATCTACTCTCAGATCGCCAGTATGGCTTCCTTAACCCCTCTTTGGCGGGGCCCGCCTTAAGTCGGTAGCAATTTTGAGCAAATCATTGGCTCTGAGAGAGAGACGAGCGGTGGGAGCAGCGTAGGTTGGCTCTGACCGTTCGGCACGGCTCCCGCGCCGCGACTGGCCTCCCCTCCACACACATCCACACCCATGTCCTCGCTACACAGGGAATTATGTAAGGAAATTACCATATTTTAGCAATTTTTTTCCTTCGTGTTGCACGATCGTTGCAAGAGAACGTGTGGTCGTAGAAGGATGGTTCTGGTGTCATTGGAAAGGTCAATTATCGCCCTTTCACGGATACATAATTGTATTAAGCTCTGGCTCTTGTTTATGCATGAAAAAGAGCATGGAAATAAGCTCGTTTAGGGTAAAACTACCCGCTTGGCAGGTAGTAGAAGTTACCGACCTAGCCGCTCCTTAATTGTTAAGGGTCACTCTACTGGTGATCTTCTTTCATATCTTGCTCACGCTAACTCTAACTCTTGGTCATCCTCATTCGAAACTTCGGCGAGACCTTTTCTATTGCACCAGACATATCAAAGGCCTTCGAGAGAGTCTGGAACAAATCTTTAATTTCTAAACTATCCTCCTTCGGTTTCTATCCCTCCATCTGTGCCTTTGTCTTTAATTTCCTTTCCCGCCATTCCATAGCTGCGGCTGTGGATGGGCATCGCTCACTTCCTCATCATATCAACTCCGGTGTTCCTCAGGGCTCTGTACTATCTCCCATTCTCTTTCTAATTTTCATAAATGATATTCTCAACTGTACCTCCAGTCCCATCCATTCATACGCAGATGACTCAACCTTACACTACTCAATTAGTTTTCCAGAACGCCCCAGCCAGCAATCCCTCAAAGACAAACATAATGAAGCCATAGAACACTTATCTTCTGATCTAACTACTATTTCCAATTGGGGCAGAGAAAACCTTGTTACCTTTAATGCTTGACAAAGTAGAAAGAAAAGGCTTTCATATAATTAACTTCCGTTGTTGCAACTGATAGTAGAGGCTTCTAGTCCTTGGACTAACACAGACTATTAAATACACAGCACCTCCGTAGCCTCAACTCGTAACACAGCCTATCGAAACAGAACAGAGCTCATTAGCAACTTCCAGGCTCTCTGGGGACCAAAGGTGCAGACAATCCCCCAACTGGTTCCATTATACAAACAATGCAAACACTGGAACCCCTAGTTGTGGTGAAAAGATGTCTTGAGCCACAACTATCACAAACACTCAGCACCGAATGGCAATACTGAAGAGGATCCTGTCTAAGCTGCACAAAGAAGAGCAAGCTCTGATTTAAATTAAGTTAATAAAATTACGGTAAATACATGCCAACAATAAATGCCAAACTAATGAAGCAAATATTAAGCATAAACAAATTACTCGCTGATCGGTATATATTAAACAAACCACCCACCAATGTTCATGACAATTTTGAAATGCATGTTGGAATCCCTATAAACTGTACTTAATTGTTATGAAAGTTTGATAATTTGGAAAAATCGATTATGGGAGAAAATTAACATTGAAAATGATGTGTAAAAAGTCTCCCATAAACGGCGGGCCCACTATGTTATTGTAATTTGCGGCATAATTTCATCTGTTAATTCACTTTCTCCTTAATTGGACCCCTATGAAGTAAAACAGATTATGATGACATAAGTGACGGGTGTTTAGAGGGGGCAGAGCTCTCCCTTCAACATATTACGTGTCCCACAGTAACTTCTATTATATAAACAACCTGTCGTGAATCCTAGCTGGTGTATAACCGTAGTTTGAATTTCCCGGGTTCACGACAGCTGGTTCCTTTTTGTTTATACACATTACTTTATTTATCTTTGTGGATAAATATTACTGTGGTTGCACCAATTATATTTTAGTTTATTTTCCCTTATTATTTAATCACGGGAGACAATATAGAACCCTTAAATATATTTATATTGTTACGATAAAAGGATATCTCAGTACACTTCACACAGAGACTTCGTCACGTACACAACAACCACCAGTTGCTGCCACATTACAACAGAACTACACTGAACTACACCTACCGACATGTCCATCACCTAACCTACACTTATCATCACAGCGAAGTTCCTTTAATCCTAGAAGTACTTCATAGATATTACTGGGACTAACACAGATAACCTACACATACATGTTTACAAGTAAGTCAAACGCCGACCCGGTATCAAATTTATAGCCTAGGCCATTTCATCTTCCCAGGTCTAATTATTTACTTTATATCCGTTTCTCCTCTACCCCCTAGGAATAATATTCAGGATATAATTGGTGCCGTGACCAGGATACTGGGCCATCTGTTGTATATTGATAGTGATTGGGGGGGGGTATTAGGCCTGACTTGTCTGCCTTTGTGTAGAGCTGGGCGATCCAGTGGACAAATGCCGAGGGGCGCACTGGGGAAGGCTGCAAGGGCAGGGGGCAGTGGCCAAGAGTTTGTGCCATCGTCCGGATACTACCCAGTGCCTTTGCGAAAGGTGGCCCTCTTCGGCCATTCCTATGTGCGGGATTTTCCGCTGGATCGTGCAGTGCAGTGCCCTGCTTTTTTTGTTAAGCAACTATGTAGACCAGGGGCAAGGGTAGACACTGTCAGGCAGACCTCGGTCTGGGATGAGCTCCTAGCCTACAAGCCGGATCTTACGTTACTGATCCTCGGGGGAAATGATTTGTCCCTGCAGGCTGACCTTCAGGGGGTGGCCCTCGGGCTCCAGTCTCTAGCTGAAGAGATAGAAGAGAGGACTGGGGGTCACTGTCTGGTGGTCAGTCTGGGGGGGTCACTGTCTGGTGGTCAGTCTGGAGTCTAGGGGAAGCCCTAGGGGTATGACTCCCGAGGAGTACAACAGGGCGAAGAATGGTGTGAACCTCCGCTTACGAAGAAATCTCCCATTTACTAAACAAAGATACTTTGCCATGGGGATGAGTAAGACCGACTTGTGGGACGGAGTCCATTTAGATGCGCCAGGGAGCCGGAAGGTGTTAGATAGGCTGCTGAACTGAGCGCATGCCTTCTTTGAAGAGAAGGACATGGCCGAGGAGGAGCAGTCGACGCAATAGGCTAGATCTAAAGACTAGGACGACGGCTGCGGCTGTTCCTCCTTCAGAGGAGTCTTGATCCTTCTTTTTCTTCCTTTTATTTGTAATTTATTAAAATTTAATATAGCCTAGTTAAGTAAATATTGTAAAGTAGAGTAATATGACATAGGGTAATTTTCCTTTTCTTTGATCATTTGTAAACTCACAGGGGGCACGCGGTCTACATGCTTCAATTTGCTTGGTTGCTGTCGTCATCAATGTAAGTAGGTTAGCCTAGGCTTAGTATTGTTGTTCCTTAAGCTTTAGTTACCGTAAACTTTTAAGAATGGATGAGAAAATAAAGTCATTGCGGCGATTCAGGGCCGCCAAGAAGGGAGGGATTACTAAGCTTACCTCTAATCTGTCTGAATTTATTGAAGATGCTGCTACACTGCATGATGTAAAGGGTGTGAAAATAACTTTAGAAGAGGCCCTAACTGATATCAAGTCGTATAACGTAGAGTTGTATAGCTTATATTCAGATGATCAGTTAGAGGATGAGATGGTGAAAGATATGCAGTATGTTAATCAAGTAAACGGTCAGTTAGCTGAGTTAGATAGTGCTCTACAGACAACCACTACTGGTAGATCTCATGATAGTGCAGCAAGTAGGAAGCAGAAGGGTATTAAGCTACCCTCCCTGAAGTTGCCAGTTTTTGATGGGGATCCAACACAGTGGGTGGGTTTCTGAGAGCTCTTTAATTGTAGTGTTCACTCCCAAACAGACTTAACTGACATTCAGAAATTTACGTATCTAAAGGGACAACTTAGTGGTGAGGCTCTACAAATTGTTGGTGGATTTAGTTTGGTCGCTGCAAGTTATGAACCAGCGGTCACTATACTGAAAAACAGTTATGGTCAAAAGGATCGCATCAAAGCAGCTCACATAACGAAACTGTGTAATCTCCCACATCCTAGCCAGGAGGTCAGTGCTCTGACAAATTTTTCCGCGTCATTTGAGTGTGCGTTAGAGTCATTACGCTCTATGGATGTAACAGTAAGTGAAATGTGTGCAGTACTGTTGCATAATAAACTCCCTAGTGCACTCTCTGAAGTGATTAAGCGTGAATTAAAAGACAACTGGCTGGATGTGGATGAATATGTTCGTGTGTTTAAGACTGAAGTGTGCAATCTAGAAAGTAGACATAATCCACTAGAACAGTTTGGGGCGACCGCCACAGCAGCATATGCAGTGTATCAGAAACCCTATACCAAGCAGAAGTATGGATGTAAGTTGTTTTTAAAGACAGGACATTTTTGGGCAAAGTGTGCAAAATACAAGAACAGTCCCACCACGGCCAATAGAGCAAGGCAGTTGAAATTGTGCGTCGGGTGCCTGTCGTCAGAACATGGCAGCCAGGGGTGTACTAACCCTAAAATTAGGCCGTGCCGATTCTGCCAACAGAAACATTTAAATTATTTGTGTCCGACGCCACGCCTTGAACAAACTGGACAACCAGTGGTCCCTGAACCAACAGTGACCATGGCTGTGGCTTCGGGCCATAATGCAGTGTTGTTGCCTACCATTCAGATTCCCTTGACCGACAGAAACGGTCATACCAGTAGAGTAAGAGCTTTGTTGGACCAATGTTCGCAGCGTACCTTCATCTTGCGCTCTGCTTTATCGCAGCTTGATTACGTTAGGGTCAGTAAGGAACAGCTAAAGCTCCAGGGTTTACTGGCTCACTTGGTAGTACTGAGTATGAAATAGTAGAGTTAACCTATCATCACAGAAGAAGGGTACGTAATTTGAGAGCTGTTGTGGTGGAGGAGTTACCAGTATACAAGCCAGGGAGGGGATTAGAGATGGAGGTCAATGCTATCAAGGCTCGGGGTTACAAATTAGCAGATCCAGGTATCACTGATGGAGATATGATAGGGTTACTGATTGGGGCGGACTTTTATTACCACTTTGTACATTCAGGCTATGTCAGAGAAGGAAGTATAGTTATGTTACCCACAATTTATGGTTACGCACTGAGTGGCACTTATCAGTCAGATATAGAAGAGACCCATGTAGAGTTAGTCACTGTTCTTAAGTTAGCAGTAGACCCTTTAGTGGAGATACAGGAAGATATTGGCAGGAATTCTCCAGAATTAAAGGATCTGACAGCTCTATGAGACTTGGACCATATTGGTATAAGTCCTAATGAGACTGGTAAGGGTTGGGAGAAGGTCTTAAATAGATTTTTTGAAACGGTACAGTATTCCGAAGCACAGGGACAGTATATAGTGGAACTGCCGTGGAGAGATAACACAGATAAATTACCTGATAACTTTAAGTTAGCCCTGGGCAGAATGAGAGGCTTGCAGCGTAAGTTTATAAAAGATCCCAACTACTGTCAACAGTATACAAAGGTTCTGGATGATCAGATAGAAAGGAGGTTTATTGAAAGGGTAGAAAACAGGAATCAAGCTGGTCATCCCATTCACTACTTAGCTCACCATGGTATTACCAAGGATAGTGTTACTACGCCTGTACGGATAGTGTTTGACTGTTCGGCTAGGATGGACGAGAAGGCGTTCAGTCTGAATGACTGTCTCCATACAGGTCTATCGCTAGTGGCTGACCTCACCCAGGTGCTTCTGCGCTTTAGATGCCATCAATTTGCCTGGGTGAGTGATATTGAGAAAGCATTTCTCATGGTGGGGTTGAGTGAGAAAGATAGGGATGCTACTAGGATTCTGTGGCCCGTTGATCCCTTGGATGTTGCAAGTCCTTACATTGTCTACTGGTTCCGTGCAGTTCTGTTCGGGGCCACCTGTTCCCAGTTCCTCCTTAATGGTACCATTCAAAAACACCTGTCTATGATACAGGAGAACAGTGAAGTAGTTCATAAGCTCAAAAGGGGGCTGTATATTGATAACTTGCAGGGGACTGGTGATGATGTAAGTGATTTGCAACAACAATGTTGGGATGCCCGTAGAATATTTTCCAGCGCTAACCTGTCTTTACGTGAGTGGGTCACAAATAATGAGAATTTGCGGGAACTGTTGCACCTGAAGGGTATAGCTTCCGCCAAACAAGACGGGGTTAGGGTACTTGGCGTTGGGTGCCTAACTAATAAGGATATGTTGCAGGTTAATTTCCGCGGAAGTAGCCCTGCATTGGTTACGAAACGCGAGGCTCTAAGTCTAACCGCGAGTGTGTTCGATCCTCTAGGAGTGTTGCTACCGGTAACCATCCGGGCGCGGAGGTTCGTACAGGACTTGTGGAGATTGGAGTGTGGGTGGGATGTCCCCATTCCAGATGACATGAGAGCTAACTGGCAGGGTATTTATAACGATATGATAGATAGTACAGGTATCATGTTTCCCCATCAGGTCGCTAATTCTAAGAGGGTTACGCTGCACCTATTTAGTGACGCTAGCTCAGTAGCATATGGTGTAGCGGCCTATGCGGTTGGTGATGAGGTGAGTAGGTTAATAATGGCCAAAGCTAAGGTGGCGCCTATTAAGTCCCTCACCATACCTAAGATGGAGTTGACTGCTGTTCTTCTCGCAGGTCGTCTCGCATGTTATATATGTGAGGCCTACGCGGACGAGCTGATTATAGAGAATGTATACCTCTGGTCGGACAGCCAGATAACCCTATGCTGGTTGTCTAGTAAAAAGATTTTGCCTATATATGTTCAAAATAGAGTTGATGAGATAAAGTAATTAGTCCCCGGCGCTCATTTTCGTTGTGTCCACAGAGGACAACCCCAGTGATCTAGTTACCAGAGGGATTTCTTATGTGTCCTTACTTGCTTCTTCGCTTTGGTGGGGAGGGTCCATATGGCTACCTCACCAAATGCTATGGCCTGATCATGGTCCAATAGGGGGCTCAATAGGAGGGGACACCTCTGTGGGTTGTAACGTGAGTCAAGAAGAAACCCTGTCATTGCCGGTACCGGTTGCCCCTACTGCCATATTGAATTGGGACCGGTATGGCTCATATATGAAGTCATGGCATGTAATGGCATGGGTCCTTAGGTTAATTAGGACTCTTAAAGAGAAGACACAAGGGAACTATCAGGCAAACCCGGCATACTTGACGGTGCCGGAATTAAGAGCAGCAGAGTCAGCCATGATTAAGGTAGCTCAGAGAGAAGCATACTCTGAGGAACACCACTATTTGTCGAAAGGACAGGGCACACCAAGCAATATAGTGAAGCAGTTAGGCCTCTATATGGAGGGAGGCATGATACGCTGTAGAGGTAGGCTACACTTTTCAGCTTTACATCATAGTGCCAAGTACCCTATCCTTATCCCTAATAAACATCGTATAGCCACTCTCCTTACTAATTACTGCCACACAGTGTGTAACCATAGTGATTTTAGTTATGTTGTAAATTACATAAGGCAAAGATGGTGGATCCCCAAGATTAGACAGGTAGTAAAGAAAGCCTTAAGGGGATGTATCATATGCAAGAGATTGCAAGGTACTTCATACCGTGCTATACAGGCCCCTCCGTTGCCGGAGTTTAGGGTTCAGGAGGTGAGTCCTTTCCAGGTAATGGGGGTTGACTACACAGGTGCCTTGCCAGTAAAAGAGAAGGGGGTGCTGTAAGTAAACTATATGTAGTCTTATTCACCTGTGCAGTTGCTAGAGCGGTCCATGTAGAAATGGTGTCTAACCTCTCCTGCGAATCATTTTTATATGCGTTCCGTAGGTTTAGTAGCAGGAGGGGTTACTCTGAGATTATGAAGAGTGATAATGCCACCACATTTGTTAGCGGAACCAGTACATTACGGGAGTTGATGGATGATGCAAGGTTAAAAGGTACTCTAGCGGAATTAAAGTGCGAGTGGCGGTTTATACCGGCCAGGGCGCCATGGTTCCGTGCCATATGGGAACGGGTCATTGGCATCCTAAAGGCTGGCTTGAAGAAGGTACTGGGTCGAGCATTGGTTACCACAGAGGAACTGAATATGTTATTACTGGAGCTCGAGGCCACAGTCAATGATCGCCCGCTTGGTTACCGCTACAGTGATCTTGAAGACCCTTTACCCATCACTCCTTCACAACTGGTTCATGGGAGGCGGATCAGAAGCTTTCCAATGCGGGAAGTCACGGAGGAAGATCTCAGGGACACGACTTGGCGTAATAATGATTCCGTCAACCAACGCTTCCAAAATGCTACGAAGCTCTCACATGACCTGTGGAAAAGGTGGAGCACTGATTATCTAATATCACTCAGGGAGCAACATCGTCACTTAATGTTAAAAACAGGGATAGCATCGCCGCAAGTTGGGGACGTCGTTCTAGTACATGATGATTTCCCCCGACTTTTTTGGCGTATAGGTCGGATAATGAAACTTCTTCGTGGTCCTGACCACGAATGTAGGGTAGTTCAGGTAAAAACAGGAGCCGGTTTGACCACCAGACCGGTTGTTAAGCTATACCCACTAGAGATAGATTTAGAGGTAGTGGATGGCGACAGCAAACCGAACTCTGATAATATCCTTCCTGCTACTGGAGCGGACCGAGGTGATACCCCTCAGAGGCCGTCACGTCGGGCTGCTTTGGGTTCCTCCCAGTTGTGGCGATCCATGATCGGGACGGGACAATTGTAAATACTTTGTATATAACTGGTGGCGGAGTATGTCGTGAATCCTAGCTGGTATATGTACCGTAGCTTGAATTTCCCGGGTTCACGACAGCTGGGTCCTTTTTGTTTATACACATTACTTTATTTATCTTTGTGGATAAATAATACTGTGGTTGCATCAATTATATCTTAGTTTATTTTCCCTTATTATTTAATCACGGGAGACAATATAGAACCCTTAAATATATTTATATTGTTACGATAAAAGGATATCTCAGTACACTTCACAAAGAGACTTCGTCACGTACACAACAACCACCAGTTGCTGTCACATTACAACAGAACTTCACTGAACTACACCTACCGACATGTCCATCACCTAACCTACACTCTTCTCATCACAGCTAAGTTCCTTTAACCCGGGAACTGCGGGAAGACTCTTAAGAGTCAGAGAAAAATAAAAATCAACTTTAACCCGTCCAGCCCCAGCGACGCGTCTGACGCGTCGGCGATGTATGTAATGCACAGTCCCAGAGACGCGCCTGACGCGTCACCCTAATTGCGCCGACCGTAACCTCAGGTATAGCCACTCAAGAGGGCTCAGATTTGTATGGGAACTGAGTACGTATCCCACGCAACCGTGCCGATGGTTGAAAACTCTTAAAGTCCACGTGCGTGCGCGCGAGCGTGCAATAACCTGTTTTTTTGGGATAATTGCCTTCAATTTTTTACTCTTGTAAAATCCGTTTTCGGGGGCTCTGTAAGACCTTTTTTTAAGCTTTTTGAGCGGTTTCTCGTGGTTTTTCCTTCATTCCTAACCCATTCGCTATTGTTTCTGTAATAAAACCATTTTTTGAAAACCGGCCGGGTTCTGGTGCGCAAACATTACAAAACTAGCCGGGGCTCCACGGGTTAAACATAATTTTTTTTTTTTTTTTTTTGCCCCCTGGGCCATGCAAAATATCACTCTTCTACCTCCCCTCCTTCCCCACTTTCCTCCCCTCCTTCAGTTATCACCTATTTTCCCTGTTATTCCCTTATTCTGAGGTATATTTTCGTGCTAACATTAGCGAGTTGCAAGCAGGGCATTGTCATCTCTGTTAGCAAGCGAGTGCAAGAGAGAGAGAGAGTATCGATCGACTGTGTCTCAGTGGCCTTGGGGGAAATTGGCGGGAAAGCAGGTTGCCTCACCCATACATTATATAACTCGCGGCCTGTATCTCCGATTTTGACCATCCAAACGCTGTTTTCACTCGTTTTATTGTTGTTTCAGGTTAATACCTTTATAATCAACCCATAATAGGCGCGTATGGATAAGTATTAATGCTATTTATGGTAAAATGAATATTTTAGTGATGGAAACAGCTCAAATACGTCAGCACAGGCGGATGTTTCTAATTACCCCCATGCGCACTTCTTAGGTTAATACTAGAAGTACTTCATAGATATTACTGGGACTAACACAGATAACCTACACATACATGTTTACAAGTAAGTCAAACGCCGACCCGGTATCAAATTTATAACCTAGGCCACTTCATCTTCCCAGGTCTAATTATTTACTTTATATCCGTTTCTCCTCTACCCCCTAGGAATAATATTCAGGATACAACCCAAGAATTTTCACAGATTTTTGAAATTTCATTTAGGATGTAATATAACCTATACTCCATGTTAAAATAAGTGTCAACCCTCGAAAAATTCTATTAATTAAGGGAGATATGGAACCTAGAACCTGTAACCTGTAACGATATTTGTCCAGGGTTTCCCACAGACGCGACTCCGCTAGGTCAGCCATATTGATACTATAATTGAGGAGCGTTTTTATCGTAGATATTGGACTATAACGCCCTCTGCCATTCTCTATGTGAACTAATGATCAACAAGTCACTATGTTTCTGCCATATTTGTCCATACTTAGTGTACTCAAACTAGTATGAACAGTCTCGATGTTACGTAATCTGGGTTGATGTAGCGTTACGTATCATTCCGTAGTCTTAAGTTGAACGCTTCCATAACCTTGGTCGAACGTTCCATGATTGGGTAGAATATATTATTCTATAGTTGTGTATGGGAAAGTATTGTAGGATTATAATTCCCATATATATATATATATTTGTATTATTTAAGATTGTTCATAAGTATCTCATTGTAAAGAAGATGGGATACATTTTCCATATGTTATGCGCGTGCGCGGTATGTCACGACAGAGACAAACATAACACGCTCGCTCTCTCTCCAACCAACCTCCGTCCCAGCTACACATGCTAAGACTTCTTCTAGTTACTTCACCAGGTGTTTTCGCTTCACTTTTCATTTCATACTCCATATAGTCACTACATCATTTTTAATTAGCACAACTTAACGTAAATATCTAGCCTATCCTAGCCTATTAAAGCCTCTTTTCATACGCTGTTTACTTTACTAACCACTTCCAGCCATCTAGCCTATTTTCCGCCATCCTCCAATCACCAGCTGATTTCATCTAAGGGTAAAAATTCTATATGGATAAAGTTTCCTTAATATCAATAATATACAGTCCACTTATCTAAATTAACCATAATATTATTGGTTATTTTTTTGTTATTTTGGGGTTTTCTCAAGTTGAAAAACAACTAAACCCGAGCCAACTTTCATCATAAAAACCATTATATCGCCTATTTATGTCTTTAACCCCACATTTTCCCTGATCTTCATAGCCGTCCCCACTATCGGGCGCCGTGTCTTAAGATCGTTGGATAAAGGGGAAAACGAGTTTTGCGGAGGTTGAAACTAATGTCAATCACTATATATTGATGCAAATAAACTAAAACTAAAAAGAAACAAATAATAATTGGTGGGTGGTTTCCTTAATATTTTCCCAATGATCAAATAAACACCTATCAACCACCACCCATCTAAGCTTATCCTAACAATCGTTGAGGCGTCCTAAGCAGACTTCAACTCAACGGGTTTTTATAGTTGTGCCAGTACTAGTGCTTAATAGAGAAAGAATACCCAGGTAGGGAACACAGCCTACCTGCGGCGTACTGCAACACAACTATAAAACACCACAGTCTAATTTGTCCAGTCTATCCATTGGCCTGGGCCGAAGTAATCCTCCCTGTAACAGAAAGACTAATAAAGTCCTCCACCCACTACTTCGAACCAGGCATTCCCCAATAGACTGGACCCCTAGCTAAACTTATGCACACAAAGAAATAAAATAAATAATAATCGGCTGGTAATCAACACACCCCACTGCAGGAATAAAATAAAATCCTAAGAGTCCTAGCTATTATGCCAGCGAGGGATAACTCTTACCCCTCCACCAATACCGAAAGTATACTGTCTACCTTAACAAGGTCAAGGTTGCGGCTCTACAAAGACTATGTAAAACACAGAAAGAATATAGGTTTGACTCCTGTAAGGAGATAAAGAAAACCTAATATTTAGTAGTGGCCCCGTAATCATTGACGAACAAGCCTATTACATAAGGCATCCTCTTCAAACACTAATCCGCCGTAGTTTGAATCTACCGCGCAGAGCATTTAAAAACTGAGGAGCCTTCATCATGAGCGCACGCGACCTCACTCATGGCTTCAGTCATTATGAATTGGGTTCTCACTACGAAAAAACTTCGTAAAAAATAAAAACAAAAAGAAAATAAGAATAACTATCCAATAAGCTTTCCATCATATCGTGGATGTACTTGTGTGGATTTCTGACCAGACGCTGAATCAGGCGTCATTCCTCCTTCACTGACATATCAAGTAAACCAAAATCCTTAATACATCAACGAATGGGAAGGGGACGGTCGGGAGGGCCCCAGTCGTCAATGATTACGGGGCCACTACTAAATATTAGGTTTTCTTTATCTCCTTACAGGAGTCAAACCTATAATTTATTAGTGGCCCCTCCATCATTGACGAACATGCCTGATATCTAAGACTGGAGGGGGACATTCGTAATCATATCATAACTCTAGAAAAGCAGATAATAAAAACAACCACATAGTATTCTTACTTTTGAAAAATGTATTTAATACGGCGTAGGCCGGAAATATACAAGAAAAAGGGGGTTCAGGCAGGTGCGTGCTTCAAAGAAGCCTGCCTGACAAAAATAGGTAACCCTGAAGATTCTGAACACAGATCTGTAGTTACAAAAGGCACCCCACTCAACGAGTGGTGACAAAAATAATAAGTTATAAGTTTATATGTGCACATCATAAACCCCAAAATACATGTGGAGATCAATTGCTAATGAACTCCATTGAACTAATGTTACATTGCTTTCGCAGCTAAAACTACTATAACAACACCGTTGTCTTGTACTAAACTTTGTACTAGCACAAATTCTCGCAGAGAAATTTTCATATCACATTTCAACCTTAAATTGTATCACAGCTCTCATACTCCGGCGGGGTCTAGGGTGTCCTATGTCAACTGACTGCACCCCCCCCCCCCCCTTCCTTGAAAATACATGGTAAGGAAGGTTTGTCTAGAGCAACTGACAAGTATCTAGAGAGAAACGTATGATTAGACGCCCACAACTGTGTGGACGCAATATCTTCAACTGAAAAGTTTTTCAGGAAACGTAAAGAGGCCGCCCACTTGCGTAAATCGTGGGCCCTACCCACAACGCCGGGATTACTCTCTTTAATGACTTCTACCAGAAGAGAGGCTAATCGCCGTTTAAGTAAGCGTTTACCCGTACTCGCTACCCATAAAGCACCTTGGGGGGTTATGAGGAGCTATTCTTAAATATTTGGTTAGAGCTTGCACTGGACATAAATTATGATGCACCTTTCCCCTTTTTAACGCCGGCACCGTGAATTCAGAAAACACGTGTGCACTATGCTCATTCTTGGCTACAAACGCCGGGGAGGGTGCAATGGAAATTGAATCATTAAGTCTACCAAACCTAAGACAATTAGGTGTGTTGCTCATCGCCGCCAGCTCAGACACTCTGTTTCCGGTGGCCAAAGCCAAAAGGAAAACTGCCTTCTTTAAGATTAAAGCAAAGTCTGCAGTATTTTGATACAGACGAGAATGAAGTAAAGACAAAGCTTTGTCCAGAGACCAAGTAGGCATGAGCTGACGGGGAGGTGGGCGGAGTTTAAAACACGCTCTCATAAATCCTGTTTCCTCCGCCACCGGTATGGATAGACCTGTAAGGTCGAAAAAGGGCACTCTAATCGCAGTTAAGTGATTCTTCAAAGTAACCACAGATAAACGTTTCTGCTCAAACAGATAGTTCAAGTAATTAAAAACCAATGCCACTGAGGGTACAGTTTGTTCCGTTCTAACAATCCAAGAAGTAAAAGCTTTCCAATGAGATTGATATTGTCGCTTAGTAGACTGAGTATATTGATTGAGCAATTTATTGGTCACATCCCTACCGTATGGTGCTAGCCACTTGGCCTCCTGAATGTCCATAATGCAAAAGTCAGCGAGGTCTCTAGGTTGCCAATCGTGTCTAAGTGGAAGTACCCGACCGGGAGCGATACCGGGTCCGGGCACCACATTATTAACTGCTGGCACCACACCTGCGCTGGCCACAGGGGCGCGATTAGCGAGACTAAGCCTCGATAAACTCGTAGTTTGTTCACTACGTGGCACATTAGTGACGCATCTGGCGGCGGAAACAGATAGATGGAGCTCCATCTGTTCCAGTCTGTCACTAGGGCGTCTGGCCCCCCTGCCGGCGTTATCGTCCGGCGGGTGAGGTATAGAGGGAGCTTGTGAGTCTCCTCGGACGCAAAAAGATCCACTTGTGGATGGGAGAGCTCCGCAATCATTAGGTCGAAAATGGGTTGCTTGAGCTCCCATTCTACTGTCGTGCTCTGTCTCCGGGACAGAGCGTCTGCCCAGACGTTCGCTACGCCTGGGAGATAAGATGCGTGAAGATAAATATCTAGACTGGTGGCTAGAACAAAAATCTCTTCCGACACGAGTAGCAACTTCCTTGACCTCGTTGACCCTTGTTTCTGAATACAGTGAACTGCATTCAGATTGTCCATTCTGAAGGCCACTGACTTGCCCCGTAACGCCGGGCCGTGAGCCTGAAGGAAATACAAGGGGACTAGTAACTCTTTGACATTTATGTGAGAGATTTCTAAGTGGGACCAAAGTCCCTGACCCTGGTGCCCCTGATTTGACTGAAATCCCCACCCTATGGTGCCTGACGCATCCGTGTCTACCCATACCGTTGGAGGAGGAGAGGTCCATGACATGATTGAGTGCAATGTTTCCCTCTTCGCCCAGACCGCTAGTAAGGTGTGGATTAATTTTGGTATGGGCCATAATTTTCCCGCCGGTAAGAGTGGGAAATATTTGTTGCCTTCCAATATTAATCGTTTTACTTTCAACCGGCCCAACTTGACAGTTAGCTGAATCCAGTTGAGAGAGCCGACCAGAGACTCCCAGACTCTTCGTGTCGTAGTCAGACTGTGAAGAAACCTGAACAGTTTCCTGCGAAACCTGTTGCGATTGTCCACACTCTGACTCAGAGTGAGAGCGGCGGTGTCCCAGACCAGCCCTATCCACTGAATTACTCTTGAGGGAACAAGGTTTGACTTTACCAGATTTACCTTGAAGCCTAGAGTTTTGACATGATTTAAAATGATATTGACATGTTTTATGCATAATTGTTGTGTCTCTGCCACCACCAGCCAGTCGTCTAGATACCACAACACTCTGATTCCCTGTTTTAACAATGGCATCAGGGCTTGCCGGACTAGTTTCGTGAATAATCGAGGTGCTAGGTTCAAACCGAACGGCATCCTCTGAAAAACAAAATTTTGGTGCCTGATCCTCAAGGCCAGAAACCTTTGAAATCTTTTGTTGACCGACACGTGCCAATAGGCGTCTGTCAGGTCTAGGGAACACATCCAGCCACCCGGCGGAAGTGTTAGCCTGATTTGATGAACTGTTAACATTCTGAAAGACTCGTTGTAAATGTGAAGATTCAGATACGACAGGTCTACGACCGGCCTCATCTGAACACTGTCCCGTTTGGGAACCAAAAACAGTTTTGACGTGAATACAGGGTAATCTGGGGGTACCGGGATGATGACATTCTTGGCAATCATCTCCTGGACCAGCAACTCCACCTCTAATGAAACACAATTTGCCGTTGTCGGCTGACGTAAGCGAGGTCGCCGGAGCCACTGCCAAGTGATGCCTTTGCGTGCCACCATCCGTGCCCAGGTTTTTAACGGCCATGCTTGGTGACACGTTCGGAACGACCCAGTTAGCAGACAAGGGTTCGCCGGCTGTACTTCCCTCGGTTCCTCCGGCTCTAAGGTAGGCACTGGGAGTGAGAAAGACTTTAGTTTTTTGATGGTGGGTTTGGTGGTGTTGGACGCTTCGCCGGCTGGCTGGTGTGGGCCGAAGACTGGCCCTGCCCCGGCTTATACTGGCCGCGTCCCCTCTGTCCTGAAAACCCTCTCTGTCTATGCCTGAACTGACCCAGGGGGGATTGGGAGGACTTAGGCGGAAGAAACGGCTTAGAACCCCCTGGCTGAGCTTTAGTAGGAGGCTTAGGTTTGGGGAAGTTAAATGCGGGTTTCTTAGCCTGTGCGGGACTGTGCTTCACGGCCTGTGCCATGTTAAACACTGTTCGCCATACATCAGGGGACATTAAAGAAGGTGTAAGTACTGGGGACATTACCACCTGGTTAGCAATGCGATCAGGCAGCTTGCGAACTAATGACATCCTAAGATCCTGTCGTGCTCGCACCGCCTCAAGTAAGGCTGTGCGTATGTCACCTAAGGATTGAATTGACGACTGAAGAATCAGACGCCGGGATAATTCAACTGATCTTCGAGCATCCGCGTCTGCGATTGCCTGAGTAGACCTGAGTAAAGACTTAGCCACCTGTTGAGAAACTATGTACTGTGAAAACAGGCGGAAAGCTTTTCCCCTTAGCCTAAATTCTCTGTCTAGGTGAGAAGGGGTAGGGGTAATGAATGGTTCCTTTAGTTCACAAAGATTAATCTTAGGGGCAGCTAAAAAGGAAAATAAAGCTGACGGAACTCCGCCGGCAGAACCTACCGGCATTGAGAACCATGAATGTGAATCCTGAGGGATCTGGTGGGAATATTTAGAAGTGAAAGTGGTTGCAAAGTTTTGAGCCTCTACCTCCCAATCCACCCAAGGTCCTGGTCCCAACTGTCCCACCTTCAACACTGGATTAGCTGTCTCATCTGTGACGGTCTGTAAATCTAGTTCAGGAGTAATAGCCGACAGAGCCTTAATATCATTAAACCCATCCAGCTTAGACCAGTCTGAAAAAAGTTTTGAAGCTGAGGCAGGGGGTAAAGCAGGCTTAGATGCATAAACAAAATAATCCTGATGATAATAACTAGGTATAGCCTTGATATTTACGTCCAAAACATTACCCAAGGCATCCAATGCCCTTAATTTCTTAGACTTATTTCCCTGGATAAACCACTCACGTGGTACCGGGAGTTCCCCTGACAAGGTAGGCTGGGCAAGCTCTGGCTTAGAGGGGTTCAAAGGGACCCATGACTCGTCTGGCCCATAAAGCAGGGGCATAGCTACCTTTCTAAGAGGCGCTTTGTCTAGAGGGGGTGGATTAACATCCGTAATGACCCTGACATTTGACGTAGTGAATGCCGCCGTAGCTGGCTTAGAGCTCCCTGCCGGTGACAGAGTAGGAGGGTTAGGAATCTTAGATAAATCGATTGACGTTATCAGAGGCCGTACCGCAGAACCTGTCAAGGGAGCCCCCAAGTCCATTGTGGGGTTTTCTCGTTGTTGATTAAAGAATTTTGATAGAGCATGAGTAAGTAACCCATCAATTTCTTGTGCTGTAACAAACTGGTTAGGTGCAGAACTTTCAGGTGAATTAGTATTATCATGGGCGGCGTCCAGGCCTGAGCCTGACCCTTGTCCTTCCCTATCTGAAATTAATGACACTTCATCTTGTTCCTCCCGATCCTCCTGAGAAGACCCCGCCGAGGCAGGGGCACCTTGTTTCCAAGATAAATCAGGGATAGAGGATGGGGTCGCCGCGTCCCTGTGGACATCGGCTACTGTGTGACTCGTATGAGTCGGACGTGGATGGTCAGACCCTGGCTGAGCAAACCGCCAAACACCGAGGCTCTGGCCTACGCTCTCTTGAGAGTCTGAAACATTCTCAATTATTGAATATCCTGAACTTTCCATTTCTAGGGTTAAAATATCAATAGGTAAATCTTGTTTAGGGACAGGCGCTTCACTATACTCTGAGGCTGTAACAGACACATTGTCAGGTGTAGAGGTACGATGAGATGCACTAGACTTAGTAGAATGTCGAGAGGACTTCTTATGGGAATCCTTTTTGGAGGATTTGTGGCTACGGTGTGACCGCGAACTAGACCTAGGTTTGGAAGAATCGCCACCATGGCCACTGGGGGAAGCTTCAGTCTTGCACTTCTTACTAGCCGGGGAAGAGGCCCGACTTGAAGACCGTTGTCTGAGGGGTGACCTTGACCTCGATCTCGCCTGCGACGAGGAGGTGGCTGCCGGGGGAGTAGGCTCTCTCGGGCGTTTAAACGTATCCTCAGACGATACAGAACCCTGGCTAGTCTCTGTCGGCTTAAAACCCCTTACTCTAGAGGTACGTTTAGGGGGAGGGTGCTCTGACAGCAACTTATCCCAAAGTGGGACGTTGTCACATTGAAGTGACTTATGTGCGACAATGGTAGTGTAGGCCGACATTTGTTGTCTGACCTCTCTCAACGCTACCGCCGCGGTCTTGTCATTGTCACACAGGACTTTATTGGCTAATTGGGAGCAAAATGAACAATTAAGTGTAACCCAGAGACCCCTTGAACGGTCTAGACATCTAACACACCTTATGCAAAGGGTATGTGCAAAAATTGGGATACCCGCGCAAGTAGGGGTAATGCACAGGGCAAAAACTGGGGTCACATTAGCCATGACAGAGACTGGTGTGAGGAACTACCGCCGGGTCTGTATTGGTCCGCCGGAGCTCAGCTCTGGAAAAATAAAGAAAAATTTCCAGGAATTAATGCTCATAAGGTTAACCCAAGTGTTCGCATACAAGTGTTAATAACCCGCCGGGTAACGGGATGCAAAGACACAGCTAACACATCTCGCCACGCGGCTGGGTGTAAAGAGGCTAAACAAATCTTCTTAGCTAAAGAACATGAAGAATACCCTCTGATATAATGGTCCAGTATGGCACTTATAGTCTGTAGGAGGTGGTGACTGTCTCAAGATTCAATTTTGTAACAAAGCCCCTCCTCATAAAGACGCCGGCCCTTGAAATATTTTAGTAGAATAGCCCAGGGCAGGAATATACGAGATCTGATTTTTTAACGAATTGTCCCAAACGATCGTCGTAAAAATAGAAGGCGGCGATACTGAAAGTATCACCCAATTAAGGTTAATCGAAATTGAATTTGTTTATAAATTCCTTAGTTCCTTTACTTAGGGGCACCCGCCGGGTGTGGAAATCGATTTGGTTAAACCTCACTGATCCTTCAATTGCCGTAAGAGTAAAGGCAGCGATACACAGAGTATCACTCAAATGGATTGGTTAACTATAAGAGACCTAAGTCGTTTCATCCCACCCTGCTCAGGTGCACCCGCCGGGTGAGAAGTCTAAAAGTTAACCCCACAAGTTCCTGACCCCACTTCTTTGTAAAAGATCGCCGGGGAGGAACGCCTAAACAACAGCTAGGTTTTCCCCGTGGTTGTCGTAAACCAGGTAGAAAAACCTATAAAAAACGAGTGTTCTCAAGAACTTCGTTTCTTTATATATAACTAAATATATATGTAAGGATGGGTACAGCCATCCCGCCGGGAATTTTAAAGGAGGCCTGAAACCAGGCACCCACAGAGACGCAGTCCTGGAGAGCCACAGACACCTCCCCTCGCCGGGGAACCAGCCAGTGTTAAAAACCACGTGTGGCCCAACACTGCTCATCGGTCAGGATTTTTCATGGTGAAACCGAGAAAAACCCGCCGGAAGGCAAACCCCACCCTGAACAGACACCATCTGAACAATATGACACGAGGAGAGACACGCACGACTAACCAAGGTCACAACATAATCCGTGGAATTAGCCAATACACAACTAAACCAGGAAACAAATATAGTCCGAGGAATTAGCCAATACACAACTAAAACCCGGATACACATGACACAGTAGGGCATATTTATAAAATAAATAATAACACTAGACATGTGGCAAAGCTACGAGCGGCTGGCTAGGCCTAGGTAGACGGCATGAAAATAGTTGAAATATAAACACACACTGGAATATCACAACAGGAACCACCGCCAACACACCACCGAAGCGATAACTTCCCACCCCGGGAAGCCTGACACGGACCCAGAAAAAACTTCACTAAGTGAAGAAAAATACGCTGGGAACGTCAGCAAACACACAGCTTACCTCATCAGAAGGATAAAAGGCAGCAATAATTAACGCGTAATGAAAGCCGCCTGCATCACCAACTAACCCAACTGTGAAAAGTTCACGTGTCCACAACAGGACCACGAGGGTACATCCGAAATAGATGCCCCATACATACGACCCAAAATACATTGCACTGCGGGCAACCAGCCCAGGACACTCCTGCTACGCCTATCCTAACCTTACTCGATACATCCCAGAGTAAACAAATGAGAAAAAACTCACTAGGGACGCCACGAATGCGGAACCAGCGGAGCCTGAAAGGTACGTCCGGGCAGGCTGAGCGCAGAGCAAAGAAGGAGGAATGACGCCTGATTCAGCGCCTGGTCAGAAATCCACACAAGTACATCCACGATATGATGGAAAGCTTATTGGATAGTTATTCTTATTTTCTTTTTGTTTTTATTTTTTACGAAGTTTTTTCGTAGTGAGAACCCAATTCATAATGACTGAAGCCATGAGTGAGGTCGCGTGCGCTCATGATGAAGGCTCCTCAGTTTTTAAATGCTCTGCGCGGTAGATTCAAACTACGGCGGATTAGTGTTTGAAGAGGATGCCTTATGTAATAGGCTTGTTCGTCAATGATGGAGGGGCCACTAATAAATAGAAAACATATATATAGAAAAAACACATATAAATCTGCAGTCACAATTGGAGGGACAAATACGCCGCACACACGCCCTTAGAATCCGTCTGATTTTACGTTACACTACCAATGAATAAATAAAGAAGTAAATAAATAAGTAAATACAAATGCCAATGAGAGAGGAGCGAAAGGTAGCTGTTGCTCCTTCGATAACAAAAAACGGACTAACTATCCTACAGCCGGGACATACTGACACCAACAGATGGCTCCACTTGAACTAGCCTGCTGGTTCTGTTATACAATGTAATCCTTACTTAAATAATGCAACTATGACAAGTAGGTCCACATAGGATTAAACAAATTAATACACAATGATTATACAACGCATACTATAATATTCGTACTATATCAATATACCGGAAAAACCCATTACTAATAATTGGGTTACATAATTTCGCAACAGTTTAGAGAAGGGGAAAATCAAAGAGACCACGTCATTGAACGAAATAATATGAATTTGAAACACGATAATATACAGATAAATATCGCTCACCGCTTCACGCCTCATGGTTGATCATTGCTTCACACAGTATTGAAAATACCGCAAGACGGTATGATATATTCGCCATGCGAATATATGACCAATGCAACATAGTAAGTTATGAACATAAATTAACTAAATTAAGCTTACAATGGTGGAACATCGTAACACCGTCCACTCACCAACTCTCTGCAGTCTCTCTCTCTTCGCCGCAATGGTGCATCTCTCTCGCTAATCTATCGCTATTTATATAATTAATTAATGTTCCTCAGAGTTTTTCCAGTGTATACCACCTCCTCTATGTGGGGTACGTAGTACCCGTCTTGCAACACATCCCACACCTATGTTGTGCAACTCTCCAACCCCAGAATTAAACGTTATTCTCAGTCATTCTTCTATTCAACTACTGATCTCAGGAACTCTCTCCCAGAATTAGTCTTTCCCTCTTCCTATGACTTAAATTGCTTTAAACTCAACGTGGCCAGGCATTTTTGTTGTGTCCCTTTCTTTTGGCCCTGTCACTCTTTCAACTCTGGGGGAGCCACTTGATACAGGTAGTTCTGCTTTTAGATTCCCTCACTCACAGAAACAAATATATATCAATCAATCAATCAATACGCATTATGTCATAATATACATTAATAAAATATATATTACATATTTGTTGTTTTAAAACAAAAACATTAATTAAAAACTATATATATAGTAGCCAGGGATGCGATTCAGCTGCAACAACAATAACTTTATATAGTAGCCAGGGATGCGATTCAGCTGCAACAACAATAACTATATATATAGTAGCCAGGGATGCGATTCAGCTGCAACAACAATAACTTTATATATAGTAGCCAGGGATGCGATTCAGCTGCAACAACAATAACTATATATATAGTAGCCAGGGATGCGATTCAGCTGCAACAACAATAACTATATATATAGTAGCCAGGGATGCGATTCAGCTGCAACAACAATAACTTTATATATAGTAGCCAGGGATGCGATTCAGCTGCAACAACAATAACTATATATATAGTAGCCAGGGATGCGATTCAGCTGCAACAACAATAACTTTATATATAGTAGCCAGGGATGCGATTCAGCTGCAACAACAATAACTTTATATATAGTAGCCAGGGATGCGATTCAGCTGCAACAACAATAACTATATATATAGTAGCCAGGGATGCGATTCAGCTGCAACAACAATAACTATATATATAGTAGCCAGGGATGCGATTCAGCTGCAACAACAATAACTTTATATATAGTAGCCAGGGATGCGATTCAGCTGCAACAACAATAACTATATATATAGTAGCCAGGGATGCGATTCAGCTGCAACAACAATAACTATATATATAGTAGCCAGGGATGCGATTCAGCTGCAACAACAATAACTATATATATATAGTAGCCAAGGATGCGATTCAGCTGCAACAACAATAACTATATATATAGTAGCCAGGGATGCGATTCAGCTGCAACAACAATGACTATATATATATAGTAGCCAAGGATGCGATTCAGCTGCAACAACAATAACTATATATATAGTAGCCAGGGATGCGATTCAGCTGCAACAACAATAACTATATATATAGTAGCCAGGGATGCGATTCAGCTGCAACAACAATAACTATATATATAGTAGCCAGGGATGCGATTCAGCTGCAACAACAATAACTATATATATAGTAGCCAGGGATGCGATTCAGCTGCAACAACAATAACTATATATATAGTAGCCAGGGATGCGATTCAGCTGCAACAACAATAACTATATATATAGTAGCCAGGGATGCGATTCAGCTGCAACAACAATAACTATATATATAGTAGCCAGGGATGCGATTCAGCTGCAACAACAATAACTATATATATAGTAGCCAGGGATCCGATTCAGCTGCAACAACAATAACTATATATATAGTAGCCAGGTATGCGATTCAGCTGCAACAACAATAACTTTATATATAGTAGCCAGGGATGCGATTCAGCTGCAACAACAATAACTATATATATAGTAGCCAGGGATGCGATTCAGCTGCAACAACAATAACTTTATATATAGTAGCCAGGGATGCGATTCAGCTGCAACAACAATAACTTTTGTTTTTGTTTTAGTTAAAATAGGACTGTAGAGGCTATCAACCCTATTGAATTATTAAGCCAGCACACTGTAAGCATAGAGTAAGAATACCTAAGAGGGGTGTCTTGGAAAATCAGCCGTGTTAATAGTAGTTGGCCATTATTTACAGATTTGGCTGGAACCCTGCAATAGATGGCGGTAGCGCATAGCTCCTCCCTATCGCGGGAAAATACTTCTGTCGTATGTTTATTGACAGTTCCTCTCCCTTGCTGCAATGGTGTACACGTGTCTCGTGTAGAGTCTATAGAAACACATGTAACTTGTTTGCTATCACCATATCAGCCATAGTCATTATGAATACGATGATTTAAGAGTACACTGATATGCAAAAGCACTCCAAAGTATTGCCTACACTGAAATGTGAACAATACTCCATCAACCCCTTCTGTACCGTCGTCGTATGTTATATTTTATTCTAGCAATATGTAGACGATTTTATACAGCTTAGAAAGGATCTGTGGTAGTTAAATGGGTTAATTGAGATAGTTCGAAGCCTTATAATTGCTAAAGATCCTTCCTAAAGTGAATACAATCGATTAGTAGGAGCCAGAATAAAATTAAAAGACGTCGTCGGTATAGAAGGGGTTAATTACATAGCTTACCCAGCTGAACCAAGCCTCCGTGATGATGTAAGGAAGCTTTGGTTGACCTTGAGAATTAGGATATGGTTTGCAATGGATCATGAAGGCTGTTGATGATTATTTGATATTGACTGTAAATTTATCAACAATGAATGTAGCCTACATGAAAAACTAATCTCAATTGAAGACAAGTATTTACATTGTAATATAATTTACTAACATGGAAGTACACAGCCACACTCAAACTGTGGTCAAACATAGATAATATATATATATATATGTTGGTAAAGCCAGGTAATAAATTTTCTTTAATACATACGAGGTTGAAAGAAATGGCAATTTCTGCGTTGGAAATTTTATTATTCAAAGTTTCCAGGTCTCTGATGAGTTTTCGCTGGGTGGCAGGAAGTAGATGAAGGAGATGAGCAAAATTCATGGTGGTACAGGGTTACATTAAAGTACATGATGATACAGGATATACGACGCGTTTCACTGGACAACCAGCATTATCAAGTAAGGAAGGAATGATATAAAAGGTAAACAGGAAGGGTATATATAGAGGGTGGAGGATCAGAGGAGGCGGAAAACAGGGGGCAAAAGTCTGCTATTGGTGGAAGGGAAAACTAGGAGAGAAAAAGGGGGTAACCGCTTCACGCATGCGCACTGGATGCGGGATGGTGGTCGATAGGTGGGGTCGAAGCTGATTGGCTGCGTGTCGAGGGGCGTGGCCTAAGTTGTGTGGCGCCTGCAGAAGACGAAGCTGAAGGAGGTAGCGCGGGGGGCTGCGTCAAGGGCACCGGGGGGCGAGGAGGGGTGTTAGGTCCTGTAGGGTAGTGCCTTTTGGCAGAAGGAAGGATCTGAAGGTCCAGAGTTTGGTTGTTGATGTTGGGATGTAAGGCTTGGATATATAAAGCTTCGAGTATAGCAGACTTTTGCCCCCTGTTTTCCGCCTCCTCTGATCCTCCACCCTCTATATATACCCTTCCTGTTTACCTTTTATATCATTCCTTCCTTACTTGATAATGCTGGTTGTCCAGTGAAACGCGTCGTATATCCTGTATCATCATGTACTTTAATGTAACCCTGTACCACCATGAATTTTGCTCATCTCCTTCATCTACTTCCTGCCACCCAGCGAAAACTCATCAGAGACCTGGAAACTTTGAATAATAAAATTTCCAACGCAGAAATTGCCATTTCTTTCAACCTCGTATGTATTAAAGAAAATTTATTACCTGGCTTTACCAACATAAAACTTCACGAGAATGCCAGACATCGCACCAGCACCCTCCAGTTTCGTGAAGAACTGGTGAAGGACCAAATAATTGAAAAACGTGAGCTCGCCAACAACCTTCGTAAAGAACGAGATGCTCTTCTACGGATTTGGGAAGACGAAACCCCTCCAGACCACCTCAAAGCCGAAATCAACACAGCCCTCGAACAACTCCTTGAACAACACAGAAGACAAGCCGAAAACACAACCATAAAAAAGCTTGCCCGTCTTTATGGCGGAAACTTAAAACTACCCAAACCAACAAAAGGATATATAAACCTTACTAACACCATTCTGACCCTGGACCAAGAAGACCTCCTCAACAAAGGCCTCAACTGCCACTACAGCTCCAAACCTGGCCCCCACCGGAAACGCCTAGAAACGGAAATCCTCCTGGACGACATCCTACGACTCAAGAAGGATGGCAAGGTCACCACTACTCCCGCCCTACAACCTACTCTCCTCGCTGAAGCCGCCAAAACCAGAGGAACTCACCATAGCAAAATACTCAACAAACAACACTTCCAAGCTGCCAAACTATTAAGAGACAACCCCAACATCATCATCCGTCGTGCGGATAAAGCCTCCTGCCTCGTGATCCATGACAAGGAGGAATATCTTAGAAAAATGGACGTCATCTTAAGTGACAACACTAAATTTAAAAAGATCACCCGCAACCCAACCGACGAAATCAAACGTATTGCCAACACCACCATCACCGCCATCAACGCCAAACAAGGAGGGATCCACCTTAAAAAACTCGTCGGAGAATACACCCCTGGTTATGCGTACGGAACCATCAAAACACACAAACCTGGGAACCCCCTCCGCCCCATCATCTCCCAGATCCCCACTGCCACCTACCAGATCGCCAAGGCCCTGAACAACCTCCTCACCCCCTACGTGCCCAGCCAATTCAACCTTAACTCAGCCCACGATTTCTTGGAAATTTTACGAGACGCCCCCCGTAACAACAACCACACAATCGCCTCTCTCGACGTAGAAAGCCTGTTCATCAACGTGCCAGTGGATAGGACCATTGACATGATTCTACGTCGAATTTATCATTGCCCTGATACTCCTACACTGGACATCCCGGAGAAGGCCCTGAAAACACTACTGGAGCTATGTACCAAGGAGGCCCCCTTCCTTTGCCCCCGGGGCAACATGTACAAGCAGATAGACGGTGTGGCGATGGGCAGCCCCCTAGGAGTTCTTTTTGCGAACTTTTTCATGGGTACCATCGAGGAAGAGCTCCTGGCTGCCCAACGACCCGCCGTCTACTGTAGATACGTGGATGACATCTTCGTGCAAATCAAGGACCTCCACGAACTACAGGAACTCCAGCGTCGCTTCATGACCTCCTCCGGACTTAACTTCACCTTTGAAAAATCTAACAATGGACAACTCCCCTTCCTCGACATCCTCGTAGCTCTGAACGACCATGGGTTCAAAACCACCGTCTACATTAAACCAACTAACACAGGACAATGCCTCAACGGTGATAGTGAATGCCCCCGCCGTTATCTTCTATCCTCCATCTCCGCCTATGTTAGGAGAGCCCTCACGCACTGCTCTACCTGGGCCGACACCCACCAGGAACTAGAAAGACTATCCCAAGTTTTAGTAAATAACGGATACTCCAACTCCGACATCTCCAGCACCATCAACCACCATCTTGAAAAATGGTACACCCAAAGCCCTCCCAACATTGACCCCCCCAATGAAATTAAGATCTTCTACCGCAATTACATGTCCTCTGAACACAAAAATGACGAGGCCGTCTTAAAAGAAATAATCTCCAAGCATGTCCACCCAACCAACCCGGAAAACAAAATCAAATTAATAATTTATTACAAATCCCCCAAGACCTCCAACCTCGTTCTCCGCAACAAACCAGCCTCCACCAAGATAAAGAGCCCGATGACCGACGATCACGTCATTTACCAACATACCTGTAATTATGAGGACTGTGGACCTCATTCCTATATTGGTATGACGCAGACTCGTCTTTCACGTCGGTTAACTCTTCACCTTCAGGCTGGAGCCATCAAAGACCACTATCTCACCCCTAACCACCCTCACCTCACACGCAACGAGTTAGAGAAACACACCACCATACTCGATAAAGAAAGTGACCCAAGGAGATTACCTATACTCGAAGCTTTATATATCCAAGCCTTACATCCCAACATCAACAACCAAACTCTGGACCTTCAGATCCTTCCTTCTGCCAAAAGGCACTACCCTACAGGACCTAACACCCCTCCTCGCCCCCCGGTGCCCTTGACGCAGCCCCCCGCGCTACCTCCTTCAGCTTCGTCTTCTGCAGGCGCCACACAACTTAGGCCACGCCCCTCGACACGCAGCCAATCAGCTTCGACCCCTCCTATCGACCACCATCCCGCATCCAGTGCGCATGCGTGAAGCGGTTACCCCCTTTTTCTCTCCTAGTTTTCCCTTCCACCTATAGCAGACTTTTGCCCCCTGTTTTCCGCCTCCTCTGATCCTCCACCCTCTATATATACCCTTCCTGTTTACCTTTTATATCATTCCTTCCTTACTTGATAATGCTGGTTGTCCAGTGAAACGCGTCGTATATCCTGTATCATCATGTACTTTAATGTAACCCTGTACCACCATGAATTTTGCTCATCTCCTTCATCTACTTCCTGCCACCCAGCGAAAACTCATCAGAGACCTGGAAACTTTGAATAATAAAATTTCCAACGCAGAAATTGCCATTTCTTTCAACCTCGTATGTATTAAAGAAAAAAATATATATATATATACATAGAGATGGAGAGAGAGAGAGAGAGAGAGAAGTAGTGTACCGGTACATATAATTAAAAAAACAAAAAAATGGAGGGTACATCCGTAGATTTATTCACGTTGAGTAGTTCTGGAACCCTGCAATAGATGGCGCTGACAAAAAATGTCGAAAAAGGGTAACTGGCAACGTTTAGAGGCACCTTTTTATTAATAGAATGCATAGGAAGACTCCTATCTCCTATACACAATCTCTGCTGTAAGTCAAGAATAACGTCAGGACTGGAGCCTCTCTGCGAAAACTCCATTTCCTTGACAATCACCAGGCAAGATTCAAGTTATATATAGGAGTTCGTCTTGGTTCGTGTAGCTGGACCCACACGATCCGAGACTGTATCACATCCAAGTCGTTGCATGAAATATCTATCTCGTAATTCTCCTTGAATAATGTGTATATGCTTGTAAGTAGTTACCGTTTTGAAGGAAAGGCATATTTAATTTAGTTAATGTAACATTAGATCGCATAAGTCTGTGGTAGTATCGTGCTTGAACTAAAGCCAGGTGATGTTTAAATAGCAGCTGATCACATACCTCCGCTACTTCATAACTGCTTGCATAGGAGGGAACATTCATAATACGCTTTAATGCTTTACTTATTGCTATCTCAAATGTTTTGAAAACGTTCGTAGATAAAACATTTCTTTGCCACAAGCTAAGGCCATAATCAGGTCGACAAAAGGCTTTAACAATATATAAAAGAGTGTTAAAATTAGTTCTCTTAAAATGTCTTATTGTTGAATTGAAAGAAGAATAAAAGGTGTGCAATCAAAGTTCTACGTCGTCTCTATCCTGTAAATTTAAGGTGATTATGTATCCTAAATATTTATATGATCTTACTACCCCTAGGTTTTCATTTCCAAGGGTTATATTATTTGCTGTAATTTTATTAGGTTTACTGACTATCATACATTTCGTTTTTTCTTTGTGTATTTGCAGTTTATGTTTGTCTATTTCAAGTAATCATTTCTGATCCAGAATAGTCATTGAATTTTTAGTGTAAGCTAACAATACTAAGTCGTCTGCATAAGCCATTACATTAACTCTATGAATTCCTAAGGTACATCCTTCTTCTATGTTAGATATCTCTTGTATAATGACATCTATGTACAATTTAAAAAGTAATGGCGAGAGTACACCCCCCTGCCTTACACCTTGTTCGACAGGACAGAGACGGCCATGTCGCTCCCTCCACACCACCTCGGCAGAATGGTTACGCAAATAGTGCATCCCCACAAATATAACGTCAATAGGTACATCTGTTTCTAAAAGTTTATTGCCTAATTAAAAATTATTAACTTTATCAAACGCCTTGGAGAGACCAACAAACGTCACTAGACCTTTTTCGCCCTTACTGAAAGTATAATTCATTATTTCTTTCAATAAAAAAGTTGCATCTCCTGTTGACGTTCCTCTTCTAAAGCCAAACTGTCTTTGGTCCAATTAATGTTTTTTCCGAAAGTATATCGAGTAGATGAAATTCAAATACATTTAAACATGAAGATTGCATCACTGGTCTGTAGTTATGTGAATCCTTAGAGTTCCCCTTTCTATCTTTGACCAAAGGCTTTCTATTACCGATTAATAATTTAGAAGGCAAATAGCAATGTGAAAAACAGAGATTATAAAAGTATGCTAGAATAGTCGAAAATTCACGTGAAGCAGATTTCAAAAGAGTGGAATGTATTCTGTCATGTCCCATTCCGGGGTTCAATTGTTTTATAGCCCGTCTTAAGGAAACGTACGACACGGTTGTTACGACCGGGACTCGTATAAAACAAGGGCTCTTATTCATTGGACTAGAAAGGCACACAGCCACAACGGTAACACTAGATCCAACCCTCGAACTTATAATGCCGGCGCACAAAAACACCTATACCCTCCAGAGTTAAATCTGCGATAACTGGGTATCCTATAACTCGGTATAAATGCACTACTACTACAGGCTGATGATCTCTGATACAGCCTGATCACAACAACATACAATTACGTTAATTAGGTATACAAGGAAAAGATAGAGATCATAATTAAATCACTGCAATGATTTAATGTAAACAAGAAAAAGGTATAATTAAAGTTACTCTAAACAATAATAAACTGTCACTCCTATACTAAAGAAAGTGAATGAAAGTCCTAAAGCATCGAGCAGGAATCTTCTGAAGAAAGTCTGATGCTGCTTAAGATGATCGAATCGGATTTTGAACTGCTATAAAAAGCAGGGACAATATAGGACAAGTGTAGAGACAGACAGTGGTAACTGACACAGGAATAACGATAAATGCACAATAGTATTATCTCCAACAACAAAAGAAGTACTTCGTCAGGCAACTCAAAAAGCCTGCTCGGGTTGTGCAACTCAACAACAACCAAGGCTTACAATCAACGTGAATAAAAATACTGCATACATAACATAAGAGCTTATGATCCTAATCGGGTGTCTGCTAGGCTAATAAAGTCTAGCTGGGATGTCGTAGGCTAGGAAACAATGGCTGAGCAAGCGGCTCGTAGCCTAGCGAGGTCCTTAAGACTGTGCGGCCAAATTACGTTAAATGACTGGGTGCTCTCTTGAGAGATCCAGATCGCTAGTATCTGGTTCTCTCCTGGCGACCGTCTCAAAGTCAAAACAAAATGAGTTAGCACAGTGTTGGGTGGCAGAGGCAAAAGCCCTCACTCGCAACACAGTGCTAAACTCACAAGGTACACAGTCAGAAAGACCACCTAGGCTTCCCACGTCTCCGTTGCGATTGTACAAGCTCAACAAAACCTGTTACACATCGGAAATCACAACACAAGTAGCCTTACCCCAGTCTAGCATTAAATAGCCCAGCAGACAGCCAAGGAATAGGTAGGGAGACACCATGAGTTTGCCGAACCTCTACAGACAAAATGGTAACCCCTCCAAAATGCCTAACTAAACATTTAATATCTGAGAGCATCAGCATATTATAGGATGGCCGATATATGAAATCGTGCAGAACCAAAGGGGAGTTATGATATTAAATAGAGAGGAAGAATGAGAGGTAAGAAGTTGAGAGAGAGAGAAAGTGCTCTATAGGTAGAAGTCGGGGACAGGTGGCAAGGGATATGTTAAGGGTATGCTGGTCAGGCAAGCTCTGAAGAGAGTAGCTCCTCGGGACCCCTAGGATCACACAAAGGCATGGTGGTCAGCCAATCACAGGCCGTTAAGTCACCAGGCAGCAGACCTGCAGAAGGCGCCAGGAGCCACCAGCCAATCAAGAGGCGGGAGACGGCACACGCGGGAGCCTACGAGCGAGGGGAAGGCAGCACATGTATACGCACGCACACACTACCACCCCACTGCCTATATGGTTCTCTCTCTCCTCAACAATATACAATGCATCTTATGTTCTACTCATGATATAAAATATAATGCATTGTCACAGGCGAAAATAAAGACCACTTCTGTACTGCCTGTGACATGTTGATTCACAAGAAAGAAAGTACAACATTGTAGATAGACTGTATCCAAATACATTGCCCCGGCGAGCGTTAGCGAGTGGCCAAGCGAGCGACTGAGCCCACGTGGCGTTCTGCCAAGCTGCAGGCGTCACACGGTTACGTGCATCTTTTTTCGCTCAGACCATTCTCTCTTAAACTTGTCCATGAATACATTTTTACAATGATCATTATCAGTATGGGATTGATTATTGAAACTTTAATAGTGAAAATGTTGGCAATATTTATTGGATCAATTTCTCCGTCAATTTGTTACGTTAGTGTTTCTTTCTTCCTTTAGTATTCTTTACATCTTTCCAGAATGTTTTCTTATTACATCTGAACTTATGAACGATAGCTTGTGCGGTATGTTTCTGTTTATCTTGCTTACATTTTTTTTCAATTTCTGCTTGAAATTCTCTCGGGATTCTATCATCAAGTTGTGATCCTCAGTATCCCTTTGCCCACCTTTACGAATCCAACTTAAAAAACAATGTCTTGCAATAGAATAGAATTGCTTTATTTCTAAATTCCAACCAGGAATTACCTTATATTTGTTAGCATTAATGTATTTTCGTGCAAAAAATATTTGACGAGTCAAAAATAACTGTACACATTGATTCATAAAATTGATCAATAAACTCAAGATGGTGTGACGTGTGACAACCTAATTTATTGTATGACTGTACCTGATGCTCTCTCCACGTCTAAAGTGTATTAATAACCCGTTGATCAGTCTCTCCAAGGTCCCTTTCTTTTAGTTTATCCCAACATACATACATATAATCATCACCGGTATTATCAGCTGAACAGACACTGTGGTTATTCTAACGTTAGAATTAATATTAATATTAATATATATATATATATATATATATATATATATATATATATATATATATATATATATATATATATATATATATATATATATATACAGTATATATATAAATATATATATACAGTATATATCTATATATACTGTATATATAGATTATTATTTTTTTCCTATGTGAGTGAGCGAGACAAAAGGCAGAACTGCCTGTATCGAGTGCCTCCCCCAGAGTTGAAAGAGTTTAGGGGCCATCAAGGGACATTTGAGCCAAAATGCCTGGACCCACAGAGTTTTAAGCAATTTAAGTCATAGGAAGAGGAAAAGACTGATTCTGGGAGAGAGTTCCTGAGCTCAGCAGTTGAATAGAAGACAGTCTGAGAATACTGTTTCACTCTTGGGTTGGAGAATTGCACAGAGCAGGGTGGGATTGTGTTGCAAGACAGGTACTACGTACCCTACGTAGAGGAGGTGGTAAACACTGGGAAAGCTCTGAGGAACATTGATTATTATAGTAGCGATAGAATACCAAGAGATGCAAAATTGCAGCGAAGAGAGAGAGATTGCAGAGAGTTGGTGAGTGGGTGGGAGTTTATGATACGTAAGACTTTCCTTTCTACTTTGTCTAGGAGTGTGGTGTGAGAGGATCCTCCCCACACATATGAACAATACTCAATACAAGGACGCACTGTGCCCCTGCACAGAACAAGAAGCTGTGCAGGGGTAAAGAACCCCTTGAGGCGGTTGACCACACCCAGCTTCTGGGAGGCTGCATTACCAAGATTGGTAATATGGTCCTTCCAAGTGAGACCAGAAGAAAAAGAGACACCGAGAATATTAAGAGAAAATGAAGGATTGATTTTTGTATTGTTGAATTGTAAGTGATAGTCCTCTGGGAGTTCTGAACGGGTAGTAAGGTAAACAAAATTGGGTTTCGGAAGCATTAAAGGCAGGAAGGTTTTCTCTGCCCCAATTGGAAATAGTAGTTAGATCAGAAGATAAGTGTTGCATGGCTTCATTATGTTTGTCTTTGAGGGATTGCTAACTATATATATGTATATATATATATATATATATATATATATATATATACATATACTGTATATATATATATAACTATATATATATATATATATACTGTATATACCGTATATATATATAGTTATTGTTATGCCCTGTTTTTCTACAGGTTTAACTTGGGTAATGTGAGTTCTAAATTGACTGGGTATATAAGGCTGCATGCACAATACAAGATATGAGGAATAGAGAACACAAAGAAACACATGGTAGCAAGTTACATGATCACGTTTATTGATATACCACTGCAGAATACTTGTGTAAGACAATATAATAGAATTGAACAACACTAGCATAAGTGGATCTGGATGGAGCCTAGTCTCCCACTTCCAACGTTCAGGTATTAATCTTCTGATCACTGGCTTTGATTTCACAGGTTTATATACCGAAGACCATCAATGTTACTTATAGATTCATATTCACTGTTAGATTTATTACTGGTAGCTCTGGTGCACAAGTAGTAGTTCACAGACTAGATTAGACACACGTATTTTTAGAGCACGGGAATTCTAGTTACCTCAGGGGGTACTGATCTAAGTTTTATATCCTTGTCTCAGAAATACATAGAACGCAAATCAGTGGGCGAACGTTAGATATCACTAGAGTTTTAATATCTGAATAAAGTAATTACGAGAGTCAAGGTCGCCTGTTAATTAAAGAGCACTGATCGCTTAGTACGTCCCAAATGGAATGGTTAAGTATGAATTACACTGGGCAAGGTCTTAGCCACTTCGTAGAAATATTAATTAGTGAATCTAAAACAGCACAGTAATATGTAGTACTGCTAAAGGGAATCTTGGGTAGTATCTGATGGGTCTGGTCCTGGTTATCTTGCGTCCATGATGTTGGGGGCTAACGACTGGTTCCGCGGCCGTCCAGGGGGGCCATATGTGTGAAGTTCTTCAATACGTGGGCAGGTCCTTCTATCCAAATCTGCCACGGAGTCTGCCGGTTCTGGGATCTCACTCCGGAACAACACAAGGGCAGAGCTAGAAATTAACTGCAGGGTAGTGACCCCTGGTTGGTGTCTAGCTTTCAACTGATTTGACTGGGGGCGGGAGTTAGATTTATAGGCTCGGTTCTGGACCCTGTAGACAGTAGGGATCTCGAGTCTTATGGACTTAATTGAGCTCTCAATAGATATGGGGACTAGGTAAGATGATATTTACAGTTGTGGCACAGGGCGATAGGAAGCCTTTATATTTTCATATAACTGAGCCTTAGTAAGAGGTACTATTTTGGCTATACTGGACGTATTTAGGGGAGAGAGACTGGATCTACTTTGCGAGGAGGATGGGGACAGCTGTGATAGGAGCGTCTCTCTAGATTGTTCAATCTTCATTCTATGGTATAGCTGAGGTGCTAATTTAGTGATCAGAGCATGCAAGAAAGGTAAATGGTTTATTGTGAGTTAATAGAGGTTAGTAAAGGTGTTAGTCATTTATGGTTAGTTCATCGATAGGAAGAATTCCTGTGCTACCTGGCAATGACTCGAAAGTCAAAACAGGGGCCAGGTATACCTCCGCGGGGGTGGGGGTCTCCCTCCTCGGGTGGGCAAAAAGGGGGAGCTGGGCGCCCTCTCTGATATAGTCGTCCGGCGGCTGTGGCTAGGGGCTTGCCATATCACCAGTGTTTGTAATAACCCTCTGTGTATGAGACAGATGTGAGTGTCTTTAATACCAAAACCGAAGGTGCCTGAGCTAGCTGGTTTTACTCGGCTGGTTGTTAATTGTAGGGTTTGCTGGATATGGTGGAGACTGGGTTGCTAACTCTGCCACATTTATCTGGAAGTATGACAATAGAAGTTAGTTACTGGCGGGGCGGCTAGCCTCGCACCGACGACCATTGGGTGCAGGGTTGTGAATGTGTTGTAAGAGAATAGATGGCATGCAAGGGGCTAGTAAAGTTCTAATGTTGTTCTGGCCTACTAAGTGAAGGTAGGCTGGATAGGAGTATATATATAAACAAGGTTGGAGAGCGTTAGTAACGGACAATTCAAGGATCTTCAAGAGGTATGAGAGAGAGACTAGGTCGGACAAGAGTCGAGAAGCGCGGGTGTCTTAATGAGGGGGGGGGGGAGAGTTCAAGGGCTACAGGGAAATTTTGCCCCTAAGGTCCCTGGGCGTGGGGGTGGCATTAGGCTACAATTGATATGGAAGTTTGAAAAGGCAGTAGAATACGTTAGCCAAATGCTACCGGGGAATGCAACTATGGGGTGGTATATGAGTCTGGAAAAGATAGAGTTATGTGATCAGTCAGAGGGTTATGGATACTATTAGTTGGCCCTGGGAACTGCGTTTTCTATTAAATATAAAATACCAACCACAGTGGCAGTTCGTAGGGGTACTTAGTTATTGTTTCGGGGTACTTATGACAGATACTGATAACCAGGTTATCTTATATAATCTCTGGTTGGGGTAAGAGGTGTAAGACACGAAGTAAATTGGTGTAGTGTGGACTGTGGATACGAAGGAGGCAAGGGGAAGACGTATGACAATTGTGGAAAGTAAATGGAAAAAGGTGAACACAATGGCGGATAAAAATACTTAACCTAAGGGTTGCATACATAGATTTATGGGGCGATGGGTCTTCAGAAGCTTAGTCTGGCAAGACAAGATGTTAGGGAATGTTAATATTAATACTTAGTTACTAGAGGAGCAATGCAAGGGGCGACTGAGCACGGGTTACATATATCTATACTCGTCATGGAAAATGATATAAGAGATCTAGGGACAGCGTGGGTGCTTTAACTTCTAAGATATATAACATCTACTTCTCGGATGCAAGAACATACATAGATATAATTATGGCTGTCTGATGTGTTGGCATTGGCTCAACGTCGGGACAGGCATGGGTGTTTTTAATATGAATGTATATTCCTGTTCATCATCTTTGTAGTTAAGTGTAGGGCACGAGGGGTTAGTGTACGTGAGGTGTGGAAAATGGTCGGTTTTAGAAAAGGTAAATGGGTGTGTCCTGGAGCTGTTTAGCCCTGCGGCTTGGGCTGTCTGAAATGGCTGGCTCGGTCAGCTGGTCCTTTCGTTCTGTGGACCTTTCCTTTGGTGTTTCTGTGTGGTGTTCGTTCATGGCTTCTGTGGTGGGCTTCTCGTTCTGGGGCATTTTACTTCCCTCTCCTTCATTATAGGCTCGTCCTCGAGCCTCAAGGGTGAAGTAAAAAGAAGCATAGTCAGAAAAGTGTAGGTTAACAAGAAAAGTAGTATGACTAAGGGAAAAAAATAATATATACAGTATATGGAAAACATGTAAATTTAAGAAAGGACAGATACTTAAGAACACAGGAAATTAAGAAGAGGTAAAGTGTTTAACAATGTATAAAGCAAATTTAAAAGATAGTCAGAAAAGTGTAGGTAACAAGAAAAGTAGTAGGACTAAGGAAAAAAAATATAGTATATACAGTATATGGAAAACATGTAAATTTAAGAAAGGGCAGATAATTAAGAACACAGGAAATTAAGAAGAGGTAAAGTGTTTAACAATGTATAAAGCAAATTTAAAAGATAGTCAGAAAAGTGTAGATTAACAAGAAAAGTATTATGACTAAGGAAAAAATAATAATATATACAGTATATGGAAAACATGTAAATTTATAGAATCATGCCCAATCGCTTAGGAATTGAAAACATTCGAAACAATTTAGTACAATAATATCCTCATCATCATCAGGGGGGGGAGGGTATTTAGGGTCGCCGTTTGTCTGGGTGACGGTCTGGTAATAGGGGGTGGTGGTTCACTTTCACTTTGGAAGGGCGGGGTGGGTATACCGTTAGTTCTTGTCGTTAGGAATGTGGGTCTGGGGGCGAGCTGGCCCGGGGCCAGTTTTGGAGGGGGGGTCTAAGTGGTTTCGGTCGGGGGTAGTGATAGGGGGGTTTTAAAGATGAAATGGGCAGGTCGAGTCGGGGTTGTTGTTGCGGAAGAGGTTGGTGCTGGGGAGGGGTTGAATTGTGTAGAGAGTTGTGGTCGTGAGTGGGGTTTGGGGAAGGGTGAGTAAGGCTGAAGGTTGAGAGTTTACTATGATCAGGTGGTTTGGAGGTTTGGGGTGTGGGGATTTGATAGGGAGATGGTGGGGGGGGTCTGGGCAGGCAGGGTTGTGGTTTGAGAGGGGTTGAATTTAGAGTGATTTTATTTCCGGGAGAGACATGGATGGGATTTCGAGGAGTGGTTGAAGTTGAGAGGTTGATTATTTTGTTTGGGGCGAGAGGGAGAGTATTTTGGGGTTTAGCCAAGGTGGAAAAAGTTTTGTGGTTGGATTGGGATGGGAGTGGTATTTCGTCGAGCGGGATCTTTGTGGGGGGAATTTGGGGCGGGTGGGGTAACGGTGAAGAGGGGGAGGTTGATAGTTTAGCTGGGCTCATGATGGTGGGGGACCGACTGGTGAGCAGGTGTTCGGTACGCATGAGGGGGGGGAATCACTTTGGTGGGGGTCACGCGTGAGGGGGGGATTAACGGCGCGTGTGGGAGGATCAGAGTGGTGGGGTGTGTCGGTGGCAGTGACGGTTTGCTTAGAGGTTATCTGGGGTTGGTGGGTTTGTCTGTCATGAGGGGGTGAGTCAAGTGTGGGGTTTTGAAGTTTATTAGGGGTGTGAATTGTGGGGGGGTGGAAGGGAGCTACTGACGGAAAACTGTCACAAGGGAGATTTTGTTGGTGGGGGAATAGCTGAGTATTTCTGGGGGAAGGGGGGGAACATAGTTGGGTCCCTAGGTCGTCACGCGTGAGGGGAGGGTTTACGGCGCGTGTGGGAGGGTCAGGGTGGTGAGAGGTGAGCGAGTTAGGAAACGGGATTTGTTGGGGGGACTGCGGCGGGTTGGTGGGGGAAGAGTTATGTGTAGAACAGGGGTTATTGGTAGAGGACTGATGTATAGGTTTGGGGTTGTTAATAGGACGAATTTTGGGAATTTTCTTGGTGGCAGTCACGGTCTGGTTAGCGGTTATCTGGGGTTGGTGGGTTTGTTTGACATTAACAGGACGAGTTTGGGGAATTTTCTTGGTGGCAGTCTCGGTCTGGTTAGAGGTTCTCTGGGACTGGTGAGTTTGTTTGACATGAGAGGGCGAGTCAATTGTGGGGTTTCGAAGTTTTCTAGGGGTGTGAATTGTGTGGGGGTGGAAGGGAGCTACTGACTGAAAACTGTCACAAGCTACCGACGGAAAACTGTCACAAGGGAATTTTTGTTGGTGGGGGGATAGCTGAACATTTCTGGGGTCATGTGGAAAATATGTTGTGGTAGGCCTACATAGGTAGGCATAGCTAGAATACGGCTCTTGTTGGGGGGGCTGCTGAGGGTTGGTGGGGGGAGAGGTCGGTAAACTGTCACAAGGGAAATTTTGTTGGTGGGGGGATAGCTGAACATTTCTGGGGTCATGTGGAAAATATGTTGTGGTAGGTCTACATAGGTAGGCATAGCTAGAATACGGCTCTTGTTGGGGGGGCTGCTGAGGGTTGGTGGGGGGAGAGGTCGGTAAACTGTCACAAGGGAAATTTTGTTGGTGGGGGGATAGCTGAACATTTCTGGGGTCATGTGGAAAATATGTTGTGGTAGGCCTACATAGGTAGGCATAGCTAGAATACGGCTCTTGTTGGGGGGGCTGCTGAGGGTTGGTGGGGGGAGAGTTCACTGGAGTTGGACTTTCACCGGAAGTCATTTTGGAAGGGTGCACGGAGTCTTGGATAGGGGCTAAAAGGTTGGATAGGGGATTCATCGAACTGCGTAGGCATTCTTCTCTGATGGCGAGCATATGTTCTTCGAATAGGCCATACGGGTCGAGATGGGCGGTGATGTGGGGTGGGAGGATGTTTAACAATGCGGTGAATAAGAGTTCATTTTGTTGGTCGTAATCTTCATAGCTATACGTGGTCCTCACGTATCTGTAGAGTTGTATGAGGGTCACATTTATATCCCCTTCATACTTGATCTCGTCGACTTTTATTATTTTGGGGGCGACGGGGGAACCCAAAAGTGGATCTAAAGTCCGGATCACGAAGGATCGAAACTGGTTCCAGGTACTCTCTGGCGTATTCTGTTTCACCATTTGGTGAATAAATTCTTTAAAAGTAGGCTTATCAACAAGTTGGGAAACGGCTTCTCCCAACTGTACAACATGCAAAATTGCCATGGCGATTTTTTCGCGGTCATTATGAAGTACCACATCGTACACTGGCTTTATTATGTCTAAGTAACTGGTGATATCATATGTGTTTACATCATACTTGGGAATGTGTGCGAGTGGCTGAAGATTTCGCGATGTTGCCATGCTTCTACTGTTCCAAACTTGCAGTGTAATGCAACCTTTTATCCGAATCAAGAACCACCGCTGCCGCCAATGTTATGCCCTGTTTTTCTACAGGTTTAACTTGGGTAATGTGAGTTCTAAATTGACTGGGTATATAAGGCTGCATGCACAATACAAGATATGAGGAATAGAGAACACAAAGAAACACATGGTAGCAAGTTACATGATCACGTTTATTGATATACCACTGCAGAATACTTGTGTAAGACAATATAATAGAATTGAACAACACTAGCATAAGTGGATCTGGATGGAGCCTAGTCTCCCACTTCCAACGTTCAGGTATTAATCTTCTGATCACTGGCTTTGATTTCACAGGTTTATATACCGAAGACCATCAATGTTACTTATAGATTCATATTCACTGTTAGATTTATTACTGGTAGCTCTGGTGCACAAGTAGTAGTTCACAGACTAGATTAGACACACGTATTTTTAGAGCACGGGAATTCTAGTTACCTCAGGGGGTACTGATCTAAGTTTTATATCCTTGTCTCAGAAATACATAGAACGCAAATCAGTGGGCGAACGTTAGATATCACTAGAGTTTTAATATCTGAATAAAGTAATTACGAGAGTCAAGGTCGCCTGTTAATTAAAGAGCACTGATCGCTTAGTACGTCCCAAATGGAATGGTTAAGTATGAATTACACTGGGCAAGGTCTTAGCCACTTCGTAGAAATATTAATTAGTGAATCTAAAACAGCACAGTAATATGTAGTACTGCTAAAGGGAATCTTGGGTAGTATCTGATGGGTCTGGTCCTGGTTATCTTGCGTCCATGATGTTGGGGGCTAACGACTGGTTCCGCGGCCGTCCAGGGGGGCCATATGTGTGAAGTTCTTCAATACGTGGGCAGGTCCTTCTATCCAAATCTGCCACGGAGTCTGCCGGTTCTGGGATCTCACTCCGGAACAACACAAGGGCAGAGCTAGAAATTAACTGCAGGGTAGTGACCCCTGGTTGGTGTCTAGCTTTCAACTGATTTGACTGGGGGCGGGAGTTAGATTTATAGGCTCGGTTCTGGACCCTGTAGACAGTAGGGATCTCGAGTCTTATGGACTTAATTGAGCTCTCAATAGATATGGGGACTAGGTAAGATGATATTTACAGTTGTGGCACAGGGCGATAGGAAGCCTTTATATTTTCATATAACTGAGCCTTAGTAAGAGGTACTATTTTGGCTATACTGGACGTATTTAGGGGAGAGAGACTGGATCTACTTTGCGAGGAGGATGGGGACAGCTGTGATAGGAGCGTCTCTCTAGATTGTTCAATCTTCATTCTATGGTATAGCTGAGGTGCTAATTTAGTGATCAGAGCATGCAAGAAAGGTAAATGGTTTATTGTGAGTTAATAGAGGTTAGTAAAGGTGTTAGTCATTTATGGTTAGTTCATCGATAGGAAGAATTCCTGTGCTACCTGGCAATGACTCGAAAGTCAAAACAGGGGCCAGGTATACCTCCGCGGGGGTGGGGGTCTCCCTCCTCGGGTGGGCAAAAAGGGGGAGCTGGGCGCCCTCTCTGATATAGTCGTCCGGCGGCTGTGGCTAGGGGCTTGCCATATCACCAGTGTTTGTAATAACCCTCTGTGTATGAGACAGATGTGAGTGTCTTTAATACCAAAACCGAAGGTGCCTGAGCTAGCTGGTTTTACTCGGCTGGTTGTTAATTGTAGGGTTTGCTGGATATGGTGGAGACTGGGTTGCTAACTCTGCCACATTTATCTGGAAGTATGACAATAGAAGTTAGTTACTGGCGGGGCGGCTAGCCTCGCACCGACGACCATTGGGTGCAGGGTTGTGAATGTGTTGTAAGAGAATAGATGGCATGCAAGGGGCTAGTAAAGTTCTAATGTTGTTCTGGCCTACTAAGTGAAGGTAGGCTGGATAGGAGTATATATATAAAAGGTTGGAGAGCGTTAGTAACGGACAATTCAAGGATCTTCAAGAGGTATGAGAGAGAGCGACTAGGTCGGACAAGAGTCGAGAAGCGCGGGTGTCTTAATGAGAGGGGGGGGGGAGAGTTCAAGGGCTACAGGGAAATTTTGCCCCTAAGGTCCCTGGGCGTGGGGGTGGCATTAGGCTACAATTGATATGGAAGTTTGAAAAGGCAGTAGAATACGTTAGCCAAATGCTACCGGGGAATGCAACTATGGGGTGGTATATGAGTCTGGAAAAGATAGAGTTATGTGATCAGTCAGAGGGTTATGGATACTATTAGTTGGCCCTGGGAACTGCGTTTTCTATTAAATATAAAATACCAACCACAGTGGCAGTTCGTAGGGGTACTTAGTTATTGTTTCGGGGTACTTATGACAGATACTGATAACCAGGTTATCTTATATAATCTCTGGTTGGGGTAAGAGGTGTAAGACACGAAGTAAATTGGCGTAGTGTGGACTGTGGATACGAAGGAGGCAAGGGGAAGACGTATGACAATTGTGGAAAGTAAATGGAAAAAGGTGAACACAATGGCGGATAAAAATACTTAACCTAAGGGTTGCATACATAGATTTATGGGGCGATGGGTCTTCAGAAGCTTAGTCTGGCAAGACAAGATGTTAGGGAATGTTAATATTAATACTTAGTTACTAGAGGAGCAATGCAAGGGGCGACTGAGCACGGGTTACATATATCTATACTCGTCATGGAAAATGATATAAGAGATCTAGGGACAGCGTGGGTGCTTTAACTTCTAAGATATATAACATCTACTTCTCGGATGCAAGAACATACATAGATATAATTATGGCTGTCTGATGTGTTGGCATTGGCTCAACGTCGGGACAGGCATGGGTGTTTTTAATATGAATGTATATTCCTGTTCATCATCTTTGTAGTTAAGAGTGTAGGGCACGAGGGGTTAGTGTACGTGAGGTGTGGAAAATGGTCGGTTTTAGAAAAGGTAAATGGGTGTGTCCTGGAGCTGTTTAGCCCTGCGGCTTGGGCTGTCTGAAATGGCTGGCTCGGTCAGCTGGTCCTTTCGTTCTGTGGACCTTTCCTTTGGTGTTTCTGTGTGGTGTTCGTTCATGGCTTCTGTGGTGGGCTTCTCGTTCTGGGGCATTTTACTTCCCTCTCCTTCATTATAGGCTCGTCCTCGAGCCTCAAGGGTGAAGTAAAAAGAAGCATAGTCAGAAAAGTGTAGGTTAACAAGAAAAGTAGTATGACTAAGGGAAAAAAATAATATATACAGTATATGGAAAACATGTAAATTTAAGAAAGGACAGATACTTAAGAACACAGGAAATTAAGAAGAGGTAAAGTGTTTAACAATGTATAAAGCAAATTTAAAAGATAGTCAGAAAAGTGTAGGTAACAAGAAAAGTAGTAGGACTAAGGAAAAAAATATAGTATATACAGTATATGGAAAACATGTAAATTTAAGAAAGGGCAGATAATTAAGAACACAGGAAATTAAGAAGAGGTAAAGTGTTTAACAATGTATAAAGCAAATTTAAAAGATAGTCAGAAAAGTGTAGATTAACAAGAAAAGTATTATGACTAAGGGAAAAAAATAATATATACAGTATATGGAAAACATGTAAATTTATAGAATCATGCCCAATCGCTTAGGAATTGAAAACATTCGAAACAATTTAGTACAATAATATCCTCATCATCATCAGGGGGGGGAGGGTATTTAGGGTCGCCGTTTGTCTGGGTGACGGTCTGGTAATAGGGGGTGGTGGTTCACTTTCACTTTGGAAGGGCGGGGTGGGTATACCGTTAGTTCTTGTCGTTAGGAATGTGGGTCTGGGGGCGAGCTGGCCCGGGGCCAGTTTTGGAGGGGGGGTCTAAGTGGTTTCGGTCGGGGGTAGTGATAGGGGGGTTTTAAAGATGAAATGGGCAGGTCGAGTCGGGGTTGTTGTTGCGGAAGAGGTTGGTGCTGGGGAGGGGTTGAATTGTGTAGAGAGTTGTGGTCGTGAGTGGGGTTTGGGGAAGGGTGAGTAAGGCTGAAGGTTGAGAGTTTACTATGATCAGGTGGTTTGGAGGTTTGGGGTGTGGGGATTTGATAGGGAGATGGTGGGGGGGTCTGGGCAGGCAGGGTTGTGGTTTGAGAGGGGTTGAATTTAGAGTGATTTTATTTCCGGGAGAGACATGGATGGGATTTCGAGGAGTGGTTGAAGTTGAGAGGTTGATTATTTTGTTTGGGGCGAGAGGGAGAGTATTTTGGGGTTTAGCCAAGGTGGAAAAAGTTTTGTGGTTGGATTGGGATGGGAGTGGTATTTCGTCGAGCGGGATTTTGGTGGGGGATACTAGGGGGGGGGGGGCAAACGGTGAAGAGGGGGAGGTTGATAGTTTAGCTGGGCTCATGATGGTGGGGGACCGACTGGTGAGCAGGTGTTCGGTACGCATGAGGGGGGGGGAATCACTTTGGTGGGGGTCACGCGTGAGGGGGGGATTAACGGCGCGTGTGGGAGGATCAGAGTGGTGGGGTGTGTCGGTGGCAGTGACGGTTTGCTTAGAGGTTATCTGGGGTTGGTGGGTTTGTCTGTCATGAGGGGGTGAGTCAAGTGTGGGGTTTTGAAGTTTATTAGGGGTGTGAATTGTGGGGGGGTGGAAGGGAGCTACTGACGGAAAACTGTCACAAGGGAGATTTTGTTGGTGGGGGAATAGCTGAGTATTTCTGGGGGAAGGGGGGGAACATAGTTGGGTCCCTAGGTCGTCACGCGTGAGGGGAGGGTTTACGGCGCGTGTGGGAGGGTCAGGGTGGTGAGAGGTGAGCGAGTTAGGAAACGGGATTTGTTGGGGGGACTGCGGCGGGTTGGTGGGGGAAGAGTTATGTGTAGAACAGGGGTTATTGGTAGAGGACTGATGTATAGGTTTGGGGTTGTTAATAGGACGAATTTTGGGAATTTTCTTGGTGGCAGTCACGGTCTGGTTAGCGGTTATCTGGGGTTGGTGGGTTTGTTTGACATTAACAGGACGAGTTTGGGGAATTTTCTTGGTGGCAGTCTCGGTCTGGTTAGAGGTTCTCTGGGACTGGTGAGTTTGTTTGACATGAGAGGGCGAGTCAATTGTGGGGTTTCGAAGTTTTCTAGGGGTGTGAATTGTGTGGGGGTGGAAGGGAGCTACTGACTGAAAACTGTCACAAGCTACCGACGGAAAACTGTCACAAGGGAATTTTTGTTGGTGGGGGGATAGCTGAACATTTCTGGGGTCATGTGGAAAATATGTTGTGGTAGGCCTACATAGGTAGGCATAGCTAGAATACGGCTCTTGTTGGGGGGGCTGCTGAGGGTTGGTGGGGGGAGAGGTCGGTAAACTGTCACAAGGGAAATTTTGTTGGTGGGGGGATAGCTGAACATTTCTGGGGTCATGTGGAAAATATGTTGTGGTAGGTCTACATAGGTAGGCATAGCTAGAATACGGCTCTTGTTGGGGGGGCTGCTGAGGGTTGGTGGGGGGAGAGGTCGGTAAACTGTCACAAGGGAAATTTTGTTGGTGGGGGGATAGCTGAACATTTCTGGGGTCATGTGGAAAATATGTTGTGGTAGGCCTACATAGGTAGGCATAGCTAGAATACGGCTCTTGTTGGGGGGGCTGCTGAGGGTTGGTGGGGGGAGAGTTCACTGGAGTTGGACTTTCACCGGAAGTCATTTTGGAAGGGTGCACGGAGTCTTGGATAGGGGCTAAAAGGTTGGATAGGGGATTCATCGAACTGCGTAGGCATTCTTCTCTGATGGCGAGCATATGTTCTTCGAATAGGCCATACGGGTCGAGATGGGCGGTGATGTGGGGTGGGAGGATGTTTAACAATGCGGTGAATAAGAGTTCATTTTGTTGGTCGTAATCTTCATAGCTATACGTGGTCCTCACGTATCTGTAGAGTTGTATGAGGGTCACATTTATATCCCCTTCATACTTGATCTCGTCGACTTTTATTATTTTGGGGGCGACGGGGGAACCCAAAAGTGGATCTAAAGTCCGGATCACGAAGGATCGAAACTGGTTCCAGGTACTCTCTGGCGTATTCTGTTTCACCATTTGGTGAATAAATTCTTTAAAAGTAGGCTTATCAACAAGTTGGGAAACGGCTTCTCCCAACTGTACAACATGCAAAATTGCCATGGCGATTTTTTCGCGGTCATTATGAAGTACCACATCGTACACTGGCTTTATTATGTCTAAGTAACTGGTGATATCATGTGTTTACATCATACTTGGGAATGTGTGCGAGTGGCTGAAGATTTCGCGATGTTGCCATGCTTCTACTGTTCCAAACTTGCAGTGTAATGCAACCTTTTATCCGAATCAAGAACCACCGCTGCCGCCAATGTTATGCCCTGTTTTTCTACAGGTTTAACTTGGGTAATGTGAGTTCTAAATTGACTGGGTATATAAGGCTGCATGCACAATACAAGATATGAGGAATAGAGAACACAAAGAAACACATGGTAGCAAGTTACATGATCACGTTTATTGATATACCACTGCAGAATACTTGTGTAAGACAATATAATAGAATTGAACAACACTAGCATAAGTGGATCTGGATGGAGCCTAGTCTCCCACTTCCAACGTTCAGGTATTAATCTTCTGATCACTGGCTTTGATTTCACAGGTTTATATACCGAAGACCATCAATGTTACTTATAGATTCATATTCACTGTTAGATTTATTACTGGTAGCTCTGGTGCACAAGTAGTAGTTCACAGACTAGATTAGACACACGTATTTTTAGAGCACGGGAATTCTAGTTACCTCAGGGGGTACTGATCTAAGTTTTATATCCTTGTCTCAGAAATACATAGAACGCAAATCAGTGGGCGAACGTTAGATATCACTAGAGTTTTAATATCTGAATAAAGTAATTACGAGAGTCAAGGTCGCCTGTTAATTAAAGAGCACTGATCGCTTAGTACGTCCCAAATGGAATGGTTAAGTATGAATTACACTGGGCAAGGTCTTAGCCACTTCGTAGAAATATTAATTAGTGAATCTAAAACAGCACAGTAATATGTAGTACTGCTAAAGGGAATCTTGGGTAGTATCTGATGGGTCTGGTCCTGGTTATCTTGCGTCCATGATGTTGGGGGCTAACGACTGGTTCCGCGGCCGTCCAGGGGGGCCATATGTGTGAAGTTCTTCAATACGTGGGCAGGTCCTTCTATCCAAATCTGCCACGGAGTCTGCCGGTTCTGGGATCTCACTCCGGAACAACACAAGGGCAGAGCTAGAAATTAACTGCAGGGTAGTGACCCCTGGTTGGTGTCTAGCTTTCAACTGATTTGACTGGGGGCGGGAGTTAGATTTATAGGCTCGGTTCTGGACCCTGTAGACAGTAGGGATCTCGAGTCTTATGGACTTAATTGAGCTCTCAATAGATATGGGGACTAGGTAAGATGATATTTACAGTTGTGGCACAGGGCGATAGGAAGCCTTTATATTTTCATATAACTGAGCCTTAGTAAGAGGTACTATTTTGGCTATACTGGACGTATTTAGGGGAGAGAGACTGGATCTACTTTGCGAGGAGGATGGGGACAGCTGTGATAGGAGCGTCTCTCTAGATTGTTCAATCTTCATTCTATGGTATAGCTGAGGTGCTAATTTAGTGATCAGAGCATGCAAGAAAGGTAAATGGTTTATTGTGAGTTAATAGAGGTTAGTAAAGGTGTTAGTCATTTATGGTTAGTTCATCGATAGGAAGAATTCCTGTGCTACCTGGCAATGACTCGAAAGTCAAAACAGGGGCCAGGTATACCTCCGCGGGGGTGGGGGTCTCCCTCCTCGGGTGGGCAAAAAGGGGGAGCTGGGCGCCCTCTCTGATATAGTCGTCCGGCGGCTGTGGCTAGGGGCTTGCCATATCACCAGTGTTTGTAATAACCCTCTGTGTATGAGACAGATGTGAGTGTCTTTAATACCAAAACCGAAGGTGCCTGAGCTAGCTGGTTTTACTCGGCTGGTTGTTAATTGTAGGGTTTGCTGGATATGGTGGAGACTGGGTTGCTAACTCTGCCACATTTATCTGGAAGTATGACAATAGAAGTTAGTTACTGGCGGGGCGGCTAGCCTCGCACCGACGACCATTGGGTGCAGGGTTGTGAATGTGTTGTAAGAGAATAGATGGCATGCAAGGGGCTAGTAAAGTTCTAATGTTGTTCTGGCCTACTAAGTGAAGGTAGGCTGGATAGGAGTATATATATAAAAGGTTGGAGAGCGTTAGTAACGGACAATTCAAGGATCTTCAAGAGGTATGAGAGAGAGGCTAGGTCGGACAAGAGTCGAGAAGCGCGGGTGTCTTAATGAGAGGGGGGGGAGAGTTCAAGGGCTACAGGGAAATTTTGCCCCTAAGGTCCCTGGGCGTGGGGGTGGCATTAGGCTACAATTGATATGGAAGTTTGAAAAGGCAGTAGAATACGTTAGCCAAATGCTACCGGGGAATGCAACTATGGGGTGGTATATGAGTCTGGAAAAGATAGAGTTATGTGATCAGTCAGAGGGTTATGGATACTATTAGTTGGCCCTGGGAACTGCGTTTTCTATTAAATATAAAATACCAACCACAGTGGCAGTTCGTAGGGGTACTTAGTTATTGTTTCGGGGTACTTATGACAGATACTGATAACCAGGTTATCTTATATAATCTCTGGTTGGGGTAAGAGGTGTAAGACACGAAGTAAATTGGCGTAGTGTGGACTGTGGATACGAAGGAGGCAAGGGGAAGACGTATGACAATTGTGGAAAGTAAATGGAAAAAGGTGAACACAATGGCGGATAAAAATACTTAACCTAAGGGTTGCATACATAGATTTATGGGGCGATGGGTCTTCAGAAGCTTAGTCTGGCAAGACAAGATGTTAGGGAATGTTAATATTAATACTTAGTTACTAGAGGAGCAATGCAAGGGGCGACTGAGCACGGGTTACATATATCTATACTCGTCATGGAAAATGATATAAGAGATCTAGGGACAGCGTGGGTGCTTTAACTTCTAAGATATATAACATCTACTTCTCGGATGCAAGAACATACATAGATATAATTATGGCTGTCTGATGTGTTGGCATTGGCTCAACGTCGGGACAGGCATGGGTGTTTTTAATATGAATGTATATTCCTGTTCATCATCTTTGTAGTTAATAGGTGTAGGGCACGAGGGGTTAGTGTACGTGAGGTGTGGAAAATGGTCGGTTTTAGAAAAGGTAAATGGGTGTGTCCTGGAGCTGTTTAGCCCTGCGGCTTGGGCTGTCTGAAATGGCTGGCTCGGTCAGCTGGTCCTTTCGTTCTGTGGACCTTTCCTTTGGTGTTTCTGTGTGGTGTTCGTTCATGGCTTCTGTGGTGGGCTTCTCGTTCTGGGGCATTTTACTTCCCTCTCCTTCATTATAGGCTCGTCCTCGAGCCTCAAGGGTGAAGTAAAAAGAAGCATAGTCAGAAAAGTGTAGGTTAACAAGAAAAGTAGTATGACTAAGGGAAAAAAATAATATATACAGTATATGGAAAACATGTAAATTTAAGAAAGGACAGATACTTAAGAACACAGGAAATTAAGAAGAGGTAAAGTGTTTAACAATGTATAAAGCAAATTTAAAAGATAGTCAGAAAAGTGTAGGTAACAAGAAAAGTAGTAGGACTAAGGAAAAAAATATAGTATATACAGTATATGGAAAACATGTAAATTTAAGAAAGGGCAGATAATTAAGAACACAGGAAATTAAGAAGAGGTAAAGTGTTTAACAATGTATAAAGCAAATTTAAAAGATAGTCAGAAAAGTGTAGATTAACAAGAAAAGTATTATGACTAAGGAAAAAAATAATATATACAGTATATGGAAAACATGTAAATTTATAGAATCATGCCCAATCGCTTAGGAATTGAAAACATTCGAAACAATTTAGTACAATAATATCCTCATCATCATCAGGGGGGGGAGGGTATTTAGGGTCGCCGTTTGTCTGGGTGACGGTCTGGTAATAGGGGGTGGTGGTTCACTTTCACTTTGGAAGGGCGGGGTGGGTATACCGTTAGTTCTTGTCGTTAGGAATGTGGGTCTGGGGGCGAGCTGGCCCGGGGCCAGTTTTGGAGGGGGGTCTAAGTGGTTTCGGTCGGGGGTAGTGATAGGGGGGTTTTAAAGATGAAATGGGCAGGTCGAGTCGGGGTTGTTGTTGCGGAAGAGGTTGGTGCTGGGGAGGGGTTGAATTGTGTAGAGAGTTGTGGTCGTGAGTGGGGTTTGGGGAAGGGTGAGTAAGGCTGAAGGTTGAGAGTTTACTATGATCAGGTGGTTTGGAGGTTTGGGGTGTGGGGATTTGATAGGGAGATGGTGGGGGGGTCTGGGCAGGCAGGGTTGTGGTTTGAGAGGGGTTGAATTTAGAGTGATTTTATTTCCGGGAGAGACATGGATGGGATTTCGAGGAGTGGTTGAAGTTGAGAGGTTGATTATTTTGTTTGGGGCGAGAGGGAGAGTATTTTGGGGTTTAGCCAAGGTGGAAAAAGTTTTGTGGTTGGATTGGGATGGGAGTGGTATTTCGTCGAGCGGGATCTTTGTGGGGGGAATTTGGGGCGGGTGGGGTAACGGTGAAGAGGGGGAGGTTGATAGTTTAGCTGGGCTCATGATGGTGGGGGACCGACTGGTGAGCAGGTGTTCGGTACGCATGAGGGGGGGGGAATCACTTTGGTGGGGGTCACGCGTGAGGGGGGGATTAACGGCGCGTGTGGGAGGATCAGAGTGGTGGGGTGTGTCGGTGGCAGTGACGGTTTGCTTAGAGGTTATCTGGGGTTGGTGGGTTTGTCTGTCATGAGGGGGTGAGTCAAGTGTGGGGTTTTGAAGTTTATTAGGGGTGTGAATTGTGGGGGGGTGGAAGGGAGCTACTGACGGAAAACTGTCACAAGGGAGATTTTGTTGGTGGGGGAATAGCTGAGTATTTCTGGGGGAAGGGGGGGAACATAGTTGGGTCCCTAGGTCGTCACGCGTGAGGGGAGGGTTTACGGCGCGTGTGGGAGGGTCAGGGTGGTGAGAGGTGAGCGAGTTAGGAAACGGGATTTGTTGGGGGGACTGCGGCGGGTTGGTGGGGGAAGAGTTATGTGTAGAACAGGGGTTATTGGTAGAGGACTGATGTATAGGTTTGGGGTTGTTAATAGGACGAATTTGGGAATTTTCTTGGTGGCAGTCACGGTCTGGTTAGCGGTTATCTGGGGTTGGTGGGTTTGTTTGACATTAACAGGACGAGTTTGGGGAATTTTCTTGGTGGCAGTCTCGGTCTGGTTAGAGGTTCTCTGGGACTGGTGAGTTTGTTTGACATGAGAGGGCGAGTCAATTGTGGGGTTTCGAAGTTTTCTAGGGGTGTGAATTGTGTGGGGGTGGAAGGGAGCTACTGACTGAAAACTGTCACAAGCTACCGACGGAAAACTGTCACAAGGGAATTTTTGTTGGTGGGGGGATAGCTGAACATTTCTGGGGTCATGTGGAAAATATGTTGTGGTAGGCCTACATAGGTAGGCATAGCTAGAATACGGCTCTTGTTGGGGGGGCTGCTGAGGGTTGGTGGGGGGAGAGGTCGGTAAACTGTCACAAGGGAAATTTTGTTGGTGGGGGGATAGCTGAACATTTCTGGGGTCATGTGGAAAATATGTTGTGGTAGGTCTACATAGGTAGGCATAGCTAGAATACGGCTCTTGTTGGGGGGGCTGCTGAGGGTTGGTGGGGGGAGAGGTCGGTAAACTGTCACAAGGGAAATTTTGTTGGTGGGGGGATAGCTGAACATTTCTGGGGTCATGTGGAAAATATGTTGTGGTAGGCCTACATAGGTAGGCATAGCTAGAATACGGCTCTTGTTGGGGGGGCTGCTGAGGGTTGGTGGGGGGAGAGTTCACTGGAGTTGGACTTTCACCGGAAGTCATTTTGGAAGGGTGCACGGAGTCTTGGATAGGGGCTAAAAGGTTGGATAGGGGATTCATCGAACTGCGTAGGCATTCTTCTCTGATGGCGAGCATATGTTCTTCGAATAGGCCATACGGGTCGAGATGGGCGGTGATGTGGGGTGGGAGGATGTTTAACAATGCGGTGAATAAGAGTTCATTTTGTTGGTCGTAATCTTCATAGCTATACGTGGTCCTCACGTATCTGTAGAGTTGTATGAGGGTCACATTTATATCCCCTTCATACTTGATCTCGTCGACTTTTATTATTTTGGGGGCGACGGGGGAACCCAAAAGTGGATCTAAAGTCCGGATCACGAAGGATCGAAACTGGTTCCAGGTACTCTCTGGCGTATTCTGTTTCACCATTTGGTGAATAAATTCTTTAAAAGTAGGCTTATCAACAAGTTGGGAAACGGCTTCTCCCAACTGTACAACATGCAAAATTGCCATGGCGATTTTTTCGCGGTCATTATGAAGTACCACATCGTACACTGGCTTTATTATGTCTAAGTAACTGGTGATATCATATGTGTTTACATCATACTTGGGAATGTGTGCGAGTGGCTGAAGATTTCGCGATGTTGCCATGCTTCTACTGTTCCAAACTTGCAGTGTAATGCAACCTTTTATCCGAATCAAGAACCACCGCTGCCGCCAATGTTATGCCCTGTTTTTCTACAGGTTTAACTTGGGTAATGTGAGTTCTAAATTGACTGGGTATATAAGGCTGCATGCACAATACAAGATATGAGGAATAGAGAACACAAAGAAACACATGGTAGCAAGTTACATGATCACGTTTATTGATATACCACTGCAGAATACTTGTGTAAGACAATATAATAGAATTGAACAACACTAGCATAAGTGGATCTGGATGGAGCCTAGTCTCCCACTTCCAACGTTCAGGTATTAATCTTCTGATCACTGGCTTTGATTTCACAGGTTTATATACCGAAGACCATCAATGTTACTTATAGATTCATATTCACTGTTAGATTTATTACTGGTAGCTCTGGTGCACAAGTAGTAGTTCACAGACTAGATTAGACACACGTATTTTTAGAGCACGGGAATTCTAGTTACCTCAGGGGGTACTGATCTAAGTTTTATATCCTTGTCTCAGAAATACATAGAACGCAAATCAGTGGGCGAACGTTAGATATCACTAGAGTTTTAATATCTGAATAAAGTAATTACGAGAGTCAAGGTCGCCTGTTAATTAAAGAGCACTGATCGCTTAGTACGTCCCAAATGGAATGGTTAAGTATGAATTACACTGGGCAAGGTCTTAGCCACTTCGTAGAAATATTAATTAGTGAATCTAAAACAGCACAGTAATATGTAGTACTGCTAAAGGGAATCTTGGGTAGTATCTGATGGGTCTGGTCCTGGTTATCTTGCGTCCATGATGTTGGGGGCTAACGACTGGTTCCGCGGCCGTCCAGGGGGGCCATATGTGTGAAGTTCTTCAATACGTGGGCAGGTCCTTCTATCCAAATCTGCCACGGAGTCTGCCGGTTCTGGGATCTCACTCCGGAACAACACAAGGGCAGAGCTAGAAATTAACTGCAGGGTAGTGACCCCTGGTTGGTGTCTAGCTTTCAACTGATTTGACTGGGGGCGGGAGTTAGATTTATAGGCTCGGTTCTGGACCCTGTAGACAGTAGGGATCTCGAGTCTTATGGACTTAATTGAGCTCTCAATAGATATGGGGACTAGGTAAGATGATATTTACAGTTGTGGCACAGGGCGATAGGAAGCCTTTATATTTTCATATAACTGAGCCTTAGTAAGAGGTACTATTTTGGCTATACTGGACGTATTTAGGGGAGAGAGACTGGATCTACTTTGCGAGGAGGATGGGGACAGCTGTGATAGGAGCGTCTCTCTAGATTGTTCAATCTTCATTCTATGGTATAGCTGAGGTGCTAATTTAGTGATCAGAGCATGCAAGAAAGGTAAATGGTTTATTGTGAGTTAATAGAGGTTAGTAAAGGTGTTAGTCATTTATGGTTAGTTCATCGATAGGAAGAATTCCTGTGCTACCTGGCAATGACTCGAAAGTCAAAACAGGGGCCAGGTATACCTCCGCGGGGGTGGGGGTCTCCCTCCTCGGGTGGGCAAAAAGGGGGAGCTGGGCGCCCTCTCTGATATAGTCGTCCGGCGGCTGTGGCTAGGGGCTTGCCATATCACCAGTGTTTGTAATAACCCTCTGTGTATGAGACAGATGTGAGTGTCTTTAATACCAAAACCGAAGGTGCCTGAGCTAGCTGGTTTTACTCGGCTGGTTGTTAATTGTAGGGTTTGCTGGATATGGTGGAGACTGGGTTGCTAACTCTGCCACATTTATCTGGAAGTATGACAATAGAAGTTAGTTACTGGCGGGGCGGCTAGCCTCGCACCGACGACCATTGGGTGCAGGGTTGTGAATGTGTTGTAAGAGAATAGATGGCATGCAAGGGGCTAGTAAAGTTCTAATGTTGTTCTGGCCTACTAAGTGAAGGTAGGCTGGATAGGAGTATATATAAAAGGTTGGAGAGCGTTAGTAACGGACAATTCAAGGATCTTCAAGAGGTATGAGAGAGAGACTAGGTCGGACAAGAGTCGAGAAGCGCGGGTGTCTTAATGAGAGGGGGGGGAGAGTTCAAGGGCTACAGGGAAATTTTGCCCCTAAGGTCCCTGGGCGTGGGGGTGGCATTAGGCTACAATTGATATGGAAGTTTGAAAAGGCAGTAGAATACGTTAGCCAAATGCTACCGGGGAATGCAACTATGGGGTGGTATATGAGTCTGGAAAAGATAGAGTTATGTGATCAGTCAGAGGGTTATGGATACTATTAGTTGGCCCTGGGAACTGCGTTTTCTATTAAATATAAAATACCAACCACAGTGGCAGTTCGTAGGGGTACTTAGTTATTGTTTCGGGGTACTTATGACAGATACTGATAACCAGGTTATCTTATATAATCTCTGGTTGGGGTAAGAGGTGTAAGACACGAAGTAAATTGGTGTAGTGTGGACTGTGGATACGAAGGAGGCAAGGGGAAGACGTATGACAATTGTGGAAAGTAAATGGAAAAAGGTGAACACAATGGCGGATAAAAATACTTAACCTAAGGGTTGCATACATAGATTTATGGGGCGATGGGTCTTCAGAAGCTTAGTCTGGCAAGACAAGATGTTAGGGAATGTTAATATTAATACTTAGTTACTAGAGGAGCAATGCAAGGGGCGACTGAGCACGGGTTACATATATCTATACTCGTCATGGAAAATGATATAAGAGATCTAGGGACAGCGTGGGTGCTTTAACTTCTAAGATATATAACATCTACTTCTCGGATGCAAGAACATACATAGATATAATTATGGCTGTCTGATGTGTTGGCATTGGCTCAACGTCGGGACAGGCATGGGTGTTTTTAATATGAATGTATATTCCTGTTCATCATCTTTGTAGTTAATAAGTGTAGGGCACGAGGGGTTAGTGTACGTGAGGTGTGGAAAATGGTCGGTTTTAGAAAAGGTAAATGGGTGTGTCCTGGAGCTGTTTAGCCCTGCGGCTTGGGCTGTCTGAAATGGCTGGCTCGGTCAGCTGGTCCTTTCGTTCTGTGGACCTTTCCTTTGGTGTTTCTGTGTGGTGTTCGTTCATGGCTTCTGTGGTGGGCTTCTCGTTCTGGGGCATTTTAGTTATGCCCTGGTTTTATTCAGGATTAACTATTGTGTAAGTGAGTTCTGCAAGACTGGGATGGCTCGTTTCACATACATACACACGAGGGATCAATAGTACACGTTAAGTAGAATCACAGGATGATATTTGTAATACAGCTTTATTTATTGAGCACACTCACGGTATAGAAAAAGAATCAATGCACTTTAGAGAACATGGATGATGGGTAGGAGTAATAAGTTCAGTAGTAAGAGCTTGGTCTTTCTATTCTCCGAGCACAATCGTGGATCTGGATTCGAATATAATAACTCTCATTGCAAAACAATTAAATTATAACTTTCTCTAAAGTATGTATTTAATGTTCATGTACAGCCGCCGACATATATAATCATTCGCCTCCCTACCTTTTTCAGCCACACTCTGGGCCCGGTCTTGTTGTTTCTATTTTTGCAGTTACTAATTAACGCCATACGAGCGGGCCCTTAAGGAATTTCTACTACCCGCCAAGCGGGGGGTTTTACCCTAAATGGCCTTGTTTCCGTGCTCTTTTTCATGCATAAACAAGAGCCAGAGCGTAATACAATTATGTATCCCTGAAAGTGCGTTAATTCAGCTTTCCAATGACACCAGAACCATCCTCCTACGACCACGCGTTCTCTTGCAACGATCGTGCAAGACGAGTGCAAAATCCCTAAAATACGGTTTATTCTTGACATAATACCCTGTGTAGTGAGGGAGGGAGGGTGGATATTTGTGGAGTAAACGTCAGTAGGCGCGCGGGACCCGTGCCGAGCGGTCATGAGCCGACCTACGCTCCTCCACCCGCTCGTCTCTCTCTCTCAGAGGCAATATTGCTCCAAAATTGCACACAGACTTAAGTCGGTCCCCACCACATAGTCCTTTCTTCTCTAGCCCGACTTAAGTCCACCCCCACCAAACAAGGGTTAAGGTGTGAAGGAAATGAAAGGTTAGGAGATAATATGGGGTATGGTTGAGGTGAAGGTGACAAAGAGGGGTTGGTGTATAGCAGTTGAATAGTGATTTAGAGTGAGGGTGTAATGGAAAATTGGGATAATAATTATGTCCCTAATTAGAGTTGTAGTTAAGTTCATTGATGTACAACAGTATTCGAGCTCTGAGGTGAAACAAGCGAGTCAGTGGGTGAATGGTGTATACTCTAATTGAATATATTTGACTATTAACGTAGTATACTTTCCGATTTAACAACTTGACTATCTACCAATTAACCAACACACCAAATCTTCGTTAGATACAGAAATCACCCCCTGACGGACCAGAATTCGAACCCAGGTCCCCCACACTTACAAGGCGAACACTTTACTACTTGACCAAGTGAAATATTCCACTTGGGTTGACTTTCTGCATCTATTTCCGTTTAAGCTCTCTGCCACAACTGCTAGCATTACAGGTGGCTTGTGCTAGTATGAGGTTTTGTCTGCTTTAGAGGAGCATCTTTAAATACAACATTTTCCCTCTTGTCTCGTATATTCTACAATATATTCTACAGACATATTCAATACAAAATTTGTATATACCTACATTTTCCCACAAGCTTAGTATGCCACGTCATGAGAATAATTACACTAAGTACAACGAGATTATAGTCAAGAATAAAGTATACTTTAATAAACCAATTTCAAATAGTTGAAAGACAAAAATAGACATGCAAAACTAAAACCAACTAATAACATGGAGAGAGAGAAAGACTGGCATAATAGTCCCCCTATATAAGGGCAAAGGGGAAAGAGGAGTGTGTGGTAACCACCGAGGAATATGTCTTCTAAGCGTAGTAGGGAAGGTATACAGTAGGGTAGTGATTGAGAGAGTGAGAGTGAGAACGGAGAAATGGATAGGCGACGAGCAGGGAGGTTTTAGGAAGGGAAGAGGATGTGTAGATCAGATTTTTACCCTGAATTGTGTTGTGGAGAAGTATCTGGAGAAGAAACAAAAGGTGTATGTTGCCTTTATGGACTTGGAGAAGGCCTATGACAGAGTGGATAGAGAAGGTTTGTGGAAAGTACTTAGAATATACGGAGTAGAGGGCAAGTTGCTGAAAGCAGTGAAGAGCATGTATGAGGGTGCAAAGGCGGCAGTACGTGTGGAGAGTGAGCAGAGCGAGTTCTTTGACCTGAATGTTGGTTTGAAACAGGGGTGTGTGATGTCCCCGTGGTTGTTTACTGTATATATGGATGGAGTTATGAAAGAAATACTATCAAGAGCAGTGGATGTTGGTGTATCGCTGAAAAGGGAGGGAATTGAGTGGAAGCTACCTATACTGCTGTTTGCGGATGATACAGTTCTGATGAGTGATAATGAATGGGAGTTGCAGGGTCTGGTAAATGAGTTTGGAACAGTGTGCGAAAAACGGAATTTGAAGGTAAATACGGGGAAGAGCAAGGTTATGGTCTTCGAAAGGGGTGAAGTAACAGAGTGTGAGGTGAAGCTGAACGGTCAGGCTATGGAGATCGTCAACTCTTTTAAGTATCTGGGCAGTGTGTTGAGTAAAAGATGGGACTATGGATGAAGAGGTGCGGGAGAGGGTACAACAGGGGAAGAGGGTTGTAGGAACGCTAAAAGCAGTAACAAGAAATAGGGTGGTCAGTATGGAAGTGAAGAAGTCCTTGCATGACAGTGTGGTAATCCCGACACTGACTTACGGAAGCGAAGCATGGACGTTGGTTGAGAGACTCAGACCAAGAGTGAGAGCAGTGGAAATGAATTACTTAAGGAGTGCGTGCAGAGTTACATGGAGGGATAGACAGACTAATGAGGAAGTAAGAAGGAGGTGTGGTGTGGAGGTAGATGTGCTGGAAAGTGTGAAAAGGAACAACTTGAGATGGTTCGGCCATATGGAACGTATGGAAAGCGAGAGAATGACTAAGAGGGTGTACGAGAGCGAGGTGGAGGGACAGAGGGGGAGAGGTAGACCGAATATGAGGTGGAAGGATGGAGTGAGGAACTACATGAACGAAGGCGGTGCTGGTTGGGGGGAGGGGCGTCGACTGACTGGGGACAGGTGCATGGGGGCGGTTCGTTCGTGGCCACCCCTTCGGGGATCACGGCGTCAGGCAATAGATAGATAGATAGATAGATAGAGAAAGAGAGTACATAGTTACATAGATACACAGACTGCACAGACCTTGCGTTCTCTACTAGGCCGTCTGGACTTAATGCTAACATTGGAATTTGCTACAAAGTGGAAGGTAGAAATAGCAAAGCAGAAAGCTCTCTCCCCACCCGCCTACCCTCCGACCTTGGGTCGACATGAAATTTAGTTGTGGAAACAGGGCTCCCAGTAGAATGAGAAACTTTCTTCTGGGAAGTTCATAGTAAAGAAGGAAGTTGAGAAACATTGTATACTACTGACGTTTAACTTAACTGTCTTCAATTTTGTTTGTTTACCCATAATACTCCAACCTCCTCGAAAGGGTTGTCTCGACTCCTTTTGAATTTGTAAATTGTATTACATTGTACCAGTATATCTGGCTATATGTTCCACTCGTTGACCATACTGTAGATGAAGAAGTGCTTTGTGACATCGATATTCGCCCTTCTGGGTTTTAATGAGAGAGAGAGAGTTGTAGTTCAGTTTGTGGTCAAAGTAGAGGATCAATAATTAACACATTATTCTGTATGAAAGTACATTATTTGTTCATCATATATATTCCTAACGAATCTATCTATCTATCTATCTATCTATCTATATGCTCAGGCCCAATCCCCATTTTGGGGGTAGCCGACTCAAGACAGAGCAAGAACAGGGAAAACACAAAAACAACATAAAACAAAAAATAAACACAGATAAAAAACACAAACTCACACACATCCAGGTCACCCAGGAGAAGACCCAGAGACCAGGGATACCAAGGTCGCTCCAGCACTCCCCCGGCCCCTGACCACCCGGAGAGGTTTCGATCTCGGCAGGCAGACATGCAGCGGAGCCAAAGCCACAAGCCTCCCACCACACTTCCAGGCACACCCTTCATATTAATCGTCCCCCCGGGTCAGGCGCCTGATGGACTATTATCTAGTCGAACTTGCGCCCGACCCCTTACTCCAAATGACCACGTGTTCACTCAACTATTCACAAGCATTCTCCATTCACTCCTGTCCACCACCACTTCCCCTGCCTGATCTATAGTCATTCCTCTATCATCCAAAGCCTTTCTTACACAGTCTCTCCATCTCAATGGGGGTCTTCCTGCCCTTCTATCTACCCTTGTACCTGACTCACATATTCTCTTTGTAAGCCTTTCATCTCCCATTCGTTCAACATGACCATACCAGCTCAGCACCCTTCTGTCCACTCTGGCTGACAAATGTTCCTGCTGCCCCACTCTCCTACATATCTCTTCATTCCTCAATCTGTCTCTACGAGTAACTCCACACATACTCCTCAAGCAGCTCATCTCCATCACATCCAGCCCTCTTTTCTCCTTTTTCTTCAGAGCCCATGTCTCAGCCCCATACATCACTGTTGGCACAACAATTCCTTGATACAGTGCACTTTTTACTTTCACTCCGAGATTTCTCGTCTTCCACATACTTCCCATTGCTCCGAAAACCTTCCTTCCTTCACACACACTCTGTTTTACCTCCACTTCCATACCTCCACTCCTGCTTATCGTTTCTCCTAGATATTTAAAACACTCTACTTGTGTCAATATTTCCCCATCCAGCCTCACATCTAGATTCACCCTATGCTCTCCCCTATTACACACCATTACTTTACTTTTATTGACGTTCACCTTCAGTTTCCTCCTTCCACAAACCACACCAAACTCTTTGACTACCCGCTGCAGTTTCTCATCAGAATCCGCCACCAATGCTGTATCATCAGCGAACAGCAACTGATTCAACTCCCAATCTCTACCATTCTTTCCTACTAAACCCAATCCTCTTCCCATAGTTCTCCTTTTCACCTCCCTCACCACACCATCCATAAACATATTAAACAGCCATGGTGACATTACACAACCCTGTCACAAACCTACCTTTACCTCAAACCATTCACTCAACTCACCATTTCCTACTCTCACACATGCTCTGCTCCCTTCATAAAAACTCTTAACTGCTTCTAACAAATTTCCTCCTATTTCATAAATCCTTAACACCTTCCACATTGCTTCACGGTCCACACAATCATACGCTTTTTCCAAGTCCATAAAAGCCCAAAATATCTCCTTATGCTTCTCTAAATACTTCTCGCATAAATGTCTTACTGCAAACATCTGATCCACGCACCCTCTTCCCCTCCTAAAACCGCACTGTTCTTCTCCTATTGCAACTTCCGTACAATTTATTATCCTCTCTATCAACACCCTGCCATACAGCTTTCCAACCACTGACAATAAACTAATACCTCTATAACTTGAACACTCCTGCCGATCTCCCTTCCCCTTGTACAACGGCACAATACATGCACTCTTCCAGTCTATTGGTACCATTGACACAACAAAGCACACATTGAAAAGTGTCACCAACAAATCTATTATCACATCTCCACCCTTCTTTATACACTCCACAGCAATACCATCCAAACCTTCTGCTTTTCCCGCTCTCATTTGTTTCACTGCTTTTTTCACCTCATTTTCCTCAATCCTTTCATTCATTCCCTGCCACCTGGGTGGCCTGGGTAACCTATCTTCATCCACCTCTGCTTCAATCACTGCTTCTCTTCCATCTCTTGTATTTAACAAAGATTCAAAATACTCGGCATATCTTTTCCTCACTTCAACTGGTTCCACTAATAATAGTGTAACGTAACGAATCCTTCACACCTTAACCCTTGTTTGGCGGGGGTGGACTTAAGTCGGGCTAGAGAAGAAAGGACTATGTGGTGGGGACCGACTTAAGTCTGTGTGCAATTTTGGAGCAATATTGCCTCTGAGAGAGAGACGAGCGGGTGGAGGAGCGTAGGTCGGCTCATGACCGCTCGGCACGGGTCCCGCCTGCCTACTGACGTTTACTCCACAAATATCCACCCTCCCTCCCTCACTACACAGGGTATTATGTCAAGAAATTACCGTATTTTAGGGATTTTGCACTAGTCTTGCACGATCGTTGCAAGAGAACGTGTGGTCGTAGGAGGATGGTTCTGGTGTCATTGGAAAGCTGAATTAACGCACTTTCAGGGATACATAATTGTATTACGCTCTGGCTCTTGTTTATGCATTAAAAAGAGCACGGAAACAAGGCCATTTAGGGTAAAAACCCCCCCGCTTGGCGGGTAGTAGAAATTCCTTACGGGCCCGCTCGTATGGCGTTAATTAGTAACTGCAAACATAGAAACAACAAGACCGGGCCCAGAGTGTGGCTGAGAAAGGTAGGGAGGCGAATGATTATATATGTCGGCGGCTGTACATGAACATTAAATACATACTTTAGAAAAAGTTATAATTTAATTGTTTTGCAATGAGAGTTATTATATTCGACTACACACACTACCAAGCACACACACACACACACACACATTAGGGAGATTGTAGACACCAATCGGGCAGGGTAATAATGTCACACGGACGTTCATATGTTGAAGGTACGGATTGAGTAAAACAATTCACTTAACATATGTACAATATATTATCCTTAACTAGGTTGTATTTACAATATTTACAGTACTTGAGTAAACACATATTCTCATTAGAACTGCTATATAGCACAGCAGTCCTTCTTCAATAGTTCTTAAGACACAATAGTCACCAATCTTGGAATTCACAAAGTTTCTTCACAGGGCTTCTTCGATGTAAGAGTATCCAGGAGGTCTTAATAGCTCTGTGTCTATCAGTAATCTGCCTGACCACGGCGATCTGGCTCTATTTATACCCTGTTCCATTATTAATGTTCGCCTTGCATATTGAAAAAAAACTAACATACATTATGAATAAGTAACTAATGAACAGAATATAATGAACTGATTTGAACCCTAATTAGAGGAAATTTCCTAATACTCAAATGAGTCTTTTGAACCCTTATTCTTTATACAGGATTCATAAGTACCGTGTGAACCAAATAATACCCATGAAATGAAAACAAAATCTATGGGATTCAAAAGGATCATATGGACCAAATAATATACAGGAAAATAAACAAAACCTACTAAACCATAATTAAACACTTCAATAATCCGACTCAATGTGACAGAATCTTTACTACTATATTTACTTATATGAAATCTATATAGAGTTCGTGAAGCACACATATTTTACATTCTTCATAAAAAGGAATGTATTCAAAACAAACCCCAGTGAAACTAGAATAAAGCACTTAAACCATTACCATGAAAGGGTTAACGTAAACTAGTGAAGATAATACAAATAATATCAGATACTAAAGCTATACAAAGTTGAGAATGTGACAAATACCGAGGGGAGGTATATGATAATAAGCTGGAGTTTTCTTAATTTGTCTGGCCTCCCTCACTGTTTCTGTTTGTATCTCGCCTACACAGAGTAATCCAGCTAGTTCTCAAAACACCTACTTCTGTTAATTTCACTACACTAAATAAGCAGTGGCAGGACGCTAGGAATCCTCCTACCCTTGTAAAATTATCATACTCAACAAGACAGAGAAATGGGCGAGGGAACGCGAAAGTGGTCCCGGACCCTAAGAATTGGAACTTTAAAGGTTTCTGTCCGGGCTCAGTCTTGAGTCAGCTACTCCTAGCAATGGGGTATGTGCCTGAGTATAGTCTTACATACATACCCTAAACAAGCACACAACACTTCTTTCCAATTCACAAAAAAAAAAAAAAAAAAAAAAAAAAAAAAAAAAAAAAATTATGACCATTAACCACCTTAATTTGGATCTGTCCCTCTTTCAACTTTGGGGGACACACTTGTTACAGGCAGCTTTGCCTTTTGTCTCCCTCATACACATAAAAATACACACACACACCACACATACCGGACCCATTGTAACATTGAAGCAGCAGATGGTCACAGTGGGGGACTGGAATGGCTATACTTAGTAACACACAAAATAGTTCATTGTTGATACCTCTTTATAATATATATTTGATGACCATATATATATTGTTCTATATTGTCATACAATACATTACATATCAATACAATGCAAACACTTTATTTACATACAGCTTTATTTACATACAGTATAAGACCGTATAATGACTTACTTAATAATTTGTGTATATAGAGTTCAAAATTCATAATAGGTGAAGAAATTGCACATGATTTTTGCCCGTAGCAGTCGAGCCCAGGCGTCATATCATGCAAATTACAGGTTTATTATGCACATATCCCATGCCGCCACGCTGGAAATTAAATATGCGGATTAGAGTAATGGCTTAAACTCTTTTATAATTCACAGTATAAATATTTCATTTATATTAAATGTGGGTCAATATTTACGAGTCACACCACAGCTGGAATCTCATTTTTAACGGTAGTTTTGGGTTCATATCATTCTATGCTTCATTGCTATATACTTTTTATCCACCGGAATTTTTTTTTTCTTGGCTTTTTTTTTTTTTTAGCATTAGTAACCTAACCAAAAAACCTAACCTAACCTAACCTAACCTAACCTAATGGCTCCCAAATACATTTAGGTTAGGTTAGGTTTTTAGGTTAGGTTAATGCTAAAAAAAAAAAATAAAAAATAAAAAAAAAAATAAAAAAAAATAGAAAAAATATACAGTATATATATTTTTTTTTTTATTTATTTTTTTTTTTTTTTATTTATTTTTTAGCATTAACCTAACCTAAAAACCTAACCTAACCTAACCTAAATGTATTTGGGGGCTATTAGGTTAGGTTAGGTTAGGTTAGGTTAGGTTAGGTTTTTTGGTTAGGTTAATGCTAAAAAAAAAAAAAAAAAAAGCCAAGAAAAAAAAAAATCCGGTGGATAAAAAGTATATAGCAATGAAGCATAGAATGATAGGAACCCAAAACTACCGTTAAAAATGAGATCCCAGCTGTGGTGTGACTCGTAAATATTGACCTAAATGTGTCGGGAATAGGGTAATGATCCCGACAGGTTTTGGTCCAATAGGACATTTGAATTTGGCGGTATCGTATCGCTTGTACGATTTCGGCTGGTTCTTTGTGTATTGTAGTTTATTCATAAGTTAGGTTAAATATTAACTGTAATGTATAAATATCTACATCAGCTCTAGATGTATTATGAAACCAAGTTATGGGTTATAATTATTATGAGCCGGCAGCCATATGTAATTTCGCGAAGCGATCGGACGCCGGCCCTTTAGTCTCTCAATCAACACCGTACAGCCAACATCTCCTCCCCCGGCCCTGACTCAACCCACAGTTCACCATGTGCTACAAATATTAATCTACAACAATATTAACAACAGTCCTACATCACCAGTCCTCTTAAGCTAAGTTCATTGTATCGATATTGTATTATGTGAACATTGCTACATGTCATGCAATTGAATTAGCCGCGTGTGGGGGACTGGATTACACCCATCGACTACCTCGTTGGTAATTATATTATAACTATTTGTTGGGATATTTCATGTACCAGTGATATGTAATTTAACCTCTTTATCTAAATTCCCGACAAATAATGGTCCTTCGTGCCCTAAAGCTTCCGTACCGTAGTACCGTTTTGTTTGCTTCCTTGACGCTTGTGGGCTTACAAATGGCTGCCGCCTCGCGCGTTGTTGGCCGACTGCCATTTCCCTAGTTTAGGCCCAGCTTCTTCCCTCGTGTTTTTTACCATTTAGGCACCGTCCCTATCTTTTTTGAGACTAGTTTCCAGTTTTTTTTGGGCGTGTGATCCTTGGCGTTTTTTGGTGGGTTAACTGGGCTGGAGTTTGGGGTAGGGGTAGTTTCGTCGGTCGCCATTTTGCGCTCCTGGCTAGGCTAGGCTAAGCAGTCTAGGCCTGCAGGTGTCTGCGGTTGCTGTTCCTTTCGCTTTGGTGGTGTGCCTGTGGTGTTAGTTGTGTTGTGTCATTGTGGGACTCATTATTACTTTTGCTGGTGGGGAGGGTTCTCATGTGACCTTTTATATTTCAATTTCATAATAGCCTAGGCCTAGTTGCTTACAGTGGCGGTCATGAGTGTCGGTCTTTGTTAATTCCTAAGCGATTGACAGTTAATAGTCAGACCTCATGATTGTAGCTTAACCAACTAGGCTTACCTATAAAGGGCTTACAATAATTAGTGCTTCACCTTACCCTTTCTTTTAATGGATTTAGTATTTAATTCTTTTGTCTAGTTAGATAATTTCCTTTCGATAGTTTATATTAAGGGGGATGTAAGTATTATGTAATTCTTTTTGAGTAAATTTCTTAAGTAATGGGGGTTTGCCGCTGTTGATTCCTAAGCGATTAACGGTTTGTAGTCTGACCTCATTGTAGTTTAAGTTGCTTAAAATTAGACCTTAACGATGACAGATTTGAAGAAACTTAAGATTCTTAAGGGAGGGATGAAGGGAAGTTTAAATAGATGTTTAAGAGATCTTGATGAATTTTTAATAAGTGCCACGGCTGATCAGATAAAAGGTAAATTTTCTACTGTTACTAAATCGCTAGCTACTTATGATAGTTATGCTCAGCAGGTATATGGTTTATTGACAGTTACTGACGATGTGGAAGAAGAAATGTAGGCAGATCTTGAGGACGTTAATACAGCCTTAGCCCGACTATCTTCCACCCAAGAATCAACCTCTGTTAAGGATACCGGTACACCAAAGGCGACTGGTTTTAACCTGCCGAAGCTTACTTTGCCTACCTTTTCCGGGGATTCGGCTACCTGGACTGGATTTTGGGATATTTTTGAGTGTTCCGTCCATCATAATAAAACACTCACATCCATCCAAAGGTTCACATATCTCCGTGGTCAATTGAAAGGGGAGGCATTGAAGTTAGTCGATGGGTACAAGCTAGAAGCTACCAGCTACGAGTCTGCAGTGGAGTTGCTGAAGAGAACTTACGGGAGAGTGGAAGTCATCAAGACCGCGTTAATTACTAAGTTCTTCACGCTAGATCCTCCATCCTATGATGTGACGGCCCTAAAGGAGTACTACGCCTCCTTTGAGAGCCTCTTCCGATCTATGGAGACAATGGCCATCACCAAGGAGGAAATATTTAGTGTTAATATCTTGAATAAGATACCCTCTCCCCTAAGGGAAATCTTAAGACGACAACTAAGCGACTCTCCACTAAACTTGGAAGCGTTGGTGCAGGTGTACCAGACTGAAGTCTTCAATATGATGAGTACTGGACACTACCGACAAGTGGAGATGTCGCCATCTACTGCAGCTTTCCCGGTACAGACCTCTCCTAAACAGAAAAGGCCAATATCATTAGGTTGTAAGTTGTGCAGTGTCCACGGTCATCTGTGGTATCAGTGTCCTAAGTATCCTAAGGCTACACAGAAGATTGGCAAGGCTAAATCGCTTAAGTTATGTACCAGCTGTCTGGCAAGAGACCACTTCAACAGTACCTGCACCAATTCCTACATCAAACCTTGTAAGTATTGCAAGGGGAAACATTGGTTTTCCCTTTGCACCCAGTCTGATCGGCACGACGGCAAAGAAAAGGGGAGAACCCCCAAAGAGTCGCATGAGAAAAGTAAGAGCGAGGGTGATAAAGTATCTGCCATGTCCATTGCTTCTCGAGAATGTCAATTGCTTCCTACTATGATGCTGCCAGTAGTGGGGAGTAATAATAATACTATAATGACGCGCACCTTACTTGACCAGTGCTCACAGAGGTCATTCGTTCTGCGGTCATCATTACCCCAGCTCAAGTGTACCAGCAAGGGTCAAGAGAATTTGCATCTCCATGGTTTCACTGGTGAAATAGATTCCAGTGACTATGATATTGTGGAGATTTCATATGTTTATAGAAAAAAGGTATGTCCCATCAAGGCTGTTGTGGTCGACACACTACCCAGTTTCTATATAGCATCAGAGATTCAACCACATTTGAAATATCTCAGAAGCAAGGGTTATAAACTGGCTGATGATCAACTCTCTGCTAACAATGGTATTATGCTACTGGTCGGAGCTGATTATTACTACGACTTGGTTCACCCTGGATATCGGCGGGTAGATAAGCTAATAATGCTCCCCACGATCCAAGGTTATGCCATTTCTGGATCCTATGCCACTTCCTCTCAAGACACACAGGTGGAGGTGGTTACGGTCCTCAAGGTAGCAGTAAGCCCCATAGATAAATATATTAGGCCAAATGTGCCTGATAATACATGTACTGATATAGATAAGCTATGGGACTTGGACAATATTGGAATTGACCCACATGAACTTGATCGTGAGTCCAAGCTAGCGTTAAGCTCGTATGAAGAGACTGTAACGTATGACTCTGGCAGAGGTCAGTATGTGGTAAGGCTCCCTTGGAATGATAACAAGAGTAAATTACCTACTAATTTCCATCTAGCACTTGGTAGGTTACGTGGCCTTCAGAAGCAGTTTGTCAAGGATCCAAGTTATTGCGAGACTTATGCGGCAGTTTTAGCCGAGCAGGTACAACGTGGATTTGTGGAGAGAGTAGGTCTCAGTGAGTATGGGGATAACATCCATTACCTTGCTCACCATGGAAATTAGAAAGGACAGTTCAACCACTCCTGTTCGTATTGTGTATGACTGCTCTGCTAAATCCAGTGATCGCTCCTATAGCCTGAATGATTGTCTGTACACGGGTCCGTCCCTGGTCTCTGATCTAGCGCAAATTATGTTGCGCTTCAGATGTCATAAGTTTGCATGGGTCGCCGATATTGAGAAGGCCTTCCTGATGCTTCAACTCCATCGTGAAGACAGGGACTCAACAAGAATTTTATGGCCACGGGACCCAATGGATCTAGATTCGGAGTATCTGGTCTACAGGTTCAGAGTCGTCTTATTCGGGGCGACCTGTTCCCAGTTCCTTCTCAACGCTACTATCTTGCGTCATCTTGAGGAGGCTGGACTAGATCCTGACTTCAAGAATGAGATCAAGAATGGGATCTATGTGGACAATCTTCAAGGCACCGGAGACAATGAAGATTTATTGCTCAAGAGATGCTGGGAGATCCGTGATATATTTGCCAAGGCTCATTTATACTTAAGAGAATGGGCCACTAATAGTGATCTTTTGAAAGGTCAATTTGCTTCTGACAGTGTAGCTACTGAGAATAGTGAGGTGAAGTTTTTAGGCCACAAATGGGACACTACCACAGATTGTATATCCTTCTGTCACACCCCATGCGGCAGTGAGCTTATGACCAAGCGAAACTGCTTAAGCTTGTCAACGAGGTTGTTTGATCCCCTAGGTTTTTTGCTGCCTGTATCAATCCGTGCTCGTATGTTTTTACAGCAACTATGGCGGCTAAAACTAGATTGGGACACGCCCCTCCCGACTGAGTTACAAGATACTTGGCGGTTGATTCGGTCGGACCTTTCCACATGTTGCAAGGTCCAACTTAATCGTCAGGTTATTAATGGTCAACAGGTGGATCTACATGCCTTTTCTGATGCTAGTAATAGTGTGTACGGTACTGCCATATACATATGCAATGGTAGTGAAGCGACGCTGGCTATAGCGAAGGCCAAGGTAGCCCCTATAAAGAAAATTACAGTTCCTAAATTAGAACTTACTGCATTGCTTCTGTCTGCTCGTCTAATAAAGTATACACTGGATGCTTATGAAGACATAGTACAGATTAATAACGTCTATGTCTGGAGCGACAGTCAAATAGCGCTTTCATGGGTACACAGCCAGAAAGTGTTACCTGTTTATGTTTCTAATCGCACTGATGAGATACATAACTTAGTTCCTACAGCTAAATTTCGCTATGTGAGCACCAGGGATAACCCCAGTGACATAATTTCCCGGGGGTTCTCGGCGCAACAGTTTATGTCGTCCTCTATTTGGTGGCATGGACCTCCATGGCTTACATCTCCAACTGAATGGCCTCAGGATTTCAGGGAATACATATCTGATCCTTCTAGTCGGCCCCAAGATGATGTGTTAAGTAGTTCGAATGTGAGTACTACACATCAGGATAACAAGTTGGTAGAGTGGGAACGTTACGGCAGCTATGATCAAGTAATACGGGTATTTGCATGGATATACCGTTTCATTAACAACATGAGAGGTCGGGCTCACGGGTCTTTCCTTAGTGAAGATTCGAAGCATATCAGACTCCATGAAATGAGATCAGCAGAAGCAAAACTAATATGTTTAGTACAAAAGGAATCTTATCCTACTGAACATCAAATCCTGAGCAAGGAGTCAAAGGCCAAACCCTCGAACTTAATGAGGCAGCTAGGATTATATATGGAAGGAGGCATAATTAAGTGTAGAGGCAGGATACAAAAGGCGGACATTATTGATTCTGCAAATTATCCTGTCCTCCTTAGCTCCTCTCATTTGATTACCAAACTGTTGATTCGCCAATGCCATCGGACCTGCCTACATTTTGGCGTAAATTATGTTCTGGCGTATATGCGACAACGTTGGTGGATCCCTAAGATGCGACAAGCCATTAAAGGGATCCACAATAGCTGTACTATCTGTAAAAGATTACAGGGTAAGCCTTACTCCCCAGTTGATCTACCTCCCTTGCCTGAGTTCAGGGTACAAAGGACTGAACCATTTCAGGTAACCGGGGTAGACTACACCGGAGCGATTCATGTTAGAGAATCGCCCGGTAATATCATAAAGGTATATGCCGTCCTATTCACATGTGCGGTAACCAGAGCGATTCATATTGAATTGATTGACGACCTATCCAGTGAGGTTTTTTGCATACTCTAAGACGCTTTGCAGGCCGCAATGGTTTCCCTCAAATTATTATGAGCGATAATGCGACTTGTTTTGTCCGGGCCTCTAAATATCTCCAGAGTTTAATGAATGACCCGCAGGTTGTGGCTACCCTCACTGGAAAGGGTTGTCAGTGGAGATTTATACCAACACGTGCACCATGGTTCGGGGCGATTTGGGAGAGAACTATCGGTATCGTCAAAACTGCCATGAAGAAGGTATTAGGAAGGGCACTGGTGACCAGACGGGAGTTGCAAACCATCTTAATAGAAATTGAGATGTCGGTCAACGACAGGCCCTTGACCTATACCTCGGCAGATGTTGATGACCTCTTACCCATTTCGCCTTCTATGCTAACACGTGGACGAACCCTTAATACCTTTCCTAGATCGTCCGTCAATGACGAAGATCTGCATGTCCCTACGTTCGGCAATGCTGACGCCACACGTCGTCGCTTCCAGTATGTAAACAAGGTGTCCGACGATCTATGGAAACGGTGGACCCAAGAATATTTGCTGTCTCTTCGCGAGCGTCACTCTCATAAGATCAAAGGGACGAATCAACGATGGCCTGGTATCGGGGATATCGTCCTGATTCATGATGAGCGTCCTAGGTTATTTTGGAAGCTTGGGAGGATTATCGATTTGTTCCAGGGCATTGATGGTCTTATAAGGGTTGCTAGAATACGAACTTCGACTTGGGTTACTACTCGCCCAGTCGTAAGGTTATATCCCTTGGAGCAGGATGTAGAACTGCCGGATGACCCTGGCGTCTCTACTGATACCCCTCCGCGGGAGAGTGCTGGTGACAGTGCTCCTCAAGGTGGGGCAGCTGATGATGAGAAGGATGATCCTCCTCAGGCTTCAGGTGGCGCTCGTCCCAAAAGGAGGGCGGCTATGAGTTCCGTGGATCTTTGGAGATCAAAGATCGAACAAGGTGATCTTTGACTTCGATGTCCTTTTTTTGTTCTCTGTATATAGCTCTTGTATATCATTTTTGGTGGCGGGCAATATGTCGGGAATAGGGTAATGATCCCGACAGGTTTTGGTCCAATAGGACATTTGAATTTGGCGGTATCGTATCGCTTGTACGATTTCGGCTGGTTCTTTGTGTATTGTAGTTTATTCATAAGTTAGGTTAAATATTAACTGTAATGTATAAATATCTACATCAGCTCTAGATGTATTATGAAACCAAGTTATGGGTTATAATTATTATGAGCCGGCAGCCATATGTAATTTCGCGAAGCGATCGGACGCCGGCCCTTTAGTCTCTCAATCAACACCGTACAGCCAACATCTCCTCCCTCGGCCCTGACTCAACCCACAGTTCACCATGTGCTACAAATATTAATCTACAACAATATTAACAACAGTCCTACATCACCAGTCCTCTTAAGCTAAGTTCATTGTATCGATATTGTATTATGTGAACATTGCTACATGTCATGCAATTGAATTAGCCGCGTGTGGGGGACTGGATTACACCCATCGACTACCTCGTTGGTAATTATATTATAACTATTTGTTGGGATATTTCATGTACCAGTGATATGTAATTTAACCTCTTTATCTAAATTCCCGACAAAATGTATAAGGGTACACAGAGAACCAGCCGACAAGGCCATATCTAGATATTACGTTGAAGGACCGAAGGATTTCAATATCGGCCAAATTACCTACGGCAGAGGCAACATTTTCTTAAGGGGAAGCAAACGACAAAGGCAAATGGAGGAATATCTGGAGAACGTACCAAGCCAATCCTAATGCTTGTCTAGTCTACAACATGCTACGGTGTAAGACTACAACACAGGATATTTCGATTCGGATGACATTTAGCCTGCTGCTCTATGTCTGTGTTTCATCCCCCTTGCAACCAGTTTAAACCAGTGAATGACCATTTACCTGTATAGTCATGATTACTCATTGCTGACCAGAGACAAATGGCAGCCATTGCTATAACCACATAGTTATGTGCTACGTGTGTAGTTGTCCAGATCACCAACTGAAGCTGGTGTTGTCCTTGGTGTTGGGGCTGCTGTGGTACTGTTGGGGACTTCATGGTTCTCCTCTTTTAGTCCAGTCAATCTAGCACAAATTATGGCCTATGATGGAAATAATTAGAACAGAAATGAAACCTGTTGTATGATGTTCCTAATGCTTTATTACATCACATATCAAAAGTAGAGAAAAATGGGATTGGTGGAACATGGTTAAAAATAAACATGTTAATCATAAACATATTGTAGCGGTAACACAGAATGTTGTACTTCAAATGAGTGTATCACCATTATTATTTATTGTAGAGGGTTGGGATTGGTCTTGTTTGGTAGGTAAAGGGTTGTTCTTTAAGGTACTGTGCTCAATAAAAATCTAAACTCAAAATAAAAGGCAAAAAAGACGATTTGAGTATAGCCGAAAGGCAAAAATTTAACACTTTCCTTCTAGAAACAATTGTCAAAAAATACCTAACAAAGATAGAATAATTTTGATGATATCATCAAGTAGCTGAGTAAATTAGCTTTTGAATAATGTATCATAGTTTGAATTTTGATCAATAGTAGCCCAGTGTAAAGAAAAATTAAATAAAACACGCTTTCCTTCAAATAAATGTTTGCCAAAAAAACAAAAATAATAACAATAAAATCATTCGGATTACCACATACCATTGTGTAGCTGAATAAATTAGCTTTTGAATGATGTATCATAGTTTGAATTTTCATCTATAATAACCCAGAGAATAAAAGAAAATGAAATAAAAAACACACTTTCCTTTAAATAAACATTTGCTAAAAAAAAAAATTAAGCCTCGGGAACCTATGATGGCCAGAACCGTCATCAGAACGTGAAAGGGTTAATCATCTTGAACATCTCCATGTATACATTTCATTCATTCACTGTCTACAAAGCTATCTTCAGATGCCATTGCATTTGTGCACCCAACCCCTCTGCATTCTCCACATGCAGCTGAACATTCCAGGCCATGTTTTCTGCATGAGCAGCGTCGAGTGTCGCAATTAACTTTACACTTGCAGCGCACAATCTGCAGCAGTGATTCTGGGGCAGCTGCCAAGTCTGTAGTTTTGGGTTCTAATTGGCCTTGATTACATATCCATCCCCACTCCTCTGGCTTCAAAGTGTTACCCATCCACTCTTGGCACTGAAAATATGTACGGGCACTATGGTAACATAAAGCTGATGCTGTTGGAGGAAGGGTGTGTACTTGAACAGAATTGCTGCCTCTCATTGCCTTCTCACAAAACAATCTGTAACGTAGAGAGTCCAATCCCTCGTTTTTGTCATCACTATACAGACGACTCACTAACTTCTCACCAGCAGCTGTAATGTCTGCCATTGAAGATTGTCTAAGAAAAACCTTTGCATATTCTTGCATATCACTGTCACTTCTTAGTTTCCGAAGAGCAGAGTCTTTCCCAATACCAAACATACGGGAGGTTGTATCACAGCCAGTAATAGCATGTATTACTGGCAATAATGTGCATGTATCTTGGCCCAGTTTCCTCTTTACCAAATTGATGTCCCATATTCTCTTCATCTTCTTTGATATTTGCCGTCCCTCTGACCTGAAGAGCAGTGGAAATACCGTCTGGCTTGGCTGCATGCATAACAACACCAGGAGATCGGTATCCTCTCCAATGAGTGTAGTAGGACACTTGGATGCCTCATTTACTGCTGTCGTTGCAATTAGCACATCTGCGTCACCAGCTGCATGAATTGTTTTGATGCCTTTCTTTTGTAACTTGGCTGAGTGCCAAGTTACAAAAGAAAGGCATCAAAACAATTCATGCAGCTGGTGAATGAACTTCTGCTTGTTTGTTGTGTTGGCCAGGAAAACTTCTTTCTTTGTTTTTACACACATTCCTTCAGCAAAATTTACTTGCATACTGACAATTCCTTTGGACCTTCTCTTATGTGTAATATCTTTTGTAGAATGACCTGCTTCATAGCCATCAAATACAACTGTGGGATTTCTATACTTCTCGTGAACGTAGTCTACATAGCGCTGGCAGATGGAACTAAATGTGACATCGCGTGACCATGGCAAGCGCTGTAGAAGAGAGCCTCCATCAATCACATAGCTCATAGCATCTTCATCAACTTGAGCTGACATATCTGTGCATTGTGCCAATTTCCAAATTGAATTAGCGAGTGAAGGTTTATTGGCTTGGCGAAGAAGTCCATTGGTCTCAAACAAAGATGATGGAGGAGAAGACCGTTCATATTGGAATATGCTTTCAATATCATCCACAACATCAGGTGCAGCCATTATGAGACGTTGAAAGAAAAGCGGGGAATCAACATGAATCATTTCACCATCTACCTTTGGCGAGACTCTGTGGTCAAGGGTTATCACTTGATTTTTTTTCCTGAAAGCATACTCCATGACATTCTTTCCCTCCATACTTTTGAGTACCTCTCTGCCCACTTCTGAAGCTTTGTGGGCATTGACAGTTTGGTCTGCTGTGACACCTGTGACAATGTTCCGTAGTATTGGGTCTTGTGCAAAGGGGTTTCTATCTTGCAGGAGACCCAGTATTGATAACATGTCAAGTTCATCTTTCTTTTGTCTTGCATCTGTGGCTTCTTTGTGTTGTTCACTTGTAGTATAACTTGTTGCCATGAACTCTTGCATGGCCATATTGACATCGGCACATGCAGGCATGGACAGCAGCCACTGTGTACGTTGTGCTTCAGACATTCCACGACCACGCGTTAATCCACCAGTAGTCTTCATACTTCTCATTAGTACTTGCTCTATAGCTAAATCAGATGAAAGTCCTCCCCAAAATCTGTCGCTTCGTCGTACAACATGATACCCTGCATTGAATTTATCATAAACATCTGGATGTTGTGTCTTGAGCTGATGCATCTGTTGCAAGTGGATGTATACAGATTTGGTGTAATGGTTATGGCCAGCAGCAGCGAAGTATGGCAACATTGCAGGTAATGTATGCAGGTAGAGACTCCAGTTTCCTGTACGCTCAGCTTTGATGAACTGTCGAAGAAGGTCAACCATCGTCATATACTGTATCCACAACCGAGCAGTGGAATTGGACGCCAATGTAGCTTTTTCTTCATTCACTCTTTGTTTAACTCTTTCGAGGACACCATCCATACATACCACATCTACAGACAATTCACCTTTCATCAAGTCATCATACATGTGAATTGCATGACGCAAATCCTCTTCTTCAACTGTCACAGGCAGAGATTTATCAGTATCATCAACTTCTTCCAATTGCACATCTGCAGTGCTGTCAACCTTTGTAGTCTCTGGAACAGCACAATTCATTTCTGGAAGAGGAAAACTAAATGTCTGAGATATAATCATTGCATTTAATGCTGCATCTACAAGACAGTGTCCCCTGAATGCTCTTGCTACTGCTTTGCCACTAAGCATATGGGCAACAGCATTTGGTGCATATACCAATTCAAGCAGCTCACCTAGGCCAGTCCCAGACATGATTTTGCCGATGCACCCCAGAAAACTCATTTCAGTGTGGAAGGCTCCAAGACGGAGTATGATAGAGTGCAGGTCACTGTTTGTGCTTTCACCAGCAAGGATCATCTGAGCCTTCCACCAGAGAGGTTGATCAAAAGTGAGGATTGGATGCATATTCTGGCGCTTGGCTTCAGAAGACACAAAACAGAGAGTTGAGTATATGCAACTGAGGTTAGTTGGATCCATATCAATCATTGGGAGGAAAATAATGGATGACTTCCCTGGGTGGATACCATGCGACACTGCTTGCATCATTCCTGACCACCCAGGTCTTGGTGAACGAAGTGGCCAAGACATTTTCCAAAGCAGGTAAGCATTGCTGTAGGGTCTTCATAGATAGGCAAATGCAGTTTGTCATATATCAAGGGTTGAGTCTCATTGTTTGTTGATTTATAGAAGTGTATTTTGATTCTCCCGACAGCTGCTACATCCTCTGCTGTTACTGATATCCTGGGGATCTGTTTTCGTGGTTTGGTCATAGGTGTTACTGCAGCAATAATACCCATTCCATGAAAAGTGTTGCGACCATCAAGTGTAACAATGTTGTGGTCTACATTGTCAGCAACAAACTGGATGAAATGTTGTGATGTAATGTTAGGTACATCAATACCTTGGAACTTTGCAGCAGAGCGCTCAAACCGTTTTACTTCAGGGTACGATGAACAGAATCCAAGACTATTGAGGCAGTCAATGAGAAACTTTGATCCGAAGTGGTGGTGCATTTGCACTGACAGACCTATCTGCAGAGGTGCTACTAGTATTCTAGGTCTAGCAGCTTAAACAATTGCTTGACCTATAGCTGCTATTTTGCGCTCAGCTTGTTTCTCGCTGAAGATTGTTTGAAGAAGAAGGTGCAAAGTCTCTGGAACAAAATCGGAATTCTTTTCCAGGGAGGCAATACCATCAGAGCTAGGAAAAGTATCGCCCATAGACTCCATGGACTTTATGTCACTTTTGATGAGTTCTGCAGCTGCCTGAACCAACCTAAGCTTCTCTTTCTCACTGTCTTGCAATTTTGGCAAATTGTAGAACTCCTTTAGAATATGTGAAGCTGTAGCTCTGAGTGTGACAATGTTGCCTTTTGTGCCACTGCTTGTGATCACAATGTTGTTACCAAAATGTTTTTCTAGTTTGACTTTCATGTACTTTGCAGTATATGCTTCCTTGTCACAGTACTCTTTCATCTTCTCAACAAGATTATTTACAGATATCTGCATATCCTCATTTTTCTGTAAGTACTCAACCACTTTCAAAAATGCTTCTGCTTTCAATAAATCAATTGGCCTGCCTGATGTGTACTGACTACTTTCACCTGATTGATTGTATATAGCTGGTATCTTCTTTCCTGTTCGGAAATTGGTACTGCATAGTTGGTGGTATATCGCATCTGCTGCATGTAAGTCTTGGGCAAATTCAATCCGACTTTGTACAGTATGAGCCCAGGAGTCCCCACGTTTTTTACACACATCCTGAATAGTCAATTGGAAGTCTCCTGTCCTGACTGGGAATACATCAAATCCTCTTTTCCTTCCAGCGTATTTAGCAGGATGGCCACAAAACAAACAGTGCTCATTAAATAAGAACTTGCCATCACTTGATCGGAGCTGACGGCAGGTAGTCGATGAAGTCTCCTGTTTCTTCCTTAGGTCTCGGCTAATGGAATTTCTGTTGCAGTATTCAAAGCGACATTTTTTGTACACAGATTGTCCTAAAATAGTGGTGAGCATCAATCCACGAAGTTTGCTGGCTTCACTAATACCATCACATCCTTTCTGACGAAGCACAACAGTTGCCTCCCCATTGTCTAGGGTTTCATTGCAAATTACACAGGACTCCATCATGCATCTGAAACAGAAAAGGAGACTGTTAAAAATATGTAGATGATTAAAAAATGATAAAGCAGCACAATTAAAAAGGGAAATACCGAGATCCAACACACAATGATTACTTACACATGAACCAACAAAAATATATTATTTATTTTCGATTTGACAACAAATATCATTTGAAGCATGTAGATATATTTACAGTCATGTTTATGGACCCTGAAAATATATGTGTTCTGACATACGGAGCCCTGTATGTTAATTTAAGAGTTAGAATTAGAGTTCAAGGAGCCAAACTACCCAAGTGGTGAAGCAGACTAGCGAGCGAACGAGCGAGTGGGCAAACCATCTCGCCCCATACCAGCTCGCCCCATACCTCGATGACCGATGCTATGACGTATGATCGACGCCAGGAGCTGTGAGTGGACGACACGCCTGTTATGTGATTCGAGGAGCTATGATTGGAGCGCGCACCATCACTCGCCTCCTGATTCGTTCCTACACCATCATTGTTTGGTATATAAGACCCGAGTTGTGGGCATTCAAATCAGTCTCATTTGGAGTTGGGGAAGGTGAACTTGCAGCTGGAGGAAGACGGGGTGAAGTATTATAATGGGATTGTGACTGTCAGTCAGATTATATAAATGTGTGTTAAGTGTGTTCGGTGTAAACACTTACGTTATGTTGGTTAGTGAGATATGTGATTGGGAATTAACGTGAACGCTACTATTATGTGTTTAACTATTTGATTGCGAATTAACGTTAACGCTACTATTTATGTACTTAACTATTTGATTGGGAATTAACGTTAACGCTATTATTATGTACTTAACTATTTTAGTTGACTAACTTGTGGACTAAAGCAACTCTTTAAGTAATTGGGTTATGATGAAAGTAATACTATTGTTTTATATTAATACTTACGAGTTCTTTCATTTTCTTTGAATTAAGCTTACAGTGCTTAATGGTGCTTAGTACGGTGATGCTATTGTCTCGTATTAGTAATATCGCCTTAGACTAACATGGCTGTGATAATATTACTTCTAGTGATTTCCTAAGCTGAAGAAAATTCTTTTGCTTCAAAATATTATATTTTGCTTTTCATATTATTTGAGTGAGACCTGAATCGAATCTATGAAACGATCCTGTAACTTTATTTACTCCTAATCAAACCTCAATGTTACGTGGTTAAGAAATAAATTTAACTAATTATTAAATATATATCTAACTTTTTATGTGACTTTGATATTACTCCTGATGATAATAATAATATAATACCATTAACGTAAGACAAGAACCAAGAATAATTAAATTAAATATAAATAAAAGGACATATAAGAAAACTATCTATTCATTTCAAAAAGGGTAAGAGACGGAAATATTCTTACTTTAATATTTATCTTTCAAGACTTTTTATAAAATTAATAGTCCTTCTTTAGCTATAACTTATTCGGTTCATAACCATAGCCTACTAAGCTTCGGTTAAATAATAATTCTTTATAAATACTACATGACTTTAATTAGTTTCAGTATTTTTCATAAGTAAAGAGTATCAGTCAATAAAGGATACCAAGTCCTAAGATCCAAAAGGAAAGGAAGCAACAACAGGACATTATTTTATTAGATTTTACTTTTGTTTTGCCTTCAGCTGACTGATACCTTAATATATATCTCTGTGCTATCTAGATTCATCAAGTTAACCACCTGAGGATCAAGATACGTAACAGAAGAGTGGCGACCTTGCCAGGATTCGTTTCATACAGTTTCACTCAGTTTCATTAAAGTTTCACTACTTAAAAATCAAATATTAATCATGCCTCAACTAATTAATAACGAAGATGCTCGAGTTTTCATAGAATCAGAACCCACAGCCCCTGATATTGACTGTCTGTCAAAATCCGAACTGAAAGTGCTTGCCTCACATCTCCAATTAACTGTTTCAAACATGTCTAAAGTAGAGGTGGCTCAGACCATAAAAACCCACCTGTTCCCTGTAGAAGGCAAGGAGGGTGACGGAGCAGTTGGTGGGATCCCGAGTAAACCTAGCCAACTTGATGAACCATTGCCACCTGGTTTGACCGGTGATCAAGTACTGGAACTAGCCAGAATAAAGACCGAACAAACCAGAATAAATGCCGAAGCAAATGCCGAACAAGCCAAACTAAATATAGAACTAGCCAGAATAAATGCCAGTGCAACGACCGAACAATGTGAATATCAATATCGTACGGCTCAACTAAATGTCAATACAAATGCTCCCGTAATTGCTCCCCCTCTGGGATTGACTATGACTAGTGTCATTCCACCTTTCACTGAGGATAATGTGCAGGATTTCTTTGTTTTGTTTGAGGAAGTTGCTGGAGGTATGAAGTGGACAAGAGATCAATGGCCTTTTATGTTACAAACTGTTTTGACAGGGCAGGCTCGAGCCACGTATTTGTCAGAAGTAGCCGAAGTTAGGCAGGATTATGACAATCTCAAAGAAGCTATCCTAAAAACCTATCAATTGCAGCCTGAGGCTTACAGGCAATCTTTCCGTAAAAACCAGAAGAAAGTAGAAGAAACCCATAAGGTATTTGCCAGGACCATGACTAAAACTTTCAATCATTGGGTCAAGAGTAAGAAAGTCACAAGCTACAACGATCTGAAGGAGTTGGTCCTGTTAGAAAATTTCCTATGGAAAATTGATTCTTCTGTATCCTATCATTTAAAGGGGAAAAAGGTAGATTGTCTTGCCGACGCCGCTGACATGGCTGACACATACGTGCTCAACAACAAATTTCGTGGAAAGAAGCCCTACGATAATTCTAGTTCTAATTTTAAGTATCCCAATCACAAATCTGACGGACCCAGTCACAAGCCTATAACGTCTTCCCCAGCTAGCCAAAATAGAATTGTTCCCCCAACTAAAAATGCGACTCAGGGCAATGGTAACAGAGGTGGGCCCCAAACTAATAGTAATGCTCAAAGAGGGAACTTTCCCGTATCCCCTAAAGTATGTACTTTTTGTGGCAAGAGAGGCCACCTAGCTTATCAGTGCTGGGCCAAGGAGAAAACCGAGAGATCGGGGCAGACAGTTGCCGCCGTATCTCAAATTCCATATGTGCCTGTAATGCAGGACTCCCGACAGAAGGAGTACCTAGCACCAAAAGTTCCTTTAATGCAGGACTCTCGACAGAAGGAGTACCTAGCAGCTAACGTAAATCATCTAGACAGGGGTGTAGTAGCATGTGTGGTGCAACCCACAAGGGTTAAACCAATAATAATTTCACCATCAGTGCAGGACAGTTACCGTCCCTTTATTTCATCTGGCAACGTGAGATTAAATGGTTGCATGCATGAGGTAAAAATTCTGAGAGACACAGGTTCTACTAGCACCCTCATGGTGAATCCTTACACTGAGTGCCCACCTGGCGAACCAGTTGTAATGAGAGGTGCTGGAGGCCAGTTTTATGCATACTTGGTAAAAGGCGAAATTGAATGTGAGTTACTACAGGGTGCGGCCACCATAGCTTTGTGTAGGTCCCAAGATATCCCTGTGCCTGGGGTAACTCTCCTTTTGGGGAATGATGTAGCAGGTGAGAAGGTCCGACCAGACCCCATTTTGTCACTTTCCCCTGTTAACGAGCCACTAACCGGTGAGCTCGACAAGGAGTTGCCAACTGTTTTCCCTGTGTGTGCTGACAAACTTTCAATGTCTCAAGTAGCAGTTCCCTCAGACAGAAATGTACCGAATGTAAGAGTTGATGAAAGGGATGATGAGAGTGTGAATGATGCTCCAACTGTGCCTGATGATGTGACTGAGGTGGATTTATCTGACACCTTTATGGCTCATCTTGACCCTAACGATGACCATGAAACCCCTCCAAATTGTCCTAGTGGCCTGGTAGAGCTACAATGAGATGATTGTGAATGCAAGGAGTTAGCTGCCAGGTCCGTGAGTGAAGAGGAATGTGAGAAGGAGGGTTTTTACCCTCTACCTCAAAGGAGGAGTATTGTGGCGAAGATGGAGACCGCCACACAGACCAATCGATGACGGGGCTTGGGACGTCCATCAAGTAGTAGTCCCCAAACCTTGTCGTAAAGATATCATGGAAATGGCACATTGTATACCATTGGCAGGACACCTAGGTGTGAGAAAAACTCTAGACAGAATCAGATCCCACTTTTACTGGCCAGGAATGCGTGCAGATGTAGTGGAGTGTTGTAGAGTGTGTCACACTTGCCAGATGACAGGAAAACTCAATCAGAAGGTGCCTGTACATCCTCTGGTGCCCTTGCCCGTTTTCGAGAATCCTTTTACTCGGGTGGTAGTGGACGTTGTAGGCCCATTGCCTAAGACTTCCCAAGGTAACATTTATTTATTAACTATCATGGACATGGCAACTCGCTACCCAGAGGCTATACCCTTAAGGACTACCTCTGCTCCAACTGTAATCAAGGAACTGCTCAAATGTTTCACCAGAATGGGTTTCCCCCATGAGGTGCAAAGTGATCAAGGAACTAATTTTACCTCTAACATTTTCCAGCAGTCCCTGAAGGAGTTGGGTATCGAGCATGTAAAGTCTAGCACCTACCACCCAGAGAGTCAAGGGGTTCTCTAACGATATCATCAGACATTAAAGGGAATGTTACGTAAGTATTGTACAGAGACCGGAGTTGAGTGGGATAAGGGGGTACCTTTTCTTTTATTTGCTACTCGTGAGGTTCCAACTGAATCCCTGGGTTTTTCCCCTAATGAGCTAGTTTTCGGCCACCAGGTAAGAGGTCCTTTGCAACTATTGCAGGATAGCCTAGTTGGCCAGGAGGGGAACCAAAACCTCAAGTATGTTTCAGATTTCAAAACCCGGCTGAGATCCTCATGTGAGTTTGCCGCTCAAAACTTGACAGTGGCTAAAAGCTCCATGAAGAAATGGTATGACAGAAAAGCCCGTGAGAGGGAGTTTAAGCCCGGTGATGAGGTTTTGGTCCTGCTCCCCCTTTTTGGCCAACCTTTATCTGCCAAGTTCAGGGGCCCATATAAGATCATTCGGAGGGTGAGCATTACCGATTATCTAGTAACTACCCCAGACCGGAGAAAGCCCACGCAAGTATTCCATATAAATATGTTGAAGCCCTACCATAGGTCCCCTGATTCCTCTCTTCCAGATTCTCCCACTGTGGCAGTGAATGTCAGGACCTGTGAGCAGCCTGGTGCGGACAAAGTCTTCAGTTCTCTTACTGACCCGCAACAGACTGTTCCAGAGCCTGAAGGTATCCATGCAGACTTTGACTTGTCATGTAGCCTATCCAACTTTCAGTATAATTCAGTGGCTTTGAGGGAATTACCATCTAAACTATGTCATCTTCCCTCTGATCAAGCGAACCAACTAATCTCTGTTTTATCTCAGTCTCCCAGTGTTTTCCGTGATACTCCAGGGCTCACTTCTTTGGCCGTGCACGACATCGACGTAGGGGATGCAACTCCCATTAAACTATCCCCCTACCGTGTCTCGCCACAACGCAGGAGTATACTGCAGGTCGAGCTTGACTTAAGTTTTTCAAACCAGCTGATCACAAGGGCCTTAAGCCAGTGGAGTAGTCCGGTCATACTTGTGCCAAAGCCAGACGGGAGCCATAGGTTTTGTAGGGTCTATAGGCAAGTCAATGCTGTCACAAAGAACGATACCTACCCACTGCCACGGATCAAAGATTGCATTTACCAGTTTGGCCTTATGCAGCAGTAAGTTTAATTTAATGAGAGGATTTTGGCAATTAGCTCTCCCTTGTAGCGAGGTAAATATCATGCTTTTGTAGTGCGCTTTTAAGCCTTCAGCTGTGAGATGCCTTGCAGTTCGAATAACGCTCCAGCTACGTTCCGGCTATGTTCTGATGTGGTACCTGGAGACTTTGCCTACTTTGGGTGATATCCTTATTATATCTTCATTATAATCTTGCTGTTGCCAATCTGGTGGTGAATCTATTTATGTATTATGTTTAATATTATGTACTATACTCCTTAAACTCTTTTCTAGGGGGGAGGTCTGACATACGGAGCCCTGTATGTTAATTTAAGAGTTAGAATTAGAGTTCAAGGAGCCAAACTACCCAAGTGGTGAAGCAGACTAGCGAGCGAACGAGCGAGTGGGCAAACCATCTCGCCCCATACCAGCTCGCCCCATACCTCGATGACCGATGCTATGACGTATGATCGACGCCAGGAGCTGTGAGTGGACGACACGCCTGTTATGTGATTCGAGGAGCTATGATTGGAGCGCGCACCATCACTCGCCTCCTGATTCGTTCCTACACCATCATTGTTTGGTATATAAGACCCGAGTTGTGGGCATTCAAATCAGTCTCATTTGGAGTTGGGGAAGGTGAACTTGCAGCTGGAGGAAGACGGGGTGAAGTATTATAATGGGATTGTGACTGTCAGTCAGATTATATAAATGTGTGTTAAGTGTGTTCGGTGTAAACACTTACGTTATGTTGGTTAGTGAGATATGTGATTGGGAATTAACGTGAACGCTACTATTATGTGTTTAACTATTTGATTGCGAATTAACGTTAACGCTACTATTTATGTACTTAACTATTTGATTGGGAATTAACGTTAACGCTATTATTATGTACTTAACTATTTTAGTTGACTAACTTGTGGACTAAAGCAACTCTTTAAGTAATTGGGTTATGATGAAAGTAATACTATTGTTTTATATTAATACTTACGAGTTCTTTCATTTTCTTTGAATTAAGCTTACAGTGCTTAATGGTGCTTAGTACGGTGATGCTATTGTCTCGTATTAGTAATATCGCCTTAGACTAACATGGCTGTGATAATATTACTTCTAGTGATTTCCTAAGCTGAAGAAAATTCTTTTGCTTCAAAATATTATATTTTGCTTTTCATATTATTTGAGTGAGACCTGAATCGAATCTATGAAACGATCCTGTAACTTTATTTACTCCTAATCAAACCTCAATGTTACGTGGTTAAGAAATAAATTTAACTAATTATTAAATATATATCTAACTTTTTATGTGACTTTGATATTACTCCTGATGATAATAATAATATAATACCATTAACGTAAGACAAGAACCAAGAATAATTAAATTAAATATAAATAAAAGGACATATAAGAAAACTATCTATTCATTTCAAAAAGGGTAAGAGACGGAAATATTCTTACTTTAATATTTATCTTTCAAGACTTTTTATAAAATTAATAGTCCTTCTTTAGCTATAACTTATTCGGTTCATAACCATAGCCTACTAAGCTTCGGTTAAATAATAATTCTTTATAAATACTACATGACTTTAATTAGTTTCAGTATTTTTCATAAGTAAAGAGTATCAGTCAATAAAGGATACCAAGTCCTAAGATCCAAAAGGAAAGGAAGCAACAACAGGAAATTATTTTATTAGATTTTACTTTTGTTTTGCCTTCAGCTGACTGATACCTTAATATATATCTCTGTGCTATCTAGATTCATCAAGTTAACCACCTGAGGATCAAGATACGTAACAGTGTAGACACTAAAATCACCCCATTGCAATAATTACAAGTAAAGAGGGCAAATTTAAGGTTTTCGGAAATGGCCTGGCAGCCATATTGGATTTATGCAAATTAGGTAACTTTCCACCATTTCCTTTTTCCTCCACTTTTGGTATGTTGATTAGGAGGACATGTAGATTACATTACAGCAAACATAAATTCTGTTGCAATTTTGTCCATATCAAACTACAGATTGACTGGACTATTTAATGACTGCATAACTAGTTGATATAATTATCTTGAACTAATAAATATGCCTTTAATTGAAAATGTCAATATTTCATAAATCTGGTTTTGTAATGAGGAAGGAAGATAAATATATTATAATTTTTTCACCTCTCTCATTTACTTAAGAACATAAGAACATAAGAAAATGGGAGTCTGCAGAAAGCCGATTGGCCTAAGCAAGGCAGATCCCTGTCCCACACAACCCCAAATCAATTACAAAGCCCAATTATAGGCTCAACACTCTAATACCCTGAGGATCATCTTACCAAAACGGTTAGAGATTAACGCAGGATTATGGGGGTCTGCAGAGCGCTGATTGGCCCATCCCGGCTGATCCCCCTTCACACCCAACCCTTCTCGTCCATATGCTTATCCAATTTTATCTTAAAGCTCCCTACAGTTTTAGATCCCACTATAGCACTTGGTAGTCCATTCCACCCATCTACAACTCTGTTACCAAACCAATATTTGCCTATATCTTTTCTGAAACGAAATTTATCTAATTTGAAACCATTGGTACGAGTTCTTTCGCTATCACTGAGCTTTAGTACATTTGTCATGTCCCCTTTGTTAATCCCACTAACCCACTTGAACACCTCTATCATATCCCCTCTAACTCTGCGTCTCTCTAACGAATGTAAACCTAATTTCTTCAACCTTTCTTCATACGGAAGATTTCTAATATTATGGATCATTTTTGTCATTCTACGCTGTACTCTCTCCAATGAATCTATGTCCATTCTGTAATAAGGACACCAAAATTGGACAGCATAATCCATATGGGGTCTCAATAATGACAAGTAAAGTTTTAAGATAACATCAGCAGTTCTGTTACTCACACTCCTAGAGATGAACCCGAGAATCCTGTTTGCCTTATTACGAACGCCTATACACTGTTTTCTAGGCTTCAAATCATTGCTAACAAACACACCTAGATCTTTCTCGCAGTCTGAATTTTCTAATTCTAAATTAGCTAGTTTATATTTAACATTTGTTTGCATCTTCCCTATCTTTAATACCTTGCATTTGTCAATGTTAAACTTCATCTGCCAATTTACTGACCATTCATGTAAGGTATCTAGATCCCTTTGGAGGCACTCTATATCGCTATCTGAATCAATTGATCTCCCCATTTTAGTATCGTCTGCGAATTTACTTATCCTACTAGTTATACCTAAATCTAGGTCATTTATGTATATAAGAAACAACAGGGGACCTAATACCGATCCCTGTGGGACACCACTTTTGACTGCTCCCCACTCTGACTTGGTACCATTTATGCTGACTCTCTGTTTCCTACCAATCAGCCATGACCTAATCCATCCCAACAACGCCCTACCTATTCCATGTGCCTCAACCTTTCTCATCAATCTCTCATGAGGGACTCTGTCGAAAGCTTTACTGAAATCTAAATATATAATATCGTATGCCTTGTCATTATCTACTGCTTCATATACCTCTGAGAAAAAACTAAGCAAATTAGTAAGGCAAGAACGTCCCTGAGTGAATCCATGCTGAGAAGAATTGATTAAGTTAAATGTTTCTAAGTGGTTTCTCATTTTTCTAGCAATAATTGACTCTAGTAGCTTTCCTATGATTGAAGTGAGACTAATGGGACGGTAATTGGATGCTATTGATTTATCACCTTTTTTGAAAATCGGAACTACATTTGCAAGTTTCCAAGCTTCTGGAACTATACCTGTTTCTAATGAATTGTTAAAAAGAAATGTTAATGGGTAACTTAACTCATCTCTGCATTCTTTTAATACTCTGGCATATACCTCATCGGGGCCAGGCGATTTCTGAGGTTTCAGTCTGTCAATTTCCTTAAGCACATCATTTCTACTTATAGTAACCGTACTTAACCTATTTTCTATACTATCGCTATATACCTTACGGACTTCTGGAATCTGTGCAAAATTTTCATTAGTGAAAACGGATAGAAACTGACTATTTAATGTACTGCACATTTCTAAATCATTTTCTGTCATTTCTCCTATCGAAGTTTTAAGGGGGCCTATTTTATCTCTAACTTTAGATTTATATAGCTGGTAAAAAGCCTTAGGGTTATTTTTTGAGTCATTGGCTATCCTGATTTCATAATTTCTTTTGTCTGTCCATATACATTTTTTAACCTCTCTTGATAGATTCTGATAGTAAGCAAGTAGGTGAATTTCGCCTTTCTTAATTTTTCGATATATTCCTCTCTTTTTTCCTAGAAGGTCTAATAGTATATTATTCATCCATTTGGGTTGGTTCTGTGTTGATCTAAATTTTCTTTTGGGGATATATTTATTTTGCGCATTGTGGAGTGAAGAAATAAAATTATTATATGTAGCTGTCAAATTATCCTGAGTTAAGACAGGTATCTGAGAGAGAGTATGTTCTTGCAGTCCCATATGCTGAGTTAAGACAGGTATCTGAGAGAGAGTATGTTCTTGCAGTCCCATATGCTGAGTTAAGACAGGTATCTGAGAGAGAGTATGTTCTTGCAGTCCCATATGCTGAGTTAAGACAGGTATCTGAGAGAGAGTATGTTCTTGCAGTCTCATATGCTGAGTTAAGACAGGTATCTGAGAGAGAGTATGTTCTTGCAGTCCCATATGCTGAGTTAAGACAGGTATCTGAGAGAGAGTATGTTCTTGCAGTCCCATATGCTGAGTTAAGACAGGTATCTGAGAGAGAGTATGTTCTTGCAGTCTCATATGCTGAGTTAAGACAGGTATCTGAGAGAGAGTATGTTCTTGCAGTCCCATATGCTGAGTTAAGACAGGTATCTGAGAGAGAGTATGTTCTTGCAGTCTCATATGCTGAGTTAAGACAGGTATCTGAGAGAGAGTATGTTCTTGCAGTCCCATATGCTGAGTTAAGACAGGTATCTGAGAGAGAGTATGTTCTTGCAGTCTCATATGCTGAGTTAAGACAGGTATCTGAGAGAGAGTATGTTCTTGCAGTCCCATATGCTGAGTTAAGACAGGTATCTGAGAGAGAGTATGTTCTTGCAGTCTCATATGCTGAGTTAAGACAGGTATCTGAGAGAGAGTATGTTCTTGCAGTCCCATATGCTGAGTTAAGACAGGTATCTGAGAGAGAGTATGTTCTTGCAGTCCCATATGCTGAGTTAAGACAGGTATCTGAGAGAGAGTATGTTCTTGCAGTCCCATATGCTGAGTTAAGACAGGTATCTGAGAGAGAGTATGTTCTTGCAGTCCCATATGCTGAGTTAAGACAGGTATCTGAGAGAGAGTATGTTCTTGCAGTCCCATATGCTGAGTTAAGACAGGTATCTGAGAGAGAGTATGTTCTTGCAGTCCCATATGCTGAGTTAAGACAGGTATCTGAGAGAGAGTATGTTCTTGCAGTCCCATATGCTGAGTTAAGACAGGTATCTGAGAGAGAGTATGTTCTTGCAGTCCCATATGCTGAGTTAAGACAGGTATCTGAGAGAGAGTATGTTCTTGCAGTCCCATATGCTGAGTTAAGACAGGTATCTGAGAGAGAGTATGTTCTTGCAGTCTCATATGCTGAGTTAAGACAGGTATCTGAGAGAGAGTATGTTCTTGCAGTCCCATATGCTGAGTTAAGACAGGTATCTGAGAGAGAGTATGTTCTTGCAGTCCCATATGCTGAGTTAAGACAGGTATCTGAGAGAGAGTATGTTCTTGCAGTCCCATATGCTGAGTTAAGACAGGTATCTGAGAGAGAGTATGTTCTTGCAGTCTCATATGCTGAATATCTGAATACGATTCCTGGAAAACTACACCAGGAAATCATTTCAACTAGTATCAACTTAACCAAGGCCCTTAATTAAGTCGAAGCCAATTTAATCCCTTGAATACCAGCGACGTGTGACATGTTTTACTCTAGCTGTATTAATACGATATTATGTAGCTCAAGATGAATCTGTGGCAGTCAAAAGGGTTAGTTGAGGAAGTTTGAAGTCTTATTCTTGCTAGAGGTTCTTCCTAAGCTGAATAAACTTTTCTAACAGTTGCCAGGATATGAAGAAAAAAAGGACCTCTCCGGTACTGAATGGATTAAAGGCATACCTGAAACAAATATCTAACAGTATTGAGTTTGCACATTTTGTTGTTTGTGTATGTGAGTGAGGGAGGCAAAGGGCAAAACTGCCTGTAGCGAGTGCCTCCCCAGAGTTGAATGAGTAACAGGGCCAACATCAAGGGACGTTCGAGCCAAAATGCCTGGACACACTGAGTTTGAATCAGTTTACGTCATAAGAAGAGGGAAAGACTGATTCTGTGAGAGAATTCCAGAGCTCTGCTGTTGAATAGAAGACAGATTGAGAATAACTTTTCACTCTTGATTTGGAGAGTTGCACAGAGTAGGAGTGGGATTGTGTTGCAAGACGGGTACTACGTACCCTACGTAAAGGAGGTAGGTAAGATCTACTGGTTGAAATGACTTACTGTTTGAGTTATCCCATCTCTATCCAAATTATAATAATACTAAAAGTAACAAAGTAAGCAAAATAATAGACAAGAAAGCCTTTTTTGCATATGGTGGTAATTCTACTTACACAACTGTTCTCGTGTATTCTACTTCCACAACTGTTCTTGTGTATTATACTTGCACAGCTGTTCTCATTTATTCTCATTTATTCTACTTTCACAACTGTTCCCGTTTATTCTGCTTACACAGCTGTTCTCGTTTATTCTACTTACACAGCTGTTCCCGTTTATTCTACTTACACAGCTGTTCCGGTTTATTCTACTTACACAGCTGGTTTAATTTATTCTACTTAGCTGTTCTCGTTTATTCTGCTTACACAGCTGTTCTCGTTTATTCTACTTACACAGCTGTTCCCGTGTATTCTACTTGCACAACTGTTCCGGTTTATTCTGCTTACACAGCTATTCTCGTTTATTCTACTTACACAGCTGTTTTCATTTATTCTACTTAGCTGTTCTCGTTTATTCTGCTTACACAGCTGTTCCCGTTTATTCTACTTACACAGCTGTTTTCATTTATTCTACTTAGCTGTTCTCGTTTATTCTACTTACACAGCTGTTCCTGTGTATTCTACTTACACAACTGTTCCCGTTTATTCTGCTTACACAGCTGTTCTCGTTTATTCTAGTTACACAGCTGTTTTCATTTATTCTACTTAGCTGTTCTCGTTTATTCTACTTTCATAACTGTTACATAACAGTCTCGCGACTGTTTGAATATAATAGGTAAGTCTCTATTGCAAGAAATATGTAAATAATATTAATAGTAATAAAATCCTGCCTGTGTTAACCTTTTCCACTGACCCAAATATAAATTGTTCGGGCATGGGATTATTCTGGCATTCAGAGGTACATTAATGTTTGGGTGGATTAAAGTGGAATTTGCTACACTCCACAATATTTACACATTAAATCGACACCTCAGCGTCCGGACATGTGATGTTCCTGTCACGTGCCTGTAATACATGTTTGGCTTCTGCTGTCTGCTAATTGCATGGACCTCAATTATACCCAAGCGTAAGTGAACCGTAATTTAATAGTCTGTATCACTAATTTGTGACAACACCATATAGAACCCCTTTACAAATGTGTATGGTAGACAGGCATACGTACTAAAACTGTTTGCGGTGAAATTGCACTGCTTTAGTTGATGTTAATTACATTTATCAGATAATATAATCAACATGTTGTCTGTAGTATGGAATCTATGAGGAGAGACTAAAATGTATATACATAATTAGAACAAAATAGTTTCAGCAACATACTTACAACCAAGACATTGTGCCAAAGAAAAATTTATATAATGTTCCACCATATCAACTACTAGTACCACCTTCACTAGTATTAACTATGATACACGAAGATAATCATACATAACAAAAGGTTTCTGGACATACTACTAAAAAAGCATATAGACCAGATGGTGTTCGTGTTTTACTCAAAAACTGTGCTTCCATGCTGACTCCCTTCCTAGGCAAACTCTTCCGTCTCTGTATTTCGCCTAACATCTTCCTTTCTTGCTGAAAATTTGCTCTCATTAAACCTGTATCAAACAAGGGTGACCACTCTCAACGCTTCAACTATCCAATTGCTCTCATTTCTTGCATCTCAAAAGTTATTGAAACTATTCTTTATTCAACATTTCTTAAGAATCTGTCTCCCGTAATCTTCTTTCAGGTCGCTAGAATGGTTTCCTTAAGGGACACTCTACTGGTGACCCATACTTACATTACGAACTCTTGTCCATCCTCCTTTCGAGACTTTAGTGAGACCCTGTCTATTTCGATAAACATCTTGCAAGCCTTCGATAGATTCTGGCACAAATCACACATTTCCAAACTACCCTTATCCAGCTTGTATCTCTGTATCTGACCATTCATCTCTAATTTCCTTTCTGGATGTTCCATAGCTGCGGATCTTCAACCTATCATCTCCATCGTTCCTCAGGGTTCTGTCCTATCTACATTTCTATTTGTAGTATGCATTAATGATCTCAACTGTACCTCTAGTCCTATACATGCATATGCTGATAACTCTACCTTACAATATTCAACAATGTTTTCTACAACGTTCCACCAAATAATGACTTCAAAACTCACGTGATGAGGCCACAGTACACTTCTCTTCTGATTTATCAACTATTTCCGATTGGGGCAGATACATTCTTGTAACTTTCAATGCTTTCAAACCCCAATTTTTTCACTTATATCTAAGTATGTCTATCGATCGAATTCAATTATGCTATCTATCTCTATTGCTGGACGCCATACTCCCCTTTATGAGGGTGGCCATACACAAAACGCCCCCAAGCAGACCTGTCTCCTGTGAGAAGACAACCTGAGCCAGTTTATTCAAGGACTTACAGAATTGACCACTCTACTTATAACCTGCTTCACCCTTAGGTGAACAGTAACGATTTGTATAAGGCTTACTCCCCTAGACACGATCGCCGACCAAGGCTGGCGAGTCTCATTCACCCAATGAAATGATATACACAAATCCTACTTGATTTATCTCCCTTTCTTTACATAAATCATAAATGCACATATAAATGTGTTTACCAAATAACATACTTTATTTTGTCAAAGGAAGACCTACGACTAAAGTGGTATTTAGTGAACTACCTATTTACAAAATACCTGTTTTCATCCCTGTTGCTTCCAAGGATATTCAGCTGAGAAAAACATGTGACCATAAATGAAGATATAGCAGCCTGCGGTAAAGTCGGCAAGGCACCGAGTGATATATGGCGCACTATATTAAACACGTAAATCATGAAAGATACATTACCTCTACTGATTTAGTCTGTGTATGTGCATTGAGAGAGAGAGAGAGAGAGAGAGAGAGAAAGAGAGAGAGATACAGCTGTACAATTTATTATGCAATACATTTTAAACATGTTGGTGTTTTGTTATCAGCAGCATATTCGTCTTTGTAACAATGTAATAATAGAAAATATGAGAATAATATTATTAAATGCACTCATTTATCGATAAAAAAATAATTAAATTACGGATGTAACATTTGTCGTGTTTAAATTTACTGAAGAAGACTTGGGTGTAAATACAACGCAATAACGATGTATGAGCCGCATTATTAGGTTTGTTGTTTAGAAAAGAATCTGAATATATATGTGTTCATCATTCTATAATTTGTACACAAGTACAGTACAATATCAAACTTAACATCAGCTAACAAAAAACTCCCCCCACCTCTCACTCACTCTCACTCTCACACACACACTCACTCTCTCTCTCTCATTGACGCACATACACACACATATTGTCAACCTGCATAATCAGACGTGGACCTTTGATATTTGTGAATCTGCTTGACCTGAGTCCAATCCCAGCCAAGGCGGACATTTAGTTGGTAGTAGCGTGTTTCACATGCTTGCACCCATTCGTGGTACACTTCGACGACGTATACAGACTAATAATACACATAACAAAGCCACTCCAACAACTTCCTCTCTCTCCAATACCCCTTCTCCCCTCTCTACACTCTTCAGAAAATAGGAAATTAGAATGTAGCTACGAGGTTCGGCCGTTGTAAATGCTTATCCCTCAATACCTTCACCTGACCTGATCTTAAGGGGGGATGTTTTTTTTATCTCCTTCTCCTTCGTGTTTAACCCCATTAGTGTTCAGATGTTAATACGTGCGGCCCATTAGTTTGGCAATTTTAACACCTTTTGCCTCATTTCGTTGTCAATTTTAAGACTTTGTGCCATTTATGCGTCGATGTTTTCGTAGCGAACGATAGCGAGCCTATAATTATATGAGGAACCGGCCTGTGGCCGGGTAATCTTTCTACCAAAAAAAAAAAAAAAAAAAAATACAAATTAACTTGAAGAGGGGTCTAGGGATGTTTTTAAAGCTTGATGGAGGTGTAGCGAGCAAACTAAAAATAACTAAATTAATAACTAAATAAATAGACCAACAAATTAGGACTATCCCCTTAACCCTTTCACGCTTATGACGCGATTTTGAGCCTATTAGGGATACTTTAAAGCCTTTGTTACCATCAGGGGTATTTAGAAACCTCTAGTTTAGTTACTTCAACCTCTGCAGTTGTCTTTGAGTTAGTTGTGGGCAGAAAACTAATTTTGGAGAGGTATATAATTATAAGATTGAGAGAACTCTATTTCTTATTGCTAATCTGGCAACCTCTGCGTCATAGAAGCGTGAAAGAGTTAAGGTTTTTCGAGGCTGGCAGACAGTAGAAGAGTAGCACCATTACATGCTCATGTTCAAGATGGTTATACTAATTCCCGCAAATCGGACTTGTTTTTGGATCGTGTGTAAATATTATTAAGTATTTTGCATGATCTCAGAAAACGCGATTTAGTTCACCTGAAAAACAAAAATACAATAAAATAGTTAATATATTATGATTTTGTTCCGCCTGTCATTTAGTTAGAATCACAATGTCGGCCCGCTTATCATTGCATTTACGCTGGGGTGAACACTTTTGAAAGTCACACATTTAATAAATAAATGGTGAACATAATAGTACGTGTTGTCATTGTGCATTGGTCAGCTCTCACATTTCCACATCGGTAGGGACGTTAGAAGCGCTATTATATTCTTACTAAGATTCTTATAATACATATTTGTATTAATGTCTCCACAACACCAATCGCCTCCAATGAAATTATTGAAAGCAAATAATTATGTGATCCACCAGGATTCGAACCTGGGTTATCACACACATATTTTGTAAACAATCTAACCATTACACCACCAAGGCGGTTAAAGGTTTATGCACACGCTTGCAAATACGCCATTCTCGAATACTGGATATTAATCTAATCATGTTCATATTCCCAACCTTGCTATGGTAGCCTACTGTTTAAGTGAGAGGAAAGAATATTCATAGGGCACAGATCACATAGACTGGCCTCGCTACGAAATATCCCTGAACCTACTTATAATCTATATTTTGTATTAATTTCACCAAACACCTCAATGAAATTAATGAAAACATATATGTGATCCACCGGGATTCGAACCTACATAGGTAAATATTAATTACATGTTATTCCCTGTAGCTGCAATGCGCCTATTGAACGATGAAGAAATTCGTTTGGTTGAATTAGTTTATGAAAAAGGCTTAGGTATATCTTCATTTGAACATTTATTATAACTCCCAATATTTTAACAATCGACCACAATAAACACACCAGCATTAAAATATTTGTTGATAGTGGTTCATACAGTGATAATACAAAGCCTTCCAACAATCATATACATTTGAACGGCTATGTTCTATAAAAAATAATTACATGTTTATGCTTTTTTTTCTCTCTCTCTCTCTCTCTCTCTCTCTCTCTCTCTCTCTCTCTCTCTCTCTTTCTTGGTGTTTATCTCCCCTCTTCACATTATCGACACTAATACGGGAAAAGTTTTCTTCATGGGAACATATGAGATAAAGCTGACAGTTTATTGTTAGCGCCGGGAATATATTATTTCTTGCTTAGTCCAACATACTCGTAAGGAGATTCGTTGATGGGAGTTGAAAGTATTGAGAAGGAAGGGAGAGAAAGAGCGGAAGACAGGAATGGAATGGGTTGAAGGAGGAGGAGAAGGTGGTAAATAATATAACATATAATGAACATACGGTATGTTAGTTAGGTACAAGTTTCTGTAAAACAATTTTGGCATAATTATAGCATTTATGGTGTAGCATGCAAACATAGGCCTACCACGCTTAACGCTTTCTAAAAATTACAATAGCATTATTAACCTGGAGTTATAATTATACAATCTATTATATTTCAAACAGCATGACGAATAATATATACTAATACGAGCCTATATAGATAACCTAATAAACCATGATATTCTTGAACTAAGCGAAAGAAAAATAGTAGAAGCTATCAGGGAGAATTGGAATAGGCCTACGGAAAAAAAGGGTGACACTAATTCAATGCAGTGAGTGCTATCAACAATAACAGGGATGGTTACAGCACCAGCGGCTACACAATGGAAGTAAGATACACGCCAGAGTGTGTCAGCAGTTACACACTCTTTGATGATTAATTTAACCAATGGCTATTCAGGGAATGAGAGTGTTACGACGGGTAATATATATTGTTTAAACAGACCGTATTTACTAATGATTACTCATTTCTGAAACAAATAAAATTGCCATTTGATCAAATATGTACAAAACAAAAATATCAACTTGTCACACTGTCTGACTTTTCCGTGAAATAACAATGTTGTATCTATAAACGTAAGTTAATAAATGTGAGCTTCATTCAATTGTGACCCTGTAATATATACCGTATATATATATATATATATATATATATATATATATATATATATATATATATACCCGGTATATATATATATATATATGTGTATATATATTTGTAGAGAGAGAGAGAGATAGATCGATATATACTGTACAGTATATAGGGTGTCCAAAATAGGTGTGCCAAACATAAGGATTAGGTTATGAAAACTATGTTATGCTTTAAATGTTCTATTCTTCAACAAAACAGGAATGCACCCTTCATCTTCTCTCAATATCCTTGATGTTTCTTTTTCTTCTAATTTTCGATTTTTTTTCAAATCTGTAAAGACTAACAGTATATTACCATTATTGTTAAAACGGCTTCCAAGAGGTTAGGTGTGCTTAACTGTCTCTGTGGTGTCTTTACCTCCACACAGATTCTTGCTCAGTACAGGGGCACAGTTTGCCCCTGTATCGAGTATTGTTCAAGTGTGGGGAGGTTCACCTCATACCGCACTTCTCGAAAGGGTAGAAGGATATCATCTGACCTGCACGCCTTCTTAGTATTAAGTTCAGTAAGGGCAGAAAGCATATTTTTGAAGGAGATAATAATATTAAGCATAAGTAAGTGAGAGGGTGGTGGAGGAGGAACAGCACTAGCATGTCCAAGTTTGATTTTTTATAGAAAGTTTTTTAGGAAAGAGTTCAGCTTTGTCTGAGAACGAAGTAACAGAGGTGCCATCTCAGTAATTAGGGGGAGGGAAAGACGAGGAAGTAAAGTTGTTGGAGAGGTTTTTGGCTAGGTGCCAGAAAGCTTGGAAAAACTAGAATATACAAGTTTGTTACATTTACTATTAATGAAAAAGTCTTTGACAAGTCGAAGATTTGGCACGATTATGGACAGAAACATAGAGTTCTAGATTCTAGAGTTTGAAAACGTTGGTATTGTCTGTATGCGTCCTCCTTATTGTGGACAGCAGTAGAATAAACTAGAGTAAACCAAGGTTTATGTACTGTACATTAGTCTGAGAGAGAGAATGTATGCCTCCATGCCTAACAGGATCACTCAGTAATCCGCTGGGAACTCTCCGAGGGTCCCCGGACAAAAATAAGTCCAGGGAAAATTAAACAAGTACTGCCGTAGAGCCTCCCAGTCGGCGGCGCCAAAATCCCACAAGCGCCACAGGAAGCGGAAGGATCAAATCGTTGTACTGGAGATATAGGACAGGTAACAGAGATAAGGATGCGATCGGAAGAGCCCAGTGGAGAAAACAGTTTTACAGTATAAACAGAAGGAGTAAATGTCAAAAATAAGTCAAAGATGTTGGACCGATCTCCTAGGCAGTCCGGGATGTGGGTAGGGTGCTGGACTGATTGTTCTAGGTCATTTAGAATAGAAAAGATGCAGGCTTGTTCACCAGACTGATCAGTGAAATGAAAAGAGAACCATTGATGATGGATAATATTAAAATCACCCAAGTTGTAGATTTCTGCAAATGGAGAGATAGATAGGATGTTTCCCACTTAAGAAGTTATATAGTAAAATAAATTTGGATAGTCAGTAGAATGAAGGAAGAGTTAAAGGGCTTTCCCACATTCCCGATTTTGGTCTGTGACTCAACCCGATATCCCCTATTTTTCTATTGTCTTGCCATGTCGTGTAAAATTTCTTGGATGATCGTCTGATGTCCGAGATGGATTCCTGTAGTTCTTATGAGTCTTGAATTGGGCAATGAGAGTCATGCTGAATTTTAGAAAGTTCAAACATTTTCACAAATGTCAGTTATGTGCAAGAATGTTCGGGAATGTGTCCGCGGTACGTCCGCGACCAGTCTTGTTGATTCTTATATATCCGCGACGGTGTTGCACAAAAAAAGTTGTTAAGAACATGCAAGACATCACTCGACAATTTGCCGACACACACAAATAGTCTCAAAATCATTCCGGGACATGACAAAACGGATGTTGTATTTATTGCCGAAAGTATACACGTCCATGCAAAATTCGAGTATGCTCGACACAACAGTGTTGTAGACATGAAGGAATTGTCGCAGACACTGTCGCAGATGTCCACTACACAACTCGACATGGTCGCCAACAAAGTGCTTTTGTTCGTGAAACCGTATTCTTGTTTGCGTCGTGGTTGTGGTGTATGGTCGTGGTGGTGGTGGCTGTAGTGGTGGTCGTGGAGGTGGTAGTGGTGGTTGTGTTAGTGATAGTGGTGGTGGTGATGCATGGCCGTGGTGATGGTGTATGGTGGTGGATGGCCGTGGTGGTGGTTGTGGTAGTCATGGTTATTTTTTGTGTAGGTGGTTGTGGTTGGTAGTTGGTGGGGAGAGTGTGTGGTTGTGGTTGTAGGTGTGTCTGTGATGGTTATGCAAGTTTGTAGGGGATGATGCTGGTGAGGTGTGTGGTGGTGGTGGTAGTTCGGTGGTGGTGGTTGTGGTAGTCTGGTGGCTCTGTCACTCTTTTGGCTTTGGGGAGACACTCGTTACAGGCAACCTGCCTTTTGTTTCCTTCTTACACATGTGAAAACAAATGTGTGCACGTGTGTGTGTGTTTAATAGTGCTACTTTTATCGGATGTGGTAGGCCTAAAGCAAAGGTCAGGAGTTAATTGACTATCACAATGTTTAACCCCTAATTCATCACTATTACGTAATGTTCATCATATGCTGGTTACCATTAGATGATATGTTTAGTTTATAGTACATTTCTAGGACTCAAATGGCTAAATATGATCTCAATAAACCTTCTCAAAAACATGGGTCCTTCTTAAACTGCAGAAAATCCTCTTATTTTAGCCAGAATCAAAAGTAAAAAAGCGTCATGGTGCTAAAGGGGTTAAAAGTCTGTCGTCGTTTTGTCAGACTAAGCTCCAAACGTATTTATACCGACAACATTGCAACCGCTCTCACTAATTACCAGTATAACAACTAAGTGTCATGACTAGACAGTTGTTGCATACATTTCTTGTTTAGTTCTAGGTTGAAAATATTGCGTTTTCTATAGCTTAATATGATCTAAGATTATATATTATTTTCTCTAATATATTTTATAGATTACATTCATACATTATATTTACCACAATTAATGCCTGGTATAGATCAATGTATATGTATATGTATATGTGTGCCTTAGGAAGTAATGTTATATAGCAAATGCGCGATTTCAGATGCGCATCTAAGCTAGCATTAAATTGTCAGAGGGAATAAAACAAAAACTTGTCCCACTCTCATACTTCAATCCAAGCAGCCAACACATTTGTATATAGTGATCTCCGATTATCCGCACTATCCTTGATACTTCGCCACTCAACTCTGCTCTACACATTCTGCTAAGCCTTACAGTTTGTATAATCACTAGATCTATATAATGTATTAAGTGCTATAATATGTATTAAGTGCGATAATGTCTTTATCCATCTGTAATAAGGTCAAATGTATCTTCCTTCTTTTTTCAGTGTTTATTGTTGTCCTTACAGTCACACCTAATAATAACTGAAAAAAAAAAAAAAAATCAAACAGTTTAAACAAATTCAATAATTAATATATAGTGTGCGCCCGACAAAGCAGCACACTCTGCACAGGAATGTGGCCTGGCACCAAGTGTACAACAGAGTGAAGTAATTTCTACCCCAGATACAATAATATTATCAATCTAGCACCAGTAAAATAATAATGTTCATGCAATTGTATACACCCTGCAAATGCGTTACGATACTTGTATTCTATTTTGTATTTTCATGTATTTGTATTTTATGCGTTACAATACTCGTATGCCAGGAATGCATACTACAGAACAATTAATCATTCTTATAACATTTGACACTTTCTAAATGACTGCAAATATATGTTAACAGTACGAATGCAATCCATCAAGGTTATAGATAAAATTAATACAATACATAACAGCTGCATGCAATCGCATATCATTAGACACAATACACATGTATTTATCACTAAAAAGGTGGATTGCACCGAAATAGATAATATAATGCAATGCAAGAGAAATGAAAGACTAGGATGGAAGATAAGAGGGAGACTATTGGGGTGAACATGAAGGCCTGGTAAAGCTAGATATATAATGCAATTATGAAGAAGGCTTAGGGACGGTAAAAAGAGATGGGTCGGCAAATTGAGTATTAAAGTATGTGTATGTGTGTGTGTGTGTGTGTGTGTGTGTGTGTGTGTGTGTGTGTGTGTGTGTGTGTGTGTGTGTGTGTGTGTGTGTGTGTGTGTGTGTACTTTCCGTACTCTTTACTTCTCCATTCTCCCTCTTTTTTTATAACCCTCCTGCCCAGGACAGTGTCTGTATTGTCTTACTTCTTTATATGTATTCCTTTCCGCCTACTCCCTAGACACTAAATAAGTTACCATGATAACTGTAGTAATGTGCTGTAAATAAGTTACCATGATGACTGTAGTAATGTGCTGTAAATAAGTTACCATGATGACTGTAGTAATGTGCTGTAAATAAGTTACCATGATAACTGTAGTAATGTGCTGTAAATAAGTTACCATGATGACTGTAGTAATATGTTGTAAATAAGTTATCATGATGACTGTAGTAATGTGTTGTAAATAAGTTACCATGATGACTGTAGTAATGTGCTGTAAATAAGTTACCATGATGACTGTAGTAATATGCTGTAAATAAGTTACCATGATGACTGTAGTAATGTGCTGTAAATAAGTTACCATGATGCCTGTAGTAATATGCTGTAAATAAGTTACCATGATGACTGTAGTAATGTGCTGTAAATAAGTTACCATGATGACTGTAGTAATGTGCTGTAAATAAGTTACCATGATGACTTTAGTAATATGTTGTAAATAAGTTACCATGATGACTGTAGTAATGTGTTGTAAAGGTTGAAGGAGAGTTATGTGTCACGGGTGACACATAAGTTACCATGATGACTGTAGTAATGTGCTGTTAAGGTTGAAGGAGAGTTATGTGTCACGAGTGACACATAACTCTCCTAGACACTAAATAAGTTACCATGATGACTGTAGTAATGTGTTGTAAAGGTTGAAGGAGAGTTATGTGTCACGAGTGACACATAACTCTCCTAGACACTAAATAAGTTACCATGATGACTGTAGTAATGTGTTGTAAAGGTTGAAGGAGAGTTATGTGTCACGAGTGACACATAACTCTCCTAGACACTAAATAAGTTACCATGATGACTGTAGTAATGTGTTGTAAAGGTTGAAGGAGAGTTATGTGTCACGAGTGACACATAACTCTCCTAGACACTAAATAAGTTACCATGATGACTGTAGTAAAGTGTTGTAAAGGTTGAAGGAGAGTTCTGTGTCACGAGTGACACATAACTCTCCTAGACGCTAAATAAGTTACCATGATGACTGTAGTAATGTGTTGTAAAGGTTGAAGGAGAGTTATGTGTCACGAGTGACACATAACTCTCCTAGACACTAAATAAGTTACCATGATGACTGTAGTAATGTGTTGTAAAGGTTGAAGGAGAGTTATGTGTCACGAGTGACACCGCCAAATATTCTCATGAACAATTGCGTATGTCTTGCATCTGACCTTTTCTCTTTCGATTTGGTGTTGATGACCTCTCTTATTTGTGTTCAGCAGACCAAGTTACCAGCATAAGCCATTAAGGGGAGATGGGTCGTTTTTTTGTTGGTCCCCTTTCTTTCTCATGCTTATCCCCATTAGTGTTTATATTTTAAGACACTTTCCCCATTAGTTTGTCGAATTTAAGATCTATCGCTCCATTTCGTTGTCAATATTAAGACCGTTGGTGCCCTTTAGGTGTCGATTTTTTTCCTGGTGAGCGATAGCGAGCCTGTAGTTATGGAGGAACCGGCCTTCAGCCGTAACATATTTCTACCCAAACATACACTATTAATTTCGAAGGAGGATCTAATGGATGTTTTTTAGGTTTGATGGAGGTCTAGGGAGGACAAAACACAAAAATGTAATAATATATAAATATATAGACCCCAAAATAACCACTGTTCCCTTTATGTGATGTGTCAGGGCAGCTGTAGTAGGCTGTGGTTGTAGGTTTTATGTGATGTGTCAGGGCAGCTTTAGTAGGCTGTGGTTGTAGGTTTATGTGATGTGTCAGGGCAGCTGTAGTAGGCTGTGGTTGTAGGTTTTATGTGATGTGTCAGGGCAGCTGTAGTAGGCTGTGGTTGTAGGTTTTATGTGATGTGTCAGGGCAGCTGTAGTAGGCTGTGGTTGTAGGTTTTATGTGATGTGTCAGGGCAGCTGTAGTAGGCTGTGGTTGTAGGTTTTATGTGATGTGTCAGGGCAGCTGTAGTAGGCTGTGGTTGTAGGTTTTTGCTTGTTGCCAGTTCACTCAAGCACATTTCAAAAAATTTGTTGTGGTTCAACTCGTGTCTCCGTAAATTATGGGATAGAAGAGGAGCAATGAGTTGGTGAATTTAATGACACAAAAATAACGAATACAAATATTGAGGAATAGAAATATAGATATTTCAATGGAGGCACGGATGAGAATGATAACTCTGCAGTAAAACATAATAACCAAAACACATCATGAACAAAACGCTCAATCTTGGTTTGGTATACAGTAGATTTATGATGACATACCAAGTTGATCTAGCCTTGTTATGCCAGGGTTTTTACCGGGGTTTTATTGGTCACTGGTAGGTTCTTACTCGACTGGAAAATTTAAAGCCAAACAACACATGCACAAAAGCTGTAGAGGGTAAATATAATACTGAGTACACAAATGAATTTGTTTTTAATATTAACTTAATTACACAACATAAAATAATTCACCTTGCACTGGTACATAGGATAATTCACATTATAATCGTCTTAGCACGGACGAGGATCCACAATAGAACTATGGAATACACTGAGCTCTCTTTCACTGGTATTAATTAAAGAGATACACCTGCTTCACACTGGTGTAAGAATTAATATAACTTCTGTGGCGCTCCTATTCTAACACTGTGTAGATCTGAAGCTACAGGCACAGGTGGGTGAAGTGTGAGTTGATGAGTCCTTTCTCCTGGTTCTGTCAAGCCGCTTAGGTGGTCCTGCCGTGTGGTTAATGAGGGTAGGGATACAGATGGACTGGTTGGTTTTGGGTCTTAAATGGTAGTTCTTCATGTCATGACATTGGGTGCATACCATCGGACTAACGCGAGCATGAACTAGGACATGTCTTAAGTTATGACTGCTCGTCTATCCTGACCTTTATACTAGTCGGTGATGAAGTTCTGTTACGGTATTCTTGATGTAAAGTCTTTAATACAAAGTACAAAGGAGTACAAAGGAAATCAAGCAACAACAGATCTAGTGACCCTTCTAGGCTGCTTGTCCTCCAAAACACTGAGGATCAAGTGTCCAAACAGTGGTTTAGAGTGGGTAAGGGAACATTGGAAAGGGAACTACTGCCCTGCCACTAACGTGGCAGGACTAGGAAGTTAGTAGGGGACATATGGGTTAGTAACTGAGGGGAGGATAAAGTTATTCATTTACAAACGCAGTCAGTCGCGGGTTTGATGCGAGATATTTGTCTAGGTGGAATTTAAATGAATCAACGGTGCTGCAGTCTATAACGTCTCGGGTGTCGCTAACGTCGCTAGTGTCATGACGCAGCAACGAGGTATCGGGGTAACGTAAGGAATAAGTAAGATCATGAACTTACTATTTCGCTCAATCTGCCCCTGACCATTGTAAGAGTGTTCACAGAACCCAGGGTCGGTGATTAAACCTTTTTACAGCATATGTCCATGACCATGGTGTTGGACAGATGCAGTATGGACTTATGTATGCTAAGTGCCGTTATTCATACGGTATCTCGCAAAGCCCGAACCATTATAGTTGTCTTGCCATGGCAAAGTATTCTTTAACAGTTTGTTAGAGTGCGGGATTGATACTGGAAGTCAGTTTGTGGCATGCCCTTGGGCGTTTCAGGGGGATTAGGTAGACCCTCTAGACAACTGGTAAGACAACTGTGCAGACGATCGGTGCATCTGAAGAGGTGATATTTGGGTATGCTGTTCCTCTGCTGTTTGGCGGTATATTATTTTCTTTTTCTGTTCTCCAGTATTATCGAAAGTAATGCTTATGTTTTTCCCTGGTCTGGATGGTAGAGTGGTGTTGATGGTGGCAATTCTGGCAATTCTGGCTTCCCGGGTGTTAGTGCGTAGTGGGGCAAATTTGAATTTGGAGTGGCAATTTTTTTATTCTTTTGCCTTCGTCTTCTTATTCGCTCTGGGTGGTGATATTGGTTATTTGTTCTTGTGTTGGGGCGAGTTTTCCTTCTCCTGTTGTTGTTCCCTTTTCTTATTCTTTGTTTCTCCTGTGTTTGTCCGGGGTGTGGTGGTTTGCGGCCTGCTCGTGGCTTTTCTTGGTTTGTTGGTCTTCATGTGTTTTCTTTCCGTTTTCTTCAATATGGCTTTTTCTCTGTTCCTTCTTTTCTCTTTAGTTTCTCCTTCCGTCTCTAGGCTTCGTTTTCTTTGTTGTTGGGGTATGGTGGTGATCTCAATTTCGGGTATTTTAAGCCGTATCCATAAATGGTATGGGTACGGCTTTCTATAGCGTTTATACATTTGTGTGTGTGTGAGCTTCTTTCCTCATCCAACGGAAGGGGTACATACTTACGCTGAAGTTATAGCGAACCCGAGAGAGTTAAGTTATGGATATGGTTTCCTGTAGCATTTATAAGTGTGTGTGTGTGTGTGTGAGTGTGCGTTTCTTTTATCAACGCTATGTGGTTATGGCGGTGTGATGATGCTACCTGGCTGGGGAATGGCTACAACGATTGGTGAGCCATTGAATTACACAATGGGAGAGTTAAGGGGAGATTTCTACTTGAGGTTTATTTGCTTAACCCTTTCTCCCTCATGCTTAGCTCATTAGCTTGGCGATTTTAAGACATTCACCCCATTTATTTGGTGATTTTAAGAACATTCGCCCCATTTATGTCAATGTTAAGACCTTTCGTGTCATTTAGATGTTGATATTTTTTCCTGGCGAGCGATAGAGAGCCTGTAATTTAAGAGGAGCCAGCCTTCAGCCGTGACATTTTTCTTCCGAAAAATTAACAAAAATTTTCTTGAAAGGGGATCAAGGGGGTGTAATTTTAAGCTTGATGCAGGTGTGGCGAGCAATCTAAAAACGTCCCCATAATATACGATCTTCTCAAACATTTACACCTCCTTTGCTACAATATTAGATCTCTATCTTTTTTTGTAGGCAAGTAAACATTATACAAGAGACTGATGCAATATTATGCCTAGTACATTTATATTTAACCCCTTTAGTTGTGGAAGTAACTTGGCTCCCTGGCGCTCTAACTATTTGTCCAAGACTGTTGCCTGGAAGCCCTACTTCGAGCGTGCCGCTAAGCTAAGCATAATTTGTATTCGGCAAGTACCAACTAGACAACTATTGCTGATGAATATTTTCTGGTGACAAGTTTGGAATGTGTGTGATAATTGCTTCTTCTTTCACATAAACATTTGTTATTGCTAATCATATAACGAAAGTATGACAGTGTAAGCTCGGAAACACGGTTACATATTTCTTATGTATCGATTATCAACGTGATAATTTTATATTATGGATTTTTTGTTTATGTATAATACATCGCATATAGAGGCGCTTATCGTGGGGTAAACCCGAGCGATAACATTATGTGTATCATCTCGCAGTAGCGCAATTATTACTTTAGACTAAAGGGAGTGTGGTAATACGTTTCATGGACACTTGAGGGGCATTCCATTTTGTATTATAGTGTTTCGGTGGATTACGTCCGATTTCAATGAGATTAGGCACCCGTATGGGGAACTATGAAAGTTTTAGATTGGTACTTCACAATTGAAAATCTGTCTATTAGTTTTTGAGTTAAGTACAAATGCGTGGCTAAATAGGGTCAAATTAGTACCACTACTATATAATCTATCTTGTCCTACAAAATCTCATGCATCACAATTTTGTTTAGTATTCCATCAACTCACAGACGGTGTTTCTTATATTTAGCCCAGTAATTTAGTATTATTGTATAACATTATGAAATTAAGTGATTTTTTTCTAGTTTTGTTTGACTTGGACGACAAGCTGTTTCCGAAAGGGGAGGAGTAGAAAAATTCTAATCGGACAATATTATTTTAAGAACTTTTCAAGCTCTTTCGATGATGAATGATTCTCATACGACAAATAGTTTCGGTTCTATCGATCTCGAAAGTCAATAACTTACATTTCCATAAATAACTCCCAAAGTTAGCTGTTGAGGAGCGAAGAGTGACGCATGACAACTCTTATCATTACCTCATTCTCGACTGGTGCTGGTGTTTACACAGATCTCTCTCTCTGTCTCAATGGGGTTACTAGGTGGTGCAATATAAAAAGAGTATATCACTTATATTTCACAAAATATTTTATTTTTATGTGTCTATATTTACATATATCGTGTGGTGACGCACTTCACACACAAATTTGAGATAACCTCAATATATATACTGTATATTTATAACCTCAATGTATATACTGTATATTTATAACCTCAATATATATACTGTATATTTATAACCTCAATATATATACTGTATATTTATAACCTCAATGTATATACTGTATATTTATAACCTCAATATATATACTGTATATTTATAACCTCAATATATATACTGTATATTTATAACCTCAATGTATATACTGTATATTTATAACCTCAATATATATACTGTATATTTATAACCTCAATATATATACTGTATATTTATAACCTCAATGTATATACTGTATATTTATAACCTCAATGTATATACTGTATATTTATAACCTCAATGTATATACTGTATATTTATAACCTCAATGTATATACTGTATATTTATAACCTCAATGTATATACTGTATCTTTATAACCTCAATGTATATACTGTATATTTATAACCTCAATGTATATACTGTATATTTATAACCTCAATGTATATACTGTATATTTATAACCTCAATGTATATACTGTATATTTATAAGCGGATTTCAGCTAAAATACTTCAGGGCCGTGAAGAGAGATGGTGAATGGTGATTGTTTAATATATAACGGATTGTTAATGGGTAACCATGTTTACCTTCAACTTTAATGGATGCCCCCTTAAGCAATAATGAGATGGTTAATCACTTTCGTTGCCTTACTCCTCACCCTAACCGTCGTTTCAGGCTGGCTATGCGACCGGAAACATATATTATTTCCTAGATTTAACCCCCACAATAATGGTCTCTACTGCAATGCACTATACATTAACCCCCACATTTAACCCCCACAATAATGGTCTCTACTGCAATGCACTATACATTATGGTAAAACAGTTAACAATGTAGCACAACATATTGAATCATCATACGCAACATTTATCGATAATATAATATTTCATTGTTCTTCAGACTTTCACTAATTATATTTTGTATTATGAGCCATGACTATAGGTTTTTTATATGAAATAAGTATTTTTCATGTTCTTATCAAGAGTGCAATTAGATTTGTCATCAATAGTTGTTTTTACTAGATGATAATAGAAGAAAGTAATGGTCAAAAGATGTATATGGTACGGTAACTAATAATATTCATCCTTGCTTGGTTTTAACTAACAAAATATGCTTCGACTGCAATATATTATTTATCAAAAGAGAGAGGAAAGGCCAATATATAATATTACCGTAAGACAACCCACTAAATAATGAATGATAATTAACATTATTTTGTTAGAAATAAAAACAAATGTCATTCCTCTGGCGTCATCTTGCCATATTTCGGAAATTTCAGTGATGACTAAGATATCTATCAGGTTCTAATTGTATTTAGCCATGAACGTGCAGTCCATAACCCAAGAACGCCAAGCGTCCTCTCGAGACGTTTTACTGGTGGTCAGCTAGCGTCCTCTATAGAGCCAGCGCATAACAAAAACAAATCAAAACACCTCACCGGCACTCAAAACAAAGCAATATGTGATTAGGTGAGATAATTCCCCTCTAGTACCTCCTATCACTCCTCCATATATGTCCCAACCCCCACCCTTTCGCCCCCTCCTTAATTATCTGGTATTTTCCTTATTATTCACGATATTTATCAAGTATTTTTGAGCGAGGACAACTGGGAGAGAAGGGGGAGTATGGGGGAGTCTTTCTCCGACCCTCTAGCCCGCCTGAGACGTATCCTAGTTTCTCAGTATGTTACGATCCAGGTTCTCAAAGACACAGGGCTCTTCAACATTGGACTAGATAATGGCAAAAATGCAACAACGGTAACACTAGATCCAACCACTGCCTTAAACACTGGAAAACAAAACACCATTACCGCCCTGAGTCGTGCCTGGACCACCGCTCGATGAAACAGCCTATTCTCAAACAGTAAAAGATTACTCGATTAGGTTACACAAAGAAAAGATAGTTAACGTGATTAATTAACGTTACGGTAGATACTCAAATAACTGGCACTCCTGTATTAAAGAAAGTGCAATGCTAGTCCTGCAACATCAACTGGAAACTTCTGAAATAAGTCTGATGCTGGGAAGATGTTCGTAAAGAATCTTGAACAATTATAATGCAGAATACGGGTCACAATAAATGCTAGGACATATAATAATAATAGGCAGGCGAATAATAAAGACTGCGCAAAGGTAGTAATGCTCGACAACTAAAGAAATACTTCGTGACACAACGCAACAGCCTACTAGGATTGTGCAACTCAACAACAACCTCGGCTCAAAAGTGCAGTGAATAATAATGTTGCATACATATAATAATGGGGGCTTATCTCTAACCAGTGTCTGCTCAGTTAATAAAGTCTAGCTGGGGTATCAAGGCAGGGCAACAATGGGTGAGCATGCGGCTCGCAGCCTAACGTTGTCCGAAGGTGGTATAATGAAGATTACGTTATATGACGGGGATGCTCTCTTGATAAATCTAGGTCTCTAGTACCTAGTTCTATCCTGGCGATCCCTCAGAAGTCAACACAAAGAGGCAGCACTATGTTGTGAGGGATAGGCTATGGCCCTCTCACACCACAGCGCTGTGCTCACAAAGTAAACCCACCCGAAGACAACCTAGGCTCCCACAGTACCTGTCGATGTCGTGCAGGGCTTAGCTAACACTGCACACATCGGAGACAACGACACAGTAACCTTACCCCCAGTCTAGCTTTAAATAACTAAGCAGAATCACTCAACACCTTGCCAGGGAGACATATACCGGTCTACAACCTTCCCGAGAGAGGACACACACGGAAAAGTCCGTCTCTCCAAACCTCATACAGAGAAATATCTGAGAGCTTCGCGTACAATACGACTGGCCGACGGTGAACGTCTATGCTGAAACCAGAAGGGATGTTGAGTTTAATAAAGATTAGAGAATGAGAAAGGAGAAGTCGAGAGAGAGAAATAGTATGCAAAGTGGCGAGTATGGGGGACAGAATTGCAAAGGATGTAGACGATACGCGTGTCAGGCAAGCTCTGAGCTGGTAAAGAACACGCGGCCGCGATGGGCAGGGACTAGTTGACCTCCCGGCCGCCAACGCCGTCAGCGCCCAAGCGAGCCGCCGCTGCCAGGTGTACTCCCTCACCCTCTCTCGCTCGCCTCCCACACAAGCAACATTTATATTATAGCGAATATAAAATATAAGGCGCGGTCACAGACCAAAACAAAGACCATTTCTAGACTGTCTGTGGCAACACGACCCTAATGAAATAAAGCAGATCATTCTAGGACAACTGTAGCCTATCCCCCCATCCTGGCGAGCGCTAGCGAGCTGCAATGCCCCACGCAACCATTCTGCCAGCGCCGGCAGGCGTCACCCCCCCCCCAAGATATGGGACACTCAACCATGAGCCCATATCTGAACAGGCAGAATGTCGCTAGAATCTGCCACTCCTAACCACTCTGCCACTCATGGAATGCAAGCTCAGTCTCCTCAAAAAAAATACAACAACATTTATATATAAAAAAAAATCTTATCACCCTTCCCAAATATAATACATTAATTCATAACATTGTGCTCCCAGAGCGAGCTTTAAGAAGCACAGCCTACTGAGGGAAAATCATCTGCACTCAGTACTCAGCTACAATATTATCTTAAAATTAATTATCAAAAAGAAAGAGTTTTTATTTAATTTATTTTCATATTTTATTTTAATGTTGTTTTTGGCGGCTACTATAGATGTAGCCTAATTTTCTTCGAATCAAAGCCAACAACTCCTGCCCTGCGACCCTACGCTGATGCTACACACGCGAGCCAACAAGCACCAGCGCAAAAATACACCACGAGCCAAGACAGGAGGCTATACCAACATACTGTGGTAGCCTAACCCGGATCCTCCACCCGCGACAAACACTGACTGAACAGCGAGGGTTCTCCTGCAAACAAAGCCAAAACATTATCAGTGCCCGTAGCATGCCACATATCCAACTTGTGTTCCGGCAGCACAACAACACCTGACACTGATAAACTGTCCAGTTCATCGCAAGACTGGCACTTCTCTTCGCTCTTTCCGGCAACGGGGCCTGCCAATAACCCTTCACTAGTTCTACCTTCGTGATGAGCGAGGCAGCCCCGAAGCGGTCTATGGTGTCGTCAACTCTGGGTAATGGATAGGCGTCTGTCAGGGATAATGCTTCCACACTCTTGCAATCAACACACACACGGACTCTGCCACCAAACTCAGGTTGCAAAGCCACTGGCAACGACCACTCACGACATTCCTCATCCCTCAGACCCCCTCTCCACACGCCGTCCAGCTCCGCTTTCACAACAGGCTGTCGAGCAGGATTCACACGGCAGGGAACCAACTCGAGCCTTGCACTGTCTCCAGCCTCCATGTCGGATTCTACCCCGTACATCAGGCCTGGAGAAGCAACAAACATGCGGACGGACTGCCACAGCCTAGCAAACAACTCCTCCCGTCGCTCAGGAACAAGAGGCTGCAACCCATCTCGCAGAACAACATGCCCAGTGCCCTCCCACATCTCCTTCACCATGTGGAGAGGAGCCCTCACCTGATGCCCGAAAACAAGGTCATTCGGACTGAAACCGAGACTCTCTCCAGGTACTTCTCTTGCCGCGAACAAAACATACGGCAGACCAAGGTCCCAATCCTTTCCGTTCTCTGCGCAATAACATCGAAGTATGCTTTTCAGCGTGGCGTGCCACCTCTCCAACACCCCTTGACTCTCCGGGTGATACGCAGAAGAGACGACAGTGCTGATGCCATGCTGAATCATAATTTGTTTGAACAGATTAGATGTAACACTAGAACCTTGGTCCGATTGCACCTCTTGCGGGTAACCATACCGCGAGCAATACAAGAGCAGGTTCCGGACAACAGTTTTCGCTGGGCCATTTCTCATTGGATATGCATCAGAATAACGAGTGGCCACATCCATGATAGTTAATAGAAATTTATTACCGGCACTAGTAGGGTGTAGGGGCCCGACCATATCAATGATGACCTTACTGAAGGGCGGTCCACTGACAGGAATGGGGTGCAACGGGGCTCTCGGAATTGTTTGGTTAGGTTTTCCAACCCTCTGGCACGTATGACACCTTGCTATCCAGGTTACCACCTGCCCCTTCAACCCCGGCCACCAAAACAATTTTTCTAAAGCCGCCACCGTTTTTCTCAACCCTAGATGTCCTGCCAGTGGTATGTCATGCGCCAACCTCAGTAGGCTATCCCTGCACTCCCGTGGCACCACCAACTGGTCCACTACTCCGGACCCATCTTGCCAACTACGTTTAGGGTCTTGAAAACGCCTATAGAGGATGCCTTCTAAATAAAAAAAATCTCCTGGCTGTGCATCACCGTCCTCGTCGAGCTCTACAGCTCCATTAGCACACGTTTGGAGTTCAGGGTCCTCTAGTTGCAACCGATGTATATTTGAGGGTGCCAAGCGATCTAACTGCTCCCGGAGCAATGCATGACCTTCCCCGATATTGGGCTGCTCCCTCTGTCTCTCTCGATGTACATAACGTTGCTGTCGTGGAGACTCCTCATGCCCAGCCTCGTCACTCTCGATGACAGGCCCAGGGGCTACTCCAGAATTAAGTAATGGTGCTAATACTGAATCACCCAGGAGAGCCGCCGCGTCAAAACTCTTAAAACCAACTCCAGCTTTAGCCTCCTCCTGTTGATTGTTCCTCCGCTGGTCTGAAGACTGAGGACTAGGCTGTGACACTTTAGCTGCCCGAGCTCGGGTGACAACACACGCCATGGGTTGTGTCTGGCACCGCTCGACCCACTCTTGCTCTTCCCTACTCACGTCGGCCGGCCTCTCGGCAACGACTAAGGGTAGAACATGTGACGCCTCCCGGCGCTAGCAGAATGGTTGCGTGGGGCATTGCAGCTCGCTAGCGCTCGCCAGGATGGGGGGATGGGCTATAGTTGTCCTAGAATGATCTGCTTTCTTTTATTAGTGTCGTGTTGCCACAGAATGTCTAGAAATGGTCTTTGTTTTGGTCTGTGACCGCGCCTTATATTTTATATTCGCTATAATATAAATGTTGCTTGTGTGGGAGGCGAGCGAGAGCGGGTGAGGGAGTACACCTGGCAGCGGGGGTTGAGCTATGACGCGGCTCGCTTGGGCGCTGACGGCGTTGGCGGCCGGGTGGTCAACTAGTCCCTTCCCGTCGCGGCCTCATGTTTTTTACCAAGCTCAGAGCTTGCCTAACACGCGTATCGTCTACATCCTTTGCAATTCTGTCCCCCATACTCGCCACTTTGCATACTATTTCTCTCTCTCGACTTCTCCTTTCTCATTCTCTAATCTTTATTAAACTCAACATCCCTTCTGGTTTCAGCATAGACGTTCACCGTCGGCCAGTCGTATTGTACGCGAAGCTCTCAGATATTTCCATGTATTAGGCTTTAATGAGGTTTGGAGAGACGGACTTTTCCGTGTGTGTCCTCTCTCGGGAAGGTTGTAGACCGGTATATGTCTCCCTGGCAAGGTGTTGAGTGATTCTGCTTGGTTATTTAAAGCTAGACTGGGGGTAAGGTTACTGTGTCGTTGTCTCCGATGTGTGCAGTGTTAGCTAAGCCCTGCACGACATCGACAGGTACTGTGGGAGCCTAAGTTGTCTTCGGGTGGGTTTACCTTGCGAGCACAGCGCTGTGGTGTGAGAGGGCCATAGTCTATCCCTCACAACATAGTGCTGCCTCTTTGTGTTGACTTCTGAGGGATCGCCAGGATAGAACTAGGTACTAGGTACCTAGATTTATCAAGAGAGCATCCCCGTCATATAACGTAATCTTCATTATACCACCTTCGGACAACGTTAGGCTACGAGCCGCATGCTCACCCATTGTTGCCCTGCCTTGATACCCCAGCTAGACTTTATTAACTGAGCAGACACTGGTTAGAGATAAGCCCCATTATTATATGTATGCCACATTATTATTCACTGCACTTTTGAGCCGAGGTTGTTGTTGAGTTGCACAACCCTAGTAGGCTGTTGCGTTGTGTCACGAAGCATTTCTTTAGTTGTCGAGCATTACTACCTTTGCGCAATCTTTATTATTCGCCTATTATTACTATATGTCCTAGCATTTATTGTGACCCGTATTCTGCATTAATTTGTTCAAGATTCTTTACGAACATCTTCCCAGCATCAGACTTATTTCAGAAGTTTCCAGTTGATGTTGCAGGACTAGCATTGCACTTTCTTTAATACAGGAGTGCCAGTTATTTGAGTATCTACCGTAACGTTAATTAATCACGTTAACTATTTTTTCTTTGTGTAACCTAATCGAGTAATCTTTTACTGTTTGAGAATAGGCTGTTTCATCGAGCGTCAGCCTAGTGTGTGTGCACCAGTTACCGAGTCATAGGATACCTCGTTGTCCAGGCACGACTCAGGGCGGTAATAGTGTTTTGTTTTCCAGTGTTTAAGGCAGGGGTTGGATCTAGTGTTACCGTTGTTGCATTTTGCCATTATCTAGTCCAATGTTGAAGAGCCCTGTGTCTTTGAGAACCTGGATCGTAACAAACCTCAGAAGCGGGCATTGCAAAGTCGTTGCCGAGAAGAAGGTCGACGCCCTCCACTGGCAGTTTCTCCACAATCCCGACATCCAATTCACGTGCCACACCATCCACCTCCAACTCCAACCGCACCAGCGGGTATGACCGAGTTGCATTAATACCCTGCACCACCACCACCCGAGCCGCGTTTATAGGGTAGCCAGTCAAGTTTTTCATCAGAGTCTGGGAAGCACCTGTATCACGCAAGACCTCTACTTCATGCTTGCGCCCCGCCCACATCACGCAACCCCGCCCTCTATGGTCGCAAAAAACATCCTGAGCAGGGTTCGAGCCTCCCAGGTGCTTCTGCATTGGCTGTGCCTCAGCCTCTGACGAACTGCCCCGGGCAAACTCAGATGACTTCGGAGACACACCAATGTTGCAGGCCAAAGACACAGCTGCTGTAGGTGGTTTGCTAGGACAGACTCTTGCAAAGTGCCCCTTTTGATGACAATGATAACACTCCAACTCCCCTTTGGGCTTCCCTTGGTACTGGGAAGGGCCCGGCCCCTTCTTAAATGGGACGGTGCTAGTCTTGTGGTCAGTCTTGGTATCATGGCTCTTGTACTTGTTTGCATAAGGTATATCACTAACTCGGGGGGGGTGGGGCATCACGCCCCTTGTTACCTGCCTCACTACACTGGGCAGACCCGCACCCACGAATTAGTGATAGCCGGAAGTCAGCCATCTCAACTGCCTCCTGTAGAGTTTTTGGTTGCTTTTCTTTAAGGTTTAACGTCAGGTCGCCGCCCGTGCATTTGAAAAACTGCTCTAAAAGCACCAACTGTTTAATGTCGTCAAACGTAGTAGCTTTCTCCGACCTCAGCCAATTCCCAAAAGCATCGGACAGCTCCCGGGCATGCTCCAAAAAGGTGCTCTCCCGACCCTTGGTAACACCCCGGAACTTCAACCTGTACGTCTCTGGTTGTAGTTCGTATGCTCTCAGGACAGCCTCCTTGAGTTCCTCATAGATAATACATGACTCTATAGGCAACGCATCGTAGGCTCTAAGACCCTTGCCTATTAATCTAGAGGATACAAGTGCTGCCCATTTATTCTCTGGCCACTGGTGTTCCTGGCACTTCTTCTCAAAGCGTGTGAAAAATTCTCTTACACCACTCTCATCAAACACCGGAACCAGTTTCAATAAGTGCGAGAGAGACTGCTCCTGAACACGGTTACCAGCCCCAAGTCGCTGTCCCGTTGTCTCTACTTGCGACTTCTCTACGTCCATGTCGGCACAGTACCTAGTCGACTCTAAATCAGCTTGGATTTTTGCTAGCTTGGCTCTCTCTTCTATCTTGGCTAATTCTATTTGCTGCTCACCTGCCCTGATAGCCTTTCTCTCTTCGATCTTAGCTAATTCGAGCTGAAGCAATAATTCTGGAGATAACCTTTGAGGAGGTGAAGGTGCTACAATGTTTGAAATTACCGGTGGTCCCCCCAGGGGCAACCCACCCTGCCAGTCACCACCCACCTGTGGAAGCGTACCCGGGGTCGGCAAAATACTGGGATGGCTGGGAGTCGAGTGTAGGGGAAGCATGGCCGAAGGGCTCTGAGCACTCAACCCATCTCGCTCACCAGTCACCCTGCCCAGTACACACGTTATCAAGTTATCCTTGGTCATGCTGCTAGTAACCGCATGACCGATCGCTGTGGCCAGGCATTGAAGACCGTACCGATCCATACCCTTCAACCGCTCGGCAGTAACAGGCCATTGCAAAAATATCCTAGCATCCTCCTCACAGTTCACCCGATTAACCCTTTCATCATACTGTTGTTCCTCAGTCTCGACATTACGTACTGTGTCTCCATTCTCCTCTGACCCGGTATAAGACATGATGCTCATAAAAATTTCTCACCACAATATTCAGAAAAGAAGTACCCCAAAGTCTTATGTAGCACTATTCACTTGCCGCTCGCTTGGTGTAGTGACTAGCGTCTCGGACTTCCACCCAGAAGGCCCGGGTTCGCGCCCACGCTCGGCGCATTAAAGATTTTTCACAAGCACTGAGTCGTTACCATCCCTCATGAGCAAAGGGATTGGGTAGTAGTACAGGACCCCAATGGAAATACGCCTAATCAGCCTTATTGAGCTATCCTTAGCTAGCTTAGCATGCGCTAGCTTTAAGAACTATTATTATTATTATTATTATAAAAATGTCTGAAGACTCTCAAGTGCTATACTACTTTGCCAAAAAAAAATAACGTGCCCACTATATTCCTCAATAAAACAAATGACCACAACAATCCTGCAATTATCTCTTAGTTCACAAGATCCTGAGCTAGGTCGCCATTTGTTACGATCCAGGTTCTCAAAGACACAGGGCTCTTCAACATTGGACTAGATAATGGCAAAAATGCAACAACGGTAACACTAGATCCAACCCCTGCCTTAAACACTGGAAAACAAAACACCATTACCGCCCTGAGTCGTGCCTGGACCACGAGGTATCCTATGACTCGGTAACTGCCAACTGGTGCACACACACTAGGCTGACGCTCGATGAAACAGCCTATTCTCAAACAGTAAAAGATTACTCGATTAGGTTACACAAAGAAAAGATAGTTAACGTGATTAATTAACGTTACGGTAGATACTCAAATAACTGGCACTCCTGTATTAAAGAAAGTGTAATGCTAATCCTGCAACATCAACTGGAAACTTCTGAAATAAGTCTGATGCTGGGAAGATGTTCGTAAAGAATTTTGAACAATTATAATGCAGAATACGGGTCACAATAAATGCTAGGACATATAGTAATAATAGGCAGGCGAATAATAAAGACTGCGCAAAGGTAGTAATGCTCGACAACTAAAGAAATACTTCGTGACACAACGCAACAGCCTACTAGGGTTGTGCAACTCAACAACAACCTCGGCTCAAAAGTGCAGTGAATAATAATGTTGCATACATATAATAATGGGGGCTTATCTCTAACCAGTGTCTGCTCAGTTAATAAAGTCTAGCTGGGGTATCAAGGCAGGGCAACAATGGGTGAGCATGCGGCTCGCAGCCTAACGTTGTCCGAAGGTGGTATAATGAAGATTACGTTATATGACGGGGATGCTCTCTTGATAAATCTAGGCCTAGTTCTATCCTGGCGATCCCTCAGAAGTCAACACAAAGAGGCAGCACTATGTTGTGAGGGATAGGCTATGGCCCTCTCACACCACAGCGCTGTGCTCACAAAGTAAACCCACCCGAAGACAACCTAGGCTCCCACAGTACCTGTCGATGTCGTGCAGGGCTTAGCTAACACTGCACACATCGGAGACAACGACACAGTAACCTTACCCCCAGTCGAGCTTTAAATAACCAAGCAGAATCACTCAACACCTTGCCAGGGAGACATATACCGGTCTACAACCTTCCCGAGAGAGGACACACACGGAAAAGTCCGTCTCTCCAAACCTCATACATAGAAATATCTGAGAGCTTCGCGTACAATACGACTGGCCGACGGTGAACGTCTATGCTGAAACCAGAAGGGATGTTGAGTTTAACCCATAACTGTCGGGGCGTAACATAAGTAGAGTATAATAAATCTGGACTATCTGGCGGCGCTCGACATAGGTCGTGTGGCAATTTCAGCACGTAATGTTGCTGAGAGAGAGAGACAAGTGGTGGCAGGAGAGTAGCGAGCGTATGACTGCTCCAGACCACCGCGGCGAACCTACTGACACGAATCCCACCTCCTCCCTCCCTCTCTCACTCGCTATATACGGAATTGTATGGGGAAAGTGCCGAATTACATGCTTTTTGCACTCGCGTTGCACGGTTGTTGCAAGAAAACTAGCCATCATAAAAGGATCGTTATGGTGTCATTGGAAAGCTCTGTTTATGCCCTTTCAGGGATAGATACTTGTTTTATGCCCTGGGTCTTATTTAGGCATGAAAATGATCATGTAAACAGCCCTATTTTTGGTAAAAACACCCCGCTGGGCGGTACATATAAATAAACCGCCTAGGCCGCTCGTAAGGTGTTAATATAGATTAGAGAATGAGAAAGGAGAAGTCGAGAGAGAGAAATAGTATGCAAAGTGGCGAGTATGGGGGACAGAATTGCAAAGGATGTAGACGATACGCGTGTCAGGCAAGCTCTGAGCTGGTAAAGAACACGCGGCCGCGATGGGCAGGGACTAGTTGACCACCCGGCCGCTAACGCCGTCAGCGCCCAAGCGAGCCGCCGCTGCCAGGTGTACTCCCTCACCCTCTCTCGCTCGCCTCCCACACAAGCAACATTTATATTATAGCGAATATAAAATATAAGGCGCGGTCACAGACCAAAACAAAGACCATTTCTAGACTGTCTGTAGCAACACGACCCTAATGAAATAAAGCAGATCATTCTAGGACAACTGTAGCCTATCCCCCCATCCTGGCGAGCGCTAGCGAGCTGCAATGCCCCACGCAACCATTCTGCCAGCGCCGGGAGGCGTCACAAGTAATATACGAGATGGTGGAGAGGCAAGATATTTAAGTCTCGCCGGTCCGCTTCAGATTACGACCGCGGCGCTAAAATATACGTTTTTTACCAGTCTATTGCTGTTACCACTTCTTTTATTGCTCTTCAATGTTCATCTGTTCATATTAAAAGTATAAGAGGCACATATGGAGAATTAATCATTGTATATAATTATGGTAAATATGACAATTTTTTTCAGAATTTAAACAAATACCTTCACATGGACGGCACTTTGAACTGACATCGTTTCGCGCTTTAACCCAAAAACAGCGAGTAATGGATACCACACAACTGGGCGGACATATTAGGCTCCATTCCCACCTATAATCGTAATTTTACGATAAATATCCTTATTACTTATTCATATGCACCTATTTTACGTTTATTATGAATATAACAACATGTAACAACAATAAAACAAGTAAGAATAGTGTTTGAATGGTCAAAATCGCGAATAATTGCCGACCGGCCGTTCATGAAGTGTGGAGCCGAGGTGGGCCACACCCTCCCTTCTCGGAGCCTGTAGCTAGACTGACTTACTCACTAACGCTCTCAGCCACTCTACACCCTCTCTAGCAACATGAGCACGGCTTAGACCGGTTTGGAGATATTGGCATGATAAAAACCCTATTAAATATGGGAATAAGAGGACAAATAGGTGATAATTGAAGGTGGGGGGGAAAGGGGGCAAGGAGGAGATTTTGACACATGTGGAGGAGTGATATGAAGTATGGACGGGAATTATCTCACTTAAACACCATTTCTTTCTTTTTTAAGTGCTACTGGGGCCTTTTAGAAGTTTTTTTTAGGCCTTGGCTCATATGAGGACGCTCGCCTTCGCCCAGTACGGACTCATATGAAGACGCTCGCCATTTATGGGTAAAAAGGTTAATAAGCTGAGAGATTAAGATTAGAACAGATCCATTAGCTGAGAGTAAAAAATATTCAGTAGCTAACGTGTACTCGTGAGATATACTTAACATATACCGGTATATGTATATATATATATATATATATATATATAAATATAAATGTAGGTTTTTTGTAGGGTAGTTATTGATAGGGGTCACTTGAGGCAGGCTATGCTTACAGGTACCTACCCAATAGCATTATCGTTAGTGAGTGCTGTATGTTTTTTGTAATATCATAACATCTTATCAACATTTGTATTTTGTACTACTTTTAATGTCTTGTCATGTTGCAAATTTGATTTTAATATAACATTTGGACATTTGACATGTAGTTTCTTTCTTTATGCAGAGTTTAGTAAAATCTACCAGAACGTCCTAGACTTCCCAAATTGACTAATTCCTTGAACGTGATGATAGTGCGTTGTTATGTGTGTGATTAGTTTGCTTGGGAAACAGATTAACTTGCTCATGTAGTAGTGTACACTGTACACCCTATGTGGTGGATTGTGTTCTGTTATTTCATAAATTTAATTCAAGTAAGCGTTGTTTCCACATAGTAATTTTGATAAGTTAATTTGGCTTTGTATTGTCTTTGTCCAAGTTTTGGTTTGTTTAGTTTGCAAGTTTTACATTTTAATCAAAATAATCTATATATATATATATATATATATATATATATATATATATATATAGCACATCTACTAACGTATCTCCTTTAACAACTTACCATCAACATAGTCTCCCAAGCTGTGGCCATCTGTGTGAGTGTACCGCCTCCCTCCCCTCCTCTTCACTAATAGTCTTCACTCTGCTCTCATTATTCCATCATCATGCTCGCTTCCTTTGCTACATTTCCTGCCGCAATATGTTATCTTTATATAATATTATGTATGTATATATTTGTTGGTGTGTGAGTGTGTGAGGGTGAGGAAGTATGTTCGTGTGTGCCTAGGTGTTATTTTTTTTTGTAAGCAAATGCGCTTAACGATAAAGCATTTGACACATTTTTGATAATAAATAAAATAATATTTATGGTAAAAACACCTGATTAACAGTGTTCAAAATCACAGTGATTGCCTGCCAATAATGAAAATTTCAAACACTCCTGCAAAGTAATTACGTTTTGTAATACTGTATATAACGCGAACATACGCATGGAGATATGATATTGATTCTGACATTTCTAGCTTGCACTTGTTTCATACCTGCGGTCTCTCTAATGAATTATTATCAATCTGTTTCCATTAGCGCAGCACAAGATTCCCTGTCATTACCTTTCATTAGGTTGTAGGTCCTACACCTTTCAGTGTAGGGTGAAAAATTAAGGAGAGATGAACGGTAAATGAAAGATGAAAGGTAAATGAAAGATTAAAGGTAAAGGAGAGATAAAGGTAAATGAGATTTGAAAGGTAAAGGACAGATGAAAGATAAAGGAGAGATGACAGGTTAAAGAGAGATGACAGGTTAACCCGTACAGCCCCAGCGACGCGCCTGACGCGTCGGCGATGTATGTAACGCACAGCCCCAGAGACGCGCCTGGCGCGTCACCCTAATTGCGCCGACCGTGACCTCAGGTGTAGCCACTCAAGAGGGCTCAGATTTGTAAGGGAACTGTATACGTATCCCACGCAACCGTGCCGATGGTTGAAAACTCTCAAAGTCCACGTGCGTGCGCGCGAGCGCGCAATAACCTGTTTTTTTGGGATAATTGCCTTCAATTTTTTACTCTTGTAAAATCCGTTTTCGGGGTCTCTGTAGGACCATTTTTTAAGCTTTTTGAGCGGTTTTTCGTGGTTTTTCCTTCATTCCTAACCCATTCGCTATTGTTTCTGGAATAAAACAATTTTTTGAAAACCGGCCGGGTTCTGGTGCGTAAACATTACAAAACTAGCCGGGGCTCCGCGGGTTAAGGAGAGATGAAAGGTTAAGAAGAGACGAAAGTTAAAGGAGAGAGGAAAGGTAACAAAGAGGTTGGTGTAAGTCTAAGATAAAGTGTGTTTGTGTGTGTTTGTTTTCATTGTATATGTGTGTGTCGACAGATCGATGTTTAAGGCGATGTGTTTTTGTTTTGTTTTATGGACTCCCTTCTCTCTTTTAATCTCCATTATTGTTGAAACTTTAAGACGATCACCCCATTAGTTTGGAGATTTCCAAACCTTTCACGCCATTTCTTTTCCATTATTTAGACCTTTTGGCCCGTTTTGGTGCAATTTCGGCTGGGACATTACAATGTACAAATATTTCTCAAAGGGATTCTTGGTAGTGTTTTTAAAAGTTTGATATAGGTCTAGGGAGCAAACTGAAAACCCTCACTTAAAAGTGTATGTGGAACTGTATGTCTGTGGGTGTGTCTATATAATTGTGTGCATGTATGATAGAGTGTGTGTGTGTGTATGTGGTGAGCTCTACTTGTGGGTACGTATGTTTGGCTAGACATTCGTGTAGCCTACGTGAGGGTTTGTGAATGTTTGGTGGGCTTGTGTGTATGTGTGGAACTATAGGGTTGTGAGTATAGACAATTTGTTCATGTATATGAATGAGTTGGGCTGTATATTGTTTGTACTTAACCCCTTCTATACCAGAGACGTATTGTGTATTTGATTTCAGCTACATTTATACATTGTTATGAAGCTAAAGGAGGCGTAAACACCATGCCGACTTGAGCCAAGACTGACCAAGACCTTTAGTCGTGGTCAGGAGTGCCGACCTTCGGCGGAGAGCTTAAGGATTTGGGGGGGTGAGTTTTGGACGGGACGCAGTATGGATGGCCACGCCGCCTGACGGCGACCTGACGGGGTAGAGCGGCGCCCATGCAGGACTGAAGGTGAGACCTAGGTCGCCGCTGGAGTGCCATTCTGCGGCGTAGCGCGTTGACAACGACCCGACGAACGGCGTCGACAGGAGGTAGGGCAGCGTCAATATGCATTACTGTGCCGATGGACGGCGACCCCTTCAGTATGGACGGCTGATTATTAACTGATTATTTCAGTTAATTCTGTTATTTTATTATTATTATTAATTTAATTATGTATTGAATGTTGTTATTTTTCATTTTTTCTGTAATTAATATACCTAATCTTATATTTTGATGGTTATTGATAATGTATTTATTATTTAATTATTTAATTATGTCGTATATTTATATATTGACCGTTAGGGCATCGTTGGGTCGCCGCAAGCCGCCGCTGATCCCCGCAGGTTGTTATGGTGACGCCGCCTGACGCAGACCTCATTTATGGTGTCGTGTGCCGCCGCACTGACGCCTACCTTTTCCCGTAAAGCGCCGTCAAGCGCCGTCACACGCCATCAGCCTCCCATCCCCTTCCCGTCCATTTTTTTACCTCACTCCACGCCGACTTGATTTTCAATGTTGTGCATGTAGAACTTTTGAGGGGGTATGTGAAGACCCATCCCGACCTGTTTGTTATGTTGGCGACGGCCCATGATGTGCGGCGACGTAGACCAAGACTGTCCACGACCCTTAGGTCACGGACAGTCTTGGCCTAAAATTGGCTAGGTGTGACGGGTGCTTTAAGAAGGATATGTGGTAGCTAAAAGAATTAATTGAGATAGTTTGTAGAATTTGAATTGATGGACGTCCAACCTAAGATATACTTCTTAACCCTTTCACGCATTTATGACGCAGAGGTTGCCAGATTAGCAATAAGAAATAGAGTTCTCTCACTCTTATAATTACCTCTCCAAAATTAGTGTTCTGCCCACAGCTAACTCAAAGACAACTGCAGAGGTTGAAGTAACTAAACTAAAGGTTTCTAAATACCCCTGATGGTAAAGGCTTTAAAGTATCCCCAATAGGCTCAAAATCGCGTCATAGGCGTGAAAGGGCTAAGCTGAATCAAATCTTCTAAATGTAGCTGAAATCATATATATATGTCGCCGGTAAGAAAGGGTTAAGCTAAATGGTCGTGGGTTTATTATTAGATGTTATGGTTGTGTGTAGTGTATATAATGTGATATTGATTTTTGTTCTTTCTATATTCCAACTACTCGCTCTCGGGCATAGGCTGAGAGCCTGTACATTCAACCGTTACACATTGAACGATGAAGCCCGTGAGTTCTCCTTCCAGTTTAGGGGGTGAGACATGTGAAGCAGTTTTTAGCTTCAACCAGCCCCTGCCAGGATGCATGGGGCTAAGTTGCCCACTCACGGCTCGAATCAGCCTCATCTCTGAAGCTGCCTCCCTCCAGTTTCACTGTCTCATCTCCTAGTCTCGGACCCTCACTCTCAGAACGCCACCTATTGACTCGCTAACTCGCTAGGCATTGTCCCCCTGTAGCCTATTTTGAATATGGGAATATTCATACAGCGCTATTAAACAGCGAGGGTATTTATTTGGCGTTCGGTGGGCTTTGAGGTAATGCACTGCTACTAAGGTACAGCACAAATTCCATCACAATAATAGTCTCTAACCCACCCATCAATATTCGTGGACTTAACATATTTCTAATTATGGAAATATATCTCTGGAATCGCATTCACGAATATAATGTTTTAAACATCAACAACATAGTTATATAATAATATACTATTAATTAAAAAGCCAGTTCCATCCAAGAATCACTCCAGATAGTTATGAGTGCATAAAGAAAACCAGAGGGGGTCCACGAATTGTTATGAGGGGGCTAGAGACTATGGTATCCGAGTGTACTATAGCTAGCGTTAGTTAGGTAGGACTTCAGAGGCTATCAACCGTATTGGATTATTAAGCCAGCACACTGTAAGTCAAGAATAACGTTAGGACTGGAGCCTCTCTGCGAAAACCCTAGTCCCTTGTGTGCTAGCGTGAGAATGTGCAACATTCTCAGGTTTCCACACGTATTGCCCCACAAGTTTCCAAGCCTGTTGACTTTCATTTTCGTTCTTTCTTATCTCTCACGCTTCTTTCTCTCCATAAATTTGCCTTTTAGTTTGGCAAATATACTTACCGTCTTGGCGTTCTCTATGTTATAGGTGGATATTCTCTTTCGTTTCATACTTTTCTTTATGTTGTTATATGATTGCTCCCTATTTGTTCTGTATCATAAGTAATGAAATAATCCTTATGTCCTCTTTAAAAAAAAAACTTATTCGCATTTCATTTATATTGCTGTAACTGTTCTTGAACGTTTTAAGCAGTTATAAGTGATACCATACTGTACGGAAACAGGCTGCTATTTTGTTGATGGTATGTGTACTGCCAAATCCACAAAATCTGCTATATTAACCTGACAAGCGCGATATAGACCTAGGTGCTAGGGTAGTTATTTGTGCATTTCTAGCCCTGGATTCTGACAGAATTCGTTATATTTACAATATAAAGCATTATTTGTTTTCGGTATGCTTTTATTTTACATATATGATGTATATATGAACCTTCAAGAGTGCTAAAATAAGTGGGAAAAGCAGTTGGGTGGTGAAAAACGAAGATATTGGCCACCCGGTCATAATCTCAGGCGAGAGAGAGCCACAGGCAGCCCTCCCCTCTCGCTGTCTGGGAGTCAACTGAGACGAGCGGGGCGGTGTGTGCCGGTGTCTGGGTGTTGCATAACGATCTTTTATGCAACCCACTTGTGCTACATTATCGCGGGAGAGAAAAATAACCGATAAATGATGATAATAAGAGGATAAATAGGTGATAATTGAGGAGGGGGGGGAGGGGGGAATAAGGTGGGGAAGGAGGGGAGGGGGAGGGGTGAGAAACACATGGATGAGTACTAGAGGGGAATTATCTCACCTAGAGACAAAATCCTTTGTTTTGATAGGCCCTTTTTTTTTTTGGAAGGCTTTTTTTATGGTCTTGCTTCCGTGAGGCCTATCGCGTTCCCTATAGGAAGCCTTCCGTGAGGCCTATCGCGCTTGCCGGGTTAATGAACCGCATATTAAACCTGATACAAGCACGTATTTGATTATCTCACACAGTCGAGTTGCTTTGTCCACACTTACGTCTAAAGACAAAAATAATAAACACATCAAGGTAGGAATTAAAGAAGCATAAGCACGAAAGAGGATATGAGAGTGTCTTTAGCACATCAAGAGCAGACCAAACCATTACGGACCCACTCGTTTTCTTTGATGATTATCAAAATGGACCACAATAACTGTCATACATTAATTTACAAAGAGGAGATAGCAACAGCTATAGAATGATGGCATTGTCCCAGACTCTGCCATTGTCCCAGATGGCTTCTATGATAATATGTTTATGTGGAAGATGAAAAGAAGACAAATCTGTGACTAGGTTGGAAGGTAGGTAGTAGCAGTATTACTTCTTTGAAAGACCGTAAACTCACATTATATATATATATATATATATATATATATATATATATTTTTTTTTTTTTTTTTTTTTTTTTTTTTACTTGCCTATGCACTTTGGGTATCAGGTTAGATTCGATTTAAGCACCACATTTATTTTTTGCATTGAAAAGTAGTGGGGCACTCATGAGAGTGTATACACCCACCTAAACTGGCAGAGGTGTGCTCTCCACTGATCGCCTTCTAAATGGCATCACTTTGGGGTTGTTGTTGTTCCCCAAGCTGCCTGGCCGAACAGCCCCAAGGCCCAGAGCAAGGCCATAACTGAGTGCCCCCTAAGAACCCTCCCTGCTGACCACAATAAAGCCTGGGTGACCGAAGCCACTCCATGGCGGGGAGCTGAGGAGGGTGTGGAAACGCCCGGAAAACCAAAGACCCACCCAGGGCCCTGTGCCCCTTAGCAATTATGAAGAGAAAGTTGAGGGGCAAAGGAAAAATTGTGACGCTTTGGCTTCCAATCTTGGTAGACTGGGAGGTCAATCCACGGAAGAAACGCCCGTCACTTGAGATCTAGAAAATATATAAGTAAAAGGAACAGTCAGAGTAAGCTATGGGTATGGCAGAGATCGCTCAGTTATCACTCTGATAGACCAGCCCATCACCATCACTTTGGGGTATTATATGATAGTGTTGCGATGATTCGTGAGAACAATTTCCTGAGATATGTTTTGTTTGTCCGCACAAAAAACAACAAATGACTTTAATTCTTGCACAGTGTGGCCTGGTTGGTTTCAGTCTTTGTTTCGACTCTTTCCTCTTGTGCTTCTCGGATTCTTTTAATGACCTCGAGTAACTTAGGTTTTGTGAATAGCCCTCACATTCCGGCAATAAAGTTTCATAGCTGATATCCAATATCTAGCCTTCTTTTTTTAAATGTCCCTACCAAACTCCTCAGTCAAGATTTCCTTGATGCTGTTCCACTCTTTGTCTCTCCCAAGCTAGAGCTTTTCCTAATTGTGTTTTGCAATATGCAAGGTTGTCCTCTTCCTTTCTTAGCTTGAGTAGAGGAAATGCAGGCTGTTTCAAACATATACAGATATTCCAAGTTCTTCTTTGTGTATGCAAACAATATATTGAATAGCAGGTCAATAGTAGGGACCCTCGCAAAAGAAGACTGCGAGCTAACTGGCTACCCAAAGAAGGTGACAGACATATTGACAGCCCAATATGAGAGTGTCTTTAGCACACCAAGAGCAGACAAAACCATTACGGACCCACTCGTTTTCTTTGATGATTATCCAAATGGACCACAACAACTGTCATACATTAATTAACAAAGAGGATATAGCAACAGCTATAGAATTATGGCATTGTCCCAGACTCTGCCATTGTCCCAGATGGCTTCTATGCACAGCTCTTGAAAAATGCAAACTGGAGCTTGCTACACCTCTTCACTACCTGTGAGCTAAGTCCCTGGAGAGTGGCATAGTGCAGGAAATAATAAAGGTGTACATCATCACACTTATTCACAAGGGAGGAAACAATGGTGCAGCCAGTAAATACAGGAACGTCACCCTGACATCACACCTCATCAAGATTATCAGGTAAACAATTATTTTAAACAAACAGTGCCTTAAACAAAAGGGCAGCATGGGTTCCGGCATAGGTTGTTCATGCCTTTCCCAACTGCTGCTCAACTACATCTTGCAAAACTTCCATTAAGGCCAAAATACAAATGTCAGCTACCTGTCCATTTGAAAGGCCTTTGATAAGGTAGACCACGGCATTCTCCTTCACAAACTGTATCATAGGAACCCTGGGAATAAGTCTAAACAAATTTCTATCTGGGAGGCTACAGAGGGTACACCTGTCTGAGCCAACCAACTTCCAGATTAGGGTACTGCAAGGTTCAGTAATTGTTCCTTGTTCTCAATTGTGCACATATGAAATAATGATTCACGACTCATTACCAATTAATGAAGACATATTTAGTTCAACCAACTACCTTGTGCAGGACAACAAATTTGTACAAGCCGAGGAACATTTCAATAATCTCAGCATTGATGAGCAATGATACATCCTTCACACACCACCTCCCCAAAATTGTAGAGACAGCACGAAAAATGAGCGAGTGGAACCTGGGAATCTTCAACACCAGACTAGAGAGCATGTTGATCTTGTTGAGTCCCTAGTGCTGCTGTCCTAGTTACATAACATCATCACATTCCACAGGACTCGACGCTTCAACTACATACCACAAGACCTGAGAGACCCCACTGGAAAAACACTAGACAATTTCAAGAGAAACTCAACAGGTGTCTCAACAAAATACTTGTCTGCTCAGTGCCCACCAATACCCTGATGCCCGAGCTCCAGCCACAATCTCCTCTTGCAAACCACCAAAGAACCAGGGGAGCAGGAGCATTTGAGAGATAATGAAGGCCAACTTCAGATGACGCATCTGAAGTGCGTCATCAAAATTATCAAATATCAAATAAATTATCATCAAAATTATGTGGAAGTACAAAAGTATGTGAACTAGCTTAGAGACAGTCCTGGTCTAAGTACTAGTATTGTTTTCTTGCAATGCACGGGATTCTCACTATAATGTAAATCTATTAGACTTGTTGAAAACAAATTCAACAAAAGTTAATTGTTTAACAATTGTAATTTTGATTGTTGTAACCTAGAATAACTCCATCGGTATCGATCTCCACATGTATACCCACACCTAGTTTAATATTCCAACTCTTTCCCTCACCACGTAACATATTCAGATCATATTCTTCCCATCCCTGGCTCTCCATCTACGTCGGGGAGCTGTTTCCAGCCGCATTTTTTACCTCCTTCCTGCAGCAATATTTATTCTTTACCACGCGTTATTTGTTTTTCACCTCTGTAACATAGTGAAAATATGACACAGCTACATATGTTGTTATTGTGAATGAGAATACATTTAGTTTACTGATGTTAGAATTATGAATTTGTAATTGATTCACCAGAACACTATATATAATAATTCTTTGCAGTGGCCAAATAAAGTGAACTCTTTGAAGGCCGTTAATTACTAATATGCTACACAAATAGATATTATGTAATACAATATGATTAATTTCATATTTAGATTACACTTTTAATTTTGCCTTTCTTAATTTGTTTACATTTGGCTCTATGTTTTCCGTTTCATTATGTGTTTGTATATTTGTTTACTGTAAAGTACCAGGACACACTCACACATGCAAACAGTCCTACAAATCCAAATAAACACCTTTGTTATAGGTCATACAGGTTCTTTGAAGGAAGATAAGTAAAACACAATGTATTATCAGAAACACCACCAGCCTCACAGAAAATACCTGACAGTAAGAATAAATGCAAACAGGGCTTTTCTTGTAAATCATAATAATTCCAGAAAATGTTATATCAATGTTTCAACTGCTTAGGGGGGAGGTGGTTGTGTTTGTTGGACCCCTTCTATCTCGTGTCTAGCCCCATTAGTTTTGAAATGTTAAGACGTTCGGCTCATTAGTTTGGCAATTTTAACACATTTTGCCCCATTTCTTTGGCAATTTTTCGTGACATTTAGGTGTCGATATTTTCCTTGCTAGCGATAGCGAGCCTGTAATTTTAAGAGGAACCGATCTTCGGCTGGAACATTTTTCTACCGAAAAATGTACAAATATATATTGAAGGCGGGTCTAAGTGGGTTTCTTTAAGCTTGATGTAAGTCTAGCGAAGAAAGTAAAAAACAAAATTAATGCATAAATACATATAGACCAACAGATAACCACTACCCCCTTAATGACGTTGCAGGCTTGCACTTGATAGCAAAAATAAATATATATATATATATATATACATATTTGGGTAAGTATGCCTACATCCTCTGCCAAGGAATTCCAAGTCTTGAGATTAATAGTGGTGATGGCCTAAACGTATTGTCTTCATCTGTTGGGGGACAGAGGAGTGGCAAGCACCCAGGCGCTTTTGTGTTAGATGTCTACAGTTAGTCTGGAGATAGGATACCCAGGTGAAATAGTGGTCTTGGTCTTGGTAGTTCTGGTTCGACTGAGATTGAATATGTTGGTTTGGATGCTCCAGGCTCAGATAATGGTTAGTTAAAATAGGACTTGCGAGGTCATCAACATTTCACACTGCAAGTCAAGTATATTTTCAGGACTGGAACCCATTTTCGAGAACCCCCGTCTCTTGTCACAGGCTACAGTGTTGTTGTGGCAATGTTGAACGAGTGCCGCTTTTGGTGCTCTGTAGTACATAAGACAGTGTGGCCAGTGATAGTTTAGTTTAATAGTTTATTTACAAATAATTTGTAACACATACAGTACATGTTACAACAAATATCAATTGACATGATACATAAGATTGCTACAAGTATCAGTATAATATAAAATTAAAATATAAATAATATATATATATATATATACTGTATATTTGTTTTACCATCGTTCTTAACACCAATAACTCCCAAATGAAATAATTATATATATATTATCTTGTATAATATACAAGATAATATATATATATGCTCATATTATGAGCATGAAGGGAGTAACATGAGATATACAGATATGAATTACTGCTGGGTGGATGGGATTCGTTAGTCTTGGTCGGCAACCAATCTAGGGGAGACAACCCTAAACAATCCGGGTAGACGGGGCTCGTCAGCCTTGAACGGCAACCTGTCTAGAGGAGCAAACTCCACACAAACCGCCTGCTACCTTGCAGGCTAAGCCCCTTTGGGTAAAGGCTAGGTCCACAGTCAACAAATGTGGTTGGGGGCTAGCTAGAGCTGGCACCCCACGTAAAACATGCTTCAAACTCGCCTAATAGCATCTCACTGACGTGGAGGGACCTAACTCAAGCCCAGCTCTGGCTTCCTGGGGATGCATCCTGGCCAGGAGGACCTAGAGGGTAAAGGGCATAGTGTCTTTACAGACTGTCACTTTCCGCCTAGCAGTACAGTGGCCCGATCCCGGAGGTAACGCATCGGGAGGCTACTCTATCACTAGGCGCGTAATACCGGCCAGCCGTAGTGCCGTGTGCGCGCACGGATTGTATCCCTGTGGTTGGTTCTGGTGGGGTGCCCCGAGGCCCGTAGGTCCCACCCCTATGAACTTCCTTGGGATGACCTCTGGGTTACAACTGCCCAGGGTTGCCTGGAGTTGTATAGCTGGGGATAGTGACCTCCAACCTTAGCAATAATACCGATCCTGACAAAAACCTATCAAAGAAAACGTAAGTCTGTTGATACAAAATCGCAAAAGGACACTAGCGCAGATTCTTCCCCCAAGTTCAGGTTCGGAAGTGTGAATGTCGGCTTCATGAAAGGAAGGACGAGTGAGATTGCGGAGATGCTAGAGAGACGGCGGGTGGATGAATGTTGGGTTGAGAGTCATAGATGTTATATCAACATATGCCCCCTAAGTAGGCTTAAGTAGAAATGTCAAGGAACAGTTTTGGAATGGATTACTAGGGGTGGTTGTCGGATGCAAGGAGGAGGGGGTAGTAATTATCGGAGTAGACCTGAATGGGCATGTCGGGGCAGGTGCCGACGGATATGACGGAATACACAGACGTCAGGGTTATGGCCCTGGGAACCTGAAAGGTGAATACATACTGGAGCACTGTGCTGCCACGGGGATGGTGGTGTGTAATGCTATGTTTAAGAAGAGGATGTGCCATCTGATAACATATGAATCAGGTGGCTCCACTAGCCAGATAGACTACTTCCTGATCAGCTAGCCTGACAGGAAATGGGTTAGAGACACTAAGATAATACCAGGTGAAGAATGCATCCCCCAACACAAGCTCCTAGTGTGTGATATGTGTCTAAGAAGAGTTCCTGTCAGCAAGAAAGTAAATTTGCCAAAAAGGAAAGTATGGTTGTTGGAAAAAGAGGAGTACATAGACAGATTCCACAACGGAATTATGAACATTGAAAGGAGAATGGGTGCTAGGCCAGATGATGTTGATAGCTAAAGGAACTTTATTGAAAGCAGTCTCCTCGATACAACAGACAAAGTCTGTGAAAAAACAAAGGGCCACCCAGACATAAGTTCTCCTGGTGGTGGAACAACGATGCTGATGTCGATGGAAGGAAGGTGGACGCAAGGAAGAATACCTATCCGCCAAATATAACGCTAGAAGAGAGGTCTACAGGGCAAGGAAAGCCATACAGGATAGTGTGATAGAACAAGTTTGTAGCACTGATAATACCAATGGGGTTTATAAATTAGCTAAGAATGTGAGGGACTGCAGTCAGGAAGTTGTGGGTGTAAGATGCATAAATAATGACAGTGGCATGACTGTTTACTCAGAAAACGAAATCAGAGAGGCATGGAAGGAGCATTATGAAAGACTGTTTAATGTGTAGTTTGAATGGAACAGAAAACAGCTCAGCACTGCAGCCCCAGTACAAGGTCCTCCGCCTTTGATAGGGTACAACACTGTTAAAAGTGTTATAGATAAAATTCAGTCCGGGAAATCCGCTGGGAGCTCTGGCATTGTTGCCGAGATGCAAAAAGCAGCTGGAGATATTGGGGTAAAATTGATCACAGAGCTGCTGGATTAATGCTATCATAAAGGAGGAAAAAATTCCCAATGCATGGCAGAAAAGTATGATAGTAAATATATATAAAGGCAAGGGTGACTCCTTCGACACAGGAAATTATAGGGGATTGAAAATGCTCGATCAAGTCATTTAAGTCAGCAAAAGGGTCTTTGAATGCATGATCAGGGAAAGTGTTTCCATCAGCAACATGCAGTTTGGTTTTATGCTGGGACGTGGCACAACTGATGCTATCTTCATTCTTAGGCAACTGCAAGAGAGGTTCTTCGAGAAAAACAGGGAGTTATACCTTGTTTCTGTAGACCTGGAAAAGGCCTTTGACCGGGGGCCCAGGGAAGTAATGCAGTGGGCTATGAGAAAACTCGGAGTAGAAGAGTGGCTAGTACATGTGATAATGAGATTGTATGAGGGGTCGCGGGCAACTGTTAGAGTGAATTTGGGCCTGAGCCAAGAGTCCATTACTGTTTGTGATGGTCCTGGAGGCTCTGTCAAGGGACTTTAGGACAAGACTCCCATGGGAGCTGTTATATGCAGATGATCTAGTTCTTATCGCAGATAGTGCGCAGGAAGCAGAGGCAAAGTTCAAAAGATGGAGGGAGGGTATGGCAAATAAGGGCCTAAGAGTTAACATAGATAAAACAAAAGTCATGATTTGTTTTCTTCTATAATCCAACTACTCTCTCTCGGGCATAGGCTGAGAGCCTGTACAGTCTACGACAGAACTTGTTGTCATGGCCTGAGGCAATGTGTTAGTTCACTTATCTTTTAATAGATGGCCCTTTAATCGCTTCTAATAAAAGGGGGCGGGGTTAGTATAGAGGTTGGAAGGAGGAGGAGTCAAACGTGTGTGTGTGTGTGTGTTCTAGAACAGCACTCAGAATAACTTTATTTTAACATAACACACAGGCTATATTATTAGACTAGCTCATGCAGGATCACAAATAAGTAACACACATCAGGTGTTGCGTTATTTATGAAATTTAATATACAGACAATCAAGTTTCAATCATTCGAACTTCCCATTCCCCCCTCCTCCCCTTCTCTCTGCTGCCTTCCCCTATCTCCCCCCTTCTCTCTTTTTCTCCCCCTTCTCTCTCCTAACCGAATATATAATTTACCTCATCGTCGTGTGCAAAGCTGTCCATAAAAAAACTTTGGTGTTTTAATAATACTGTTCTTTTTACCTCTACTGATTCTCAATTATTAACCCGTATTCTATTATTTACCTTATACAATGTGTTATAGAAAATAAATATATACAGTATGCTCCGTTGCAAAACACTCAAAGTTGCCAACCTTGGCGTCCTGGTTAGTGTAAACAATCGTATATATATATAAGTAATTGAAACGGGATGTTACAATCCACGCATCAAGACAAGTTGGATCACATTGTAATCTAGCTTTGACCAACTTATAACCAAATATATAGATCATAAAGACAAGATAATATCGGCCCAGTTAGAGAAAACACTTTAGATGAGCCGAAACGTGTTTTTTTTTTAATAAAAACAAATTTTCATATTAGAGTAAAACACAAATTCTTCCATACCACTATTCACAGCACTGTGGTTGACCAATTCATAATATACCTTAACATGTTGTTGTTGTTGTTGTTGTTGTTGTTGTTCCCCAAGCTGCCTGGCCGAACAGCCCCAAGGCCCCGTTGAAGGCCAAGGCCATAACCGAGCGCCCCCACAGAACCCTCCCTGCCGACCACAATAAAGCCTGGGTGACCGAAGCCACTCCATGGCGGGGAGCTAAGGAGGGTGCGGAAACGCCCGGGAAACCAAAGACCCACCCAGGGCCCTGTGCCCTTCGGCAATTATGAAGAGAAAGTTGAGGGGCAAAGGAAAAATGTGACGCTTTGGCTTCCAATCTTGGTAGATTGGGAGGTCAATCCACGGAAGAGGCGCCGTCACTTGAGATCTAGAAAATATATAAGTAAAAGGAACAGTCAGAGTAAGCTATGGGTATGGCAGAGATCGCTCAGTTCTCACTCTGATAGACCAGCCCATCACCACATGACTAGAACCCAATCCTCTCAGCATCAGCTAGGAAAGGCCCTAGAAAGCCGCCTTTGGCGGGGGATAGCTCCCCTATTTCAACCCCTTTCGGGGTTGGGCATCCGCCTACCTTAACATGTCATATTACATATTACCTTAACATGTAATATGACACGCTATGATTATTGCATTATACTTTTCTCAGTGGATTCTTAATTACTAGCTTAATTACTGTGGCTTCCCATTATCAGTAAACAGTTCGGCGTTACCCATTGTAATGATTTACTATAAAGTAAGTCATCAAATTGAACAATTAACGATAATCCAAGTAATCTTGTTATGTTGTTTTAAAGTTGATATACTGTAAATTGTTTAGGCTTTTATATTTTTACTTCGTATTGTTTAAATGATCGTCCAAACATAATTAAAAGTATACTATAGCTCTGTGTATGTTACCTTGAATTTAATTTAATATGTATTATTTCACCATCATTATGTTACGGTGAACATTGGAAACCCATACACATTATATAATACATGTAAAGGGATCTTAAATGTAAACATTTACACTTTATATTTATGAAATCAATATGATCTCCACCCACAAGCTGCATCAACTACCTCCTGTATTCTCGTTGGAGCTGATTTAAACATTTTCCAACTTATATTAGGGCGGCGACGGATTCCCCCCCCCCCCCCCCCCTGCCCCCCGATCCCACTCCTCCCGCCCTTTCCAATCCTAACCTGAACCACATTCCACTCCATGACATGATGGCCCACAAATTCTCTATTGGGTTCATGTCACACACCCTTGTGGACCAGCTAAACCCCGGATGGGGTCAGGTCAGGTGAAGGTATTGAAGGATAAGCCTTCACAATGGCACCTCGTAGCTACTTTCTACTTTTCCTATTTTCTGAAGAGTGTAGAGAGGGGAGAAGGGGTGTTGGAGAGAGACGAAGTTGTTATAGTGGCTTTGTTATGTGTGTTATTAGTCTGTATACGTCGTAAGGCTCAGGATGGCCATGACACGCACTGAAGATAGCAGCATCTCCCCAATAATGCTAATACCTTTTCTAGTTTGCCTGGACCAGTGTGTGTGTGTGTGTGTGTCCTTGTGTGTGTGTATGTGTGTGTGTGTGTGCGTTTTATGTTATCATGTGTGAGTGATTTGTGCCCAATACGATGTATGTGATCATGTGTGTGATGTGCGTTTTATGTTATTGGGTGTGAGTGTGTGTGTGGCTGTTTTGTATCCTGTGTTAGTGTTGGTGTGGGTGGGTTGGTGCTTGAATGTGATGGACAGAGGAGAGAGGTTGAAGCGCCGTCTCCTCAAATATTACAAATTGTGGAGGTCACAAGTATATGTATTATCCAACTTATTCCTTAAGCCAACACAAATAACGTAAATCCTAAGTGTTATTGTTACACTTAATATATATATAAACAAATATAGACGTCTCGGGAATCGTAGCTTAATTAGGAATAGGATATCTAGCGAGGCAGCGAGTAACAGGTGTTGTTCGCTGCCTCGCTAGTTATCCTATTGCTAATCAATATATATGTGTTACTTTTGTCATCCCTAACATTTATTATTTATTTCATAAGTCGTAGGCGTGTGCATAAACCTTTAACCGTCTTGGTGGTGTAATGGTTAAGGTGTCTACAAATCTGTGTGTGATAACCCAGGTTCGAATCCCGGTGGATCACATACATGCTTTCATTAATTTCATTGGAGGCGTTTGGTGGTGTGGTGAAATTAATTCAAAATAGATTATGTATATGTAAATTCAAAACAATCGCATAGTATTATTCTGCCTATTTTAGAAGGTATCTTTTATGTCCTTGAGAGAGAGAGAGAGAGAGAGAGAGAGAGAGAGAGGTGGGAGGGAGGGAGGGGAGAGGAAGCGGGTGAAGAAGGAGAGTTGGGGTGAAAGGGAGTACAAAGGAGTACAAAGGAAATCAAGCAACAACAGATCTAGTGACCCTTCTAGGTTGCTTGTCCTCCAAAACACTGAGGATCAAGTATCCAAACAGTGGTTTAGAGTGGGTAAGGGAACATTGGAAAGGGAAATACTGCCCTGGAACTAATGTCCGTGGCAGGATTAGGAAGTTAGTAGGGGACAGATGGGTTAGTAACTGAGGGGGGAATAAAATAAAGTTATTAATTTACAAACGCAGTCAGTCGCGGGTTTGATGCGAGATATTTGTCTAGGCGGAGTTTAAATGAATCAACGGTGATGCAGTCTATAACGTTTCGGGGAAGCCCATTCCACAAGTTGACAACTCGATTGAAGAAGAAATTCTTAGATTCGTGTGAGTTAAAAGATTTACCAATAATTTTGCAACCGTTTCCCCGCGTGTAATTAGATTGGTCGATAGTGAAGTACTTACTACAGTTCATATTGTCGATGCCTTTGATGATTTTGAACACTTGAATTAAGTCACCTCTTAATCTGCGCTGGGTTAAAGGAAATAGATTTAATTCTCTAAGACGCTCTTCGTATGGTTTGTTCTTTAGGCTAGGTATCATTTTGGTAACTCTACGTTGAACTCGTTCTAGCTTGTTTATATCTTTTTGGTAATAAGGGCACCAGGATTGAACGCAGTATTCCAGAAGAGGGCGGACTAATGAATTGTAAAGGGTTAGGATAACTTCTTTGGATTTATGCTCAAATGACCTGCCTATAAAGCCAATTATTTTGTTTGCCTTCTTAACAACTTCTGAACATTGTTGACTCGGTTTTAGGTTACTCGATATTGTTACTCCCAGATCGGTTTCTCTGTTTACATTCTTAAGCTGAGTGCCATTCATCGAATAGTTTGCTTTCTCATTTAGGTATCCGATATGTAGTACTTTACATTTATCCGCATTGAAACTCATTTGCCAAATTTGGGCCCAACATGACAATTTATCTAGATTGTGTTGCATATCGTCAACTTGTTCTTTTGAGAGTACGCTATTTGCAATTTTTGTATCGTCAGCAAATTTTGAGATTGTACAGGTGAGACCCTCATCTATGTCGTTGATGTAAATTAGAAAGAGAATTGGTCCTAGTACCGATCCCTGGGGTACCCCGCTACTTACATTGGTCCATTTTGATGCCTTACCGTTTATGACTACTCTTTGCTTTCTGTCGCTGAGCCAATTTTCTATCCATTTCAACACACCGTCTTGTATTCCATGCGCTTTTAGTTTTAGCAGTAAACGTTTGTGGGGAACTTTGTCAAAGGCCTTTTGAAAATCAAGGTATATAATATCTACAGCTTTACTCTCATCGTAGAGGTTGAGGATATCGTGGAAGAAGTCTAAGAGGTTGTTAAACAGGAACGTTTTTTACGAAAGCCGTGTTGAGTATCTTTAAGTATGTTATTTTCCTCTAAGTGATTTACGAGTCTGTCTCGTATGACCGTTTCTAGCATTTTACATACAACTGAGGTTAAGCTAATTGGACGATAGTTACTGGGTAGGGATTTGCTGCCTTTTTTGAATATCGGTGTTACGTTGGCTAGCTTCCACTGATCGGGCATAGTTCCAGACTGCAAGGATTTATTGAATAGTAATGTCAGTGGTTTAGAGAGCTCATCCTTAGCTTCCTTTAGAACTCTAGGCGAGATTGTGTCAGGTCCAGGCGTTTTATTTACCTTGAGTTTATCTAAACAATTCAATACTTCTCTCTCTGTAACGGTGATATTGCTTAGAACATCTGAATTATCAATCTGAATCGGCGATGGTGTAGGGATATCACTGAGGTCTTCTGTTGTAAAAACTGATGCAAAGAAGGTATTGAGGGCATTACTCATTTGTTCTTCGTCTTTGGTGTATTCTCCATTTTCATCGACTAACGGTCCAACAGTTGAAGTAACGACTTTTTTCTTTCTGATATAACTATAGAATTCTTTCGGGTTTGTTTTACTTTGATTCGCAATATGTAACTCTAAGGTCTTTTTACTTTGCTTAATTAACTTTTTGGCTTTGCGTCGTAGCTCTACAAATTTCAGCCGTTCTTCGTCATTTTGTGAGGATTTTAATCTATCATTAGCAAATTTTTTAGCAAGCAGGCAGTTTGAAATATCTTTATTCCACCATTTGGGCTTATTATTATGGCGTGGACGCCGAGTTTTTGATGGTATGCAGTCTTGCACTGCTTTTAGGTAAGTGGCTTCGAATAACTTCCAAGATGTATTTATGTCGTTATTGTGAATTAAAAAGCTCCAGTCAGTTTCTTTAAACATAGCTCTAAGTTTATGGAAGTTTGCTTTCTTGAAATTAGGGACTTTTTCGATGCTACTATTTGGTTCGTTACTAGTAAACTTTAAAGTGAAAGTTATCGTACGATGGTCGCTGTTACTGAATTCATCACCAACATTCAAATTCTCTATTAATTCTTCTTTTGTTGCAAGTACAATGTCAAGAACGTTATTACCACGGGTCGGGGTTCCAACAAATTGATAAAGCGAACTCTCTTGCAAGTTCGTATACAAGTCATGTCCGGAGTGTGAAGTAAGAGTATCGCCCCACTTGGTCACAGGTAAATTAAAGTCACCAAAAATTACGGTATCTTGTGAGTTACTTACATCTGCAATTTGTTCGTAAATTTCTCGGTCAGTTTGCACTGATTGAGCTGGAGGTCTGTATATTAATGCAAGTATTATTTTTGTACCTTTATTATTCTTTATTAGCACAAAAGATGCGTCGACGTTCACAATTTGAGGTTTTGACAAGAGGGTAGGGTTAAGACTTTCTTTTATATAAAGTAAAACGCCACCTCCATTTCGATTTATTCGGCTTTTCTCAAACATTACATAACCGGGAAGTGAATACTCTGCTAAAAAGTCTCTATCTTCTGTATTGAGCCAAGATTCTGTTATGCCAATCACATCATAATTTTCTGTAAACACTAGCTCCTCTAAATCTGAAAATTTATTGCGTATGCTACGAGCGTTTGCATAGAAAACCTTTAAATTTGTTATTTTAGAACTCACGGAACGCTCTTTAATAATATTTTTGGTTCTTGTCGGATCTACATTTATGTTCATGGCTGTCCTCGGTCCTCGCTGTCTTCGGTCCTTATCGCTGGTGGTCCTCGGTTGCCTCTGTTTTTTTCTTGGCGTTGGATGATTTATGTCACTGCTGCTTCTTCTCGGATGGCGTTTTTTGATCCATGGCTGCGGACTGCTTCGTGTAGGAGACGACCCATGCGTGCTGAACCCACAGGGTTTAGATGAGTGCCATCCTTGCGGAACAGAGTAGGCTGGTTGTAGAAGTTGTCCCAGAGGTTGATGAATTCAACTTCTTCCCTCAGACACAAATGTTTTAGTCGGCTATTTGTGCTGAAAGCCTTGTCGTAGAATTTGTCAGGTGCGTCGATCTTGGGGAGAATGCCTGAGATGATGATATTCCTTGACTTGTTTTTGTAGTGCTGGATCATCTTGCGATATTTCTCCATCAACTCTTCGGATCTGGTGCGCATGACGTCATTTGAACCAGCATGGATGACAAAAAGGGTATTTTCATTTGCATCCTTTGTGGTATCTTCGAAGGCTTCCACAATGTCGTCCAGTCCAGCTCCTGGGATGCAAAATCTCTTTCGTTGATTTGGGACTCTGTCGCAGAACTCTTCGACCTGTCCTCGTAGGATGGAATCCCCAACGAGCCTGGTCTCTTCTGGTTCGTCTTCGGGAGAGGGGGAGGAGGGGGGAATGGAAAGTGCGAAGGATAGAAACTTGATTGTCTGTGTATTAAATTCCATAAATAACGCAACACCTAATGTGTGTTACTTATTTGTGATCCAGCATGGGCTAATTTTATAATATAGCCTGCGTGTTATGTTAAAATAAACTTATTCTGCGTACCGTTCTCGAACACACACACACACACACACACACACGTTTGACTCCTCCTCCTTCGAACCTCTATATTAACCCCGCCCCGTTTTATTAGAAGTGATTAAAGTGCCATCTATTGAAAGGTGAGTGAACTAACACATTGCCTCAGGCCAAGACAGCAGTTCTGTCGTAGACTGTACATTCCTCTGTTATACATTGAACGGTGAAGCCCGTGAGGTCTCGTTCCAGTCTAGGGAGTGAGCCATGTGAAGCACTTTTTAGCTGCAACCAGCCCCTGCCATCTTGCCTTTGCATGAGGCTTGATTGTTCACTCACGGTTTGAAGTAGCGCCATCCCTGAAGCTGCTTCGCCCCAGTGTTTCACTGTCCTAACTTCTAGACTCGGACCCTCAATCTCAGAACGCCACCTATTGAGCAATGGACTCACTAGTCATTGTCCCCCTGTAGCATATTTTGAATATGGGAATATTCATACAGTGCTATTTAATCAGGGAACAATGAGTGTATTTGTTTGGCCTTTCGGTGTTCTTTGTGGTAATGCACTGATACTAGGTACAGCACAAATTCCATCCAAATAATATCTTCCCATTCATACATCGGGATTCGAACCCTGGACCATTGGATTACCAGTCCAGTGGCAAGACCACTCCACCACACCTCCCCTATGATTAGTGGAGTAGTGCGTGAAACTATGGAAAGAAGCGTTGACTATCAATGCGCAGTATGTGGGAAGGGTGTAGGAAGTAACTCAATCCAATGTTGCATCTGTAGTGACTGGGTACACAAGAGATGTAGTGGAGTTAGAGGGCCGTTTACAAGAATCATAGATTTTGAATGTGCAGTATTAAATGACCCGCCTGTTAGTGTTGATTTCGACAGTGTAACACTGGAATGTGTAAATAAGGTCTGCTATCTGGGCGATACGGTTTCCGTCGGAGTTGGCGCTGAAGCTGGCTCCATCGCTAGAGTTAGAAGTGGTTGGGGAAAGTTTAGAGAGCTGCTGCCACTCCTGACCATGAGAGGGCTCCCACCCTACCTTAAAGCTAAAGTGTATACCTCATGTGTTAGGAATGCGATGACCTATGCCTCGGAGACGTGGCCGGTTAAAGCGGAGGATATCGATAGAATAGAACGGAATGAGAAGAGAATGGTGAGATGGATGTGTGGGGTTAATCTCAGGGACGGGGTATCGAGCGAGGAATTAAGAAGGCATCTGGGGCATTAGGAGTGTCAGTGAGGTGATGCGTACGAGCCGACTTGGTCAGGTCCAATCTCAAAATAAAGAACATGACAAGAAAGGCAGCCCTTGACAGGGCCACCTGGAAAACTGCCATTTAGGACGTGAGACTGTAACCACATTCCCTGTGGACAAAACGGTCTTTAACACCTTACGAGCGGCCTAGGCGGTTTATTTATATGTACCGCCCAGCGGGGTGTTTTTACCCAAAATAGGGCTGTTTACGTGATCATTTTCATGCCTAAATAAGACCCAGAGCGTAAAACAAGTATCTATCCCTGAAAGGGCATAAACAGAGCTTTCCAATGACACCATAACGATCCTTTTATGATGGCTAGTTTTCTTGCAACAACCGTGCAACGCGAGTGCAAAAAGCATGTAATTCGGCACTTTCCCCATACAATTCCGTATATAGCGAGTGAGAGAGGGAGGGAGGAGGTGGGATTCGTGTCAGTAGGTTCGCCGCGGTGGTCTGGAGCAGTCATACGCTCGCTACTCTCCTGCCACCACTTGTCTCTCTCTCTCAGCAACATTACGTGCTGAAATTGCCACACGACCTATGTCGAGCGCCGCCAGATAGTCCAGATTTATTATACTCGACTTATGTTGCGCCCCGACAGTGTTCAATTGTTTACATGATCAATTGTTGTGTGTGAACCTTGGAGCCTATATACTAGCCCTTAAATTTGGCCTTACTCGGACATTGGAGGTACAGTCGTCAGGATTAATTTGTTTCAGTTTCCTTGGACTAAGGCGTTAGTAGCGCTGCACGATGGAGAGGTATCCCCTCCACCTCCTTTCCTTGTTGTTACCATAGCCCCACCGAAACTCTCTCATTTTCTCTCCGACCCCAGAACTACACCCACCCTCCCTTCTCTCGCTCTCACTCAGTTAGGGGCTACTTCTGGACCTCACCAATTGCATGTATTCCGAACACCTAATTGAGGAATGCAATGTATCATAGGCAGAGTCAAGTATTAGCCTTACTAAATTTGAAAGAAAGAGAGAGATAGATAGATAGAGAGAGAGAGAAAGCGGGGGGGGGGGGGGGATGTGCGCCGAAAACCTTACATATGATTCGAGTGATTAATACCGATGCATTTACCATTGACTCCTGAAAGGTTCATACCTATGTACTGATGGTTTAGTACTGTATCATACTCTAATATAGCTGCCAAACTAACCCACTTGAAGTTGTATTTCATTTCCATCGTTGTAATGGCTCAGTCTGGGCTACGTAACAAGCTTGAGACAACGAGGACCGTCTGTGTCAATTCCACCCTGAGTCTCTCCCATCAATGACCACACAAAGTAAACCATTCAAGTATTTTGAATTATTTCTTGTTATACAATTATTAAATACTGTTATCACTACTTATTAGCACCGTATACAAGAACACTATGGTCCAATGGAAAGTCCTGGTGTTATCAAATATAAAGTTAAAGTTTGATTCCAACTGATAGGAGATGGACTTTGCTGACAAAATCTGGTGATGGGCTGGTCTATCAGAGTGAGAACTGAGCGATCTCTGCCATACCCATAGCTTACTCTGACTGTTCCTTTTACTTATATATTTTCTAGATCTCAAGTGACGGCGTTCCTTCCGTGGATTGACCTCCCAGTCTACCAAGATTGGAAGCCAAAGCGTCACATTTTTCCTTTGCCCCTCAACTTTCTCTAAATAATTGCTGAGGGGCACAGGGCCTTGGATGGGGCTTTGGTTTCCCAGGCGTTTCCGCACCCTCCTCAGCTCCCCGCCATGGAGTGGCTTCGGTCACCCAGGCTTTATTGTGGTAGGCAGGGAGGGTTCTGTGGGGGCGCTCGGTTATGGCCTTGCTCGGGGCCTTGGGGCTGTTCGGCCAGGCAGCTTGGGGATCAACAACAACAACAACAACAAAACATTTTCTAAATCTTATTCACCACAAATCTCTCTGCTTCCAGACAGTTCAGGACTCATTAAGTGTAAACAGCCAATTTTCCAATAAATGCTATGAATTATTGCCGAGAATGTGCCCAGTGAGTCGGCCATGAGACTTCATTGCGCAAACTCAACACTCATCCTTTAACGGAGCTATCTACCCAATCATTAGGCCATATTGTTTTCCTAATTGGCCATAATGTAAAACTACTGTATATAAACGGGACACAAACTACCCTCGGGCAAGGTACTGGGGTTTTCGAAAAGAGGCTCCAGGATTGAAAATATTACTTGACATAAACAGGCTTAATAATCCTGAAGGGTTGATAACCAATATACTGTATATGCCCTATTTTAATTAATTACCCCTTTGGGTACTCTTACGCTCATCTATCCATTAGGGAGGGTCTTATTTTAAAGTTCCCATGCCCTCAACACTTACGCTCACCCATACATTAGGGAAGGACTTATTCATTTTGTCACCTTACCGTTATCACCTTGCTCACTAATATGTAATTATTGGTTGCAACATAGCAAATTGCGTTAAATACTCCCTGAGTAATGGCAATACGTAGGGTATCTACTCCGCATCTATATAATATTTACGGTTGTGTGTGTGTGTGTGTTCTTAATAGGCGGCCGCAGTTTTGGACCTGGGGAGCTGAAACTTTGCATGTGGGGTCAATTAACCTGGGTCAGGTCATAGAGGGGGCAAGGCCACGATCGGAGGTCGTTTCGAGGCCGAAATTGAAAACAAATTGAAACAAAATTGAAAAAAATTGCCGTTTGGGGCAGAAGGAGGCCTCCGATCGAAAAGGTGTATGGAACGAAAGTTGTTCGCAGGCCCCCAAAATGGGGGTACGGATGAGGCCAGATCCAAAATTGGAGGTCATTTAGCGGCCGAAATCGAGGTCGCCGTTTAATGAGGCACAGGGAGGTCGAGGCCGGTGATTATGGTAGTAGTATTATTGTGATGATTGTGGTAGTAGTGATTGATGATGGTGATTATGTTAGTAGAATTTAAACCCGGGCAACGCCGGGTACCCCTGCTAGTAATCTATATTATTAAATCAGTTTGTGTGTCTGTTTGTGTGTTCTTAATAGGCGGCCGCAGTTTTGGACTTGGGGAGCTGAAACTTTGCGTGTGGGTGTCAATTGACCTGGGTCAGGTCATAGAGGGGGCGAGGCCACGATCGGAGGTCGTTTGGAGGCCGAAATTGAAAACAAATTGAAACAAAATTGAACAAAATTGCCGTTTGGGGCAGAAGGAGGCCTCCGATCGAAAAGGTGTATGGAACGAAAGTTGTTCGCAGACCCCCAAAATGGGGGTACGGATGAGGCCAGATCCAAAATTGAAGGTCATTTAGCGGCCGAAATCGAGGTCGCCGTTTAATGAGGCACAGGGAGGTCGAGGCCGGTGATTATGGTAGTAGTAGTATTGTGATGATAGTGGTAGTGATTGATGATGGTGATTATAGTAGTAGAATTTAAACCCGGCCAACGCCGAGTACCTCTACTAGTACTATCGAAAGCTTCACGCCTATTCAAACTTATTCTCTTGAGATAACTTTAAAGATAATTTGAATTCACACTTGTTAAGAATAATTACTAAATAACTATATAACGCCCATTTATTAAATCCCAGATTAACTACAAGAGTTATAATATTGAACTGATCAATAATTCTTATACTACAATACCACTCTGTATAACAGATTCGTGTATAACCAAATAATCTCATTATACCATATATATAATTATACAAGTGTTTATTTCTACCCCTTATATCTGGTATATCCATATCATTATACAGTTAACCCTACTATAAACGGTAGTAATTAGAAGCTTCAGGTTAGGTTTTGTTTAGTTCAAGTTTAATGTGCAGGAGATGTTGGTCGAGAGATGTGTGTGATATACTTTATTCCTTCATTATGTGTCCAGAATAAATGTAATCGGTGAGGTCCCAGAAGTAGCTCCTAGCTGCGTGAGAGCGAGAGAAGGGAGGGTGGGTATAGTTCTGGGGTCGGAGAGAAAATGGGAGGGTTTAAGTGGGGGTATGGTAACAACAAGGAGAGGAGGTGGAGGAGATACCTCTCCACCGTGCAGTGCTACTAACAGGGAAAATGAAACGAATTAATCTTGACGACTTTACCATGGAGACATGTGGAGCCGGCTTCAAGACCTGAGAGTGAGGCACCTGAACTGTGAAACTGCCATCTTGAACATTTTATTGAGAACGTTTCGCAGAAAGAATTGACACAGAATACACAAATACAATATATGTGTTGAGTAGCTAACGTAATATTATCATGTATATTGTTACTGTGCTAGCAAGATCAATAAAAATTCAACAGGTGGGTTTTTAGAGTAATTAAGAGCAATCATATCTATATAATATACATTGAACATATTATGTATGCTCACAAAATATCATCTTACCTCAACAATGTTCGCACTAAATCTGAATTATATATTTAACCTTAATTCTCGCTTTAAAACTGCCAAATATTTATGCATCTACACTCTACAGCTACAGTATATAAACAATACACAAAGTAGTAAGTACAAATAGTGTTATCTCCTAGTTTTGCAAGGACTGGTATCCAGTGTTCGTATTGAACCAATATATGTAAGGAACTTCTATTACTGGTGACTATAAGCCTTTCAACTTTAGGTCGGTATCACATCCATATTGGCTTACCTACAGCTGACCTCATGTTCCCCAAGAAGAACACCAAGCTCAATCACTCATTAGTTTGTCAAATGCTTTGTTAGTTAAATATTCGTTATAAACTGTGTGTGTTAATGATCAGGTCAGTATCCTTTATTCCAATTTCACCCTTCAGATATAGCCCCAGTTGTTGCTGAGGTCGTGTGTGTGTGTGTGTGTGTATCGTATGTGCGTGTGTTTTATCTCAACAAAATACCAATACAATCTTATTGTACAAAATAAGGTATATGACATATGTTGGTAATACCTTAACAATTACGGCATTAAATCAATATTCGTCTGCTTCCCCACTTTTGCAGGATTTGGTAAGCAGTTACTTAATCCACCCAAATATGGAATGTGTATTGTCTATACGTCATGAGTGTTATAACCAATTTTTTCAGCGTTTGTATCCATCGAAATATATATATAATATTGAATTTCATGCACACGATATTTATTTGGCATTCAAATTTCAGTTAATGTTATATATAAATGCGGCTACAAACCCGAAACATTTAATCACCCATTTTTAAAGGATGGGGAATATATATATATATACTGTATATTACCAAAGTCTTGAATCAACTCCAGATTGAAAGTAAACACTTGTCATTATTAATAAACGGTCGTAGTAACCCTGCAGGCGTTTAGTGTGTTCCCAGCCAGGGAAGGGGAAGGTGCTCAGTCCCATGGCTGAATCTGTGTACAGTGATCACTCCTAAATAATAGCGGACGCGTTTATTATTATCAAAGTAGGGCACACCATTAAAATCTGAATTATAAGGGTACAAACACTAAACGAAAATTCATAATTATACCATTAAATTAATGATACATTACGTGTTTTAATATGGTCCATTAGTTTTACATTAGCTGCATTATGAAATAAACGAGGTCCCTAAATTGTTATATTTGGCTGTACCAGGCACAGGCTTCGTTATCAAACGGAACCATTCATAAATATCAGTGTTAACATCAATGCATGTACACCATTAAGTCTATTTTTAACTCAAAATGTTGTGTAATATATTCCATTTAGATTGGTGTACATTCAGTAGTTGCAATATATAGTAAATCATAATATTGACAGTGAAGATAGCCTAAAATAGCTTGCATTCTGCTAACCCGACATTTGGACGTTATAATTTGTTTTTAAAGTTTGCTACTAGTAATTCTACCGACTCTTCATATTATGTTTTGTGATGAATGGTTTAGAGTGCATTCAGTCCTGAAACCCTGCCATATATTCTACTTCTACACGAGTCACGGTTCAAACGGAAATCCTTGATATAAGATGTGCTCCAAACAAATCAAATACGGAACATTTGGCATCACATGTACGTACATTAAGTATACCTTGGTTTCAATATATAGGCTACTATTCCTGTTTATAACAATACAATACTACAATAACTTAATTTTGTATGGACAATGCATTACGCATATAATTGTTTTAAAAGTATTATATAGGTGTCCTTGGTTAATGCATTCAGTTCACAGCTAAGAAGACCAGAGTTCGATTCCCGGGCACGAGGAAACTTTGGGCGAAATTCTCAACACCCAATACCTCTTCTACAAGCAGAGAAAAAACATTAACTTTGTGGACAGTTTTGTTTTATTTATGTTGTTGTTCTATGTGTATGAAGGAGACAAAAGGTATGATGCCTGTAATAAGTGTCTCCCCCGAAGTTTAAAGATTGAGCGAGCTAAATTATAATATAAATATATATATATATATATATATATATATATATATATATATATACAGTATATATATATATATATATACACAGTATATATATACTCTCTACAATCTCTCTCTCTCTTCGCCGCAATGTTGCATCTCTCTCGCTATTTTATCGCTACTACAATAATCAGTGTTCCTCCGAGCTTTCCCAGTGTATACCACCTCCTCTACGTAGGGTACGTAGTGCCCGCCTTGCAACACAATCCCACCCCTACTCTGTACAACTGTCCAACCCAAGGGTGAAACTCTATTCTCAGTCTTTCTTCTATTCAACTGCGGAGCTCTGGAACTCTCTCCCAGAATCAGTCTTTCCCTCTTCCTATGACTTAAATTGCTTCAAACTCCGTGTGTCCAGGCATTTTAGCTCGAACGTCCCTTGATTTCGGCCCTGTCACTCTTTGAAATCTGGGGGAGGCACTCGCTGCAGGCAGTTATGCCTTTTGTTTCCCTCATTCATATAGAAAAAAAATATATACATATATATATATATATATATATATAATAATTTATCTGCAATTCTGATCTTCACATTGAGGTAAGCACTACCTGTGGGCGGTGTGCCTTTGTTTTTTTTATTTTACATGTTCTACAAATCGTATCACCCATGCTGTAACAAGTTGTAACTTCTCATAGCTGCTGAATCTATCCCAGTCCTATAACCGTGTGTCTTCGTCAGGCACCGAGTCAATTACTGGTGCCACAATAGCAGTGTGTTGCTCGCTCAAATCTATATTTTCTGGCCATTTGTTGGGATTATTAAGCCAGCATGGGCCATTCCAACACAACGCAGAAGATTTGAGAAATTTAGCAGATACACCACGAGTAATGCAGTCACATGGATTCTCTTTGGTAGGCACATACCGGAACTGTGCGGTTGGGAGCAGGGTATGAATTTCGTCGACACGGTTGGTGACGTATACTGGTAGCTGCTTTCGGCTATGTAACCAGTAGAGCGTAATTTGGCTGTCACTCCATATAACTGTCTCCGAGATGTTTAGCAAAGTTCTAAAAGTTTCCTCGATAAAGTGAACGAGTCTAGCAGCCAACAGAACTGCAGTTAGCTCAAATTTTGTGATGGAAAGGGATTTGATCTGGGCGATTTTCGCCTTCGCCATGTCTAGGCGGCTGCCACTTGTGTCAACAAAGTATATGGCGGTGCCGTACGCAACCTTGCTAGGGTCTGAGAAGGCATGAATGAAAACAGGATGGTCCATGACAACTTTCCGAGGAAAATTAAAACCCTTGCAGAGACGAAGATCCAGAATAATGTCTTCCCACTCCTGAACCAGATCGCCAGTCAAAACCTCATCCCAACCTAATTTTATCCTCCATAATTGCTGAAGGAATAATCTTGATTTGATCGACACTGGTAGACCTATCCCCAAGAGGTCAAAAAATTTAGCCGTCATACTCAAACAAATCCGTTTTGTAATCTGCGAATATTGCGTGTACTGAACGCCGAATGAGAGGGTATCTGTGTTCGTCTTCCAAAACAATCCCAGCACCCTCACATGTTCCTGTTGTACTGCCACCACACCATCCCGTTGCAGTACAGTCCGCAAAACAGAACTATTTGTCGCCCATTCACGCAGATGTAGATGGGCATCATTCATAATTTCTAGGACTTCACCATAGGTATTAATCAGGAAATCTTCATCATTACCTGTACCCAGTAAATTGTCGATATATAGCCCTGACCTAATCTGCTGAATAACCTGCGGATCTGCACTGACATTTGACAAGTGATTTAAAATGGTGGCGTTTAAAAGAAATTGGGAACATGTAGCGCCAAATAAAAAAGCCCGAAATCTATAACAAATGAGGGGGGAATCTAGCTGCCGTGGAAATTTTGGCCACATAAACCGAGTATAGTCTTGGTCGTCCTCACAGAGTTTTAACATCAGAAACGCCTTCTCGATATCAGACACCCAGGCATACTTATCGAGTCTAAACTGGAGTAAAACCTGCGCTAAGTCTGGTACCAGTGAAGGTCCAGTATGCAAGCAGTCATTAAGACTAGGCTGACGATCACTCACCTTGGCTGAACAGTCGAAGACGATACGCACTGGCGTAGTTTTTCTCTCCTTGACCACTCCATGATGAGCCAAGTAATGTCCGGTATCTGAATTGTCAAAAGGCACCTCTTCTATAAAACCACGGGACACCTGCTCCTTTAAGACTTTTGAGTATTCCTTGCAAAAGTCAGGCTCTTTGATGAATCTTCTCTGAAGACCCCGAAGACGGCCTATGGCCAAACCCTTGTTAGTTGGCAGCTGATCCTTGTAATTGTTCCAGGGCAGTCTCACTTTATAATGTTGGCTGTCAAGATCGTAGGTAACGGTATCCTCATACGACGATAGTGCTTGACGCTCAACTTGTGAGTATTCCTTAGGGGTTATCTCGATATGATCTATTTCCCACAAAACATTTAAGTCAATTTTGCATGGTGGAATATTACCAGTGGACATGTATTCGTCCATTGGGGTTACTGCTACTTTCAATACAGTAATTACTTCTGTGCTGGAGCTGGTAGGTTGTGCCACATATGAACCACTTATGGCATACCCGTACTTGGTAGGAAGCAGAATTAGGCTACCTGACCTTTTATACCCAGGTCGCACTATATCGTAGTAGTGATCCGCACCGATGAACAGCTCCATTTGATCTGTGTCCGTTGCATGAGGATCGGCCAATTTTATGCCTTTACTTTGTAAACTAACCAGTTTAGACTTAAGGCTAAGTTCACCTTTATGTTCTGGCAATTCATCAACCACTATTGCGTCTAGATGATGAAATTTACCTCTGTGTTTGTAATGCAGTGCCACGACATTATATTCCCTAGAGGCTTGTTTTCCGGTAAATCCGTGAAGACATAACTCCTCAGTTCCTTTAGAAATGTAGGAAAGGGAGGATAGAACAGAAGACTTCACAAAGGTCCTCTGAGAACATTGGTCAAGTAGCGATCTGATGTTAACACAATTATTATCCTTACACTTTACCGGCAGCTGTACGGTGGGTAAGATTACTGTATTTTTACCTGTGGCAACGGACATTGTAGTTGAAGTAGCAGCAGTATGCTCTCTCATGGTGTTATCCTCCGCTGGTCTACTTTCCTTCCCTTGTTTCTGTGTACACAGGGAATGAAAGTGTTTGCCCTTACAAAACTTGCAGCTTCTTATGTTAGGATTAGTACAACCCGAATGGCCATGCTCTTTTGACAAGCACCCAGTGCAGAGACGTAGTTGACGGGCTCTTTTAACTTTAAGAGGCCATGTCTTATACTTCATACACTTGTACCACAAATGATTGGTGCCACTACACAGGACACAGTTAAATTTCCTGTATTTACTTTGGGCGGTAAATGTTGCCATAGCCATGGGTGTACCCCCTACTTTGGCTTGACCTGCCAAATTGTACACTTCAGCCTGGAAGCAATGGGTGAATTTCTTATAATCCGGGCTTAAGTCTCCATTTCCCGTTTTATGGTTTCTTTTAGTGGTGATGGTAACTTATTGACAAGAGTCACCACACAAAATTCCTCCAAACAAATACCATGGCTAATGATTGACCTCATCACACTCTCTGTATTGGCATAGAAGTTCTTTAGGTTAGCTGTTTGGTATTTGGGTGACGCTAGTTGATTGAATTGGGTAACATAAGCTGCCTTGATTCGATCTGGATGCCCAAATGTCTCTTGCAGGAGCTCTATTGCTGAGGCATAACTTGCGCTTTCGACAATGAATCCTTCGACTAGCTTATGCGCATCACCCAGAAGCTGACCCTTCAGATAGGTGAAGCGTTGTATATCTGTGAGGTCGGGATTGTCATGGATGGTACACTTGAACATCTCCCAAAATCCCGACCACATCGTGGCATCACCCTCGAATTTTGAAAGAGTAAGATGTGGTAATTTAACGGTGGACTTCTTTGGCTCAGGTCGAGTCGACTCCCTCTTGACCTCTGGAGCCAAGACCCCTTTTAATGTGGCAACGATTACTTGTATGCCCTCCATATACAGGGTATCCTCTCTTAACTCTGTGAAATACTCGGCGTCCGTCTCGTAAATGTCGGCCAGGTCCTCCTGTGTGGCCTCATACTTGTCAAGTTGCTTTTGAATACTGAGCAACCTGGCCTCCACCTCCACCCCAGACGCCGATTCAAGGAAGTCGTCGATGTCAGAGGTCAGGACCGTCAAAGAGCCCTTAAGCCCAGCCCGACGCCGTTGCAAACTTGTAGCCATGATTATAGGGGAAGGAAACTTAGTGATGTGAAATCAAACTATCAATGCTAGTCCGAATACGTTGCAGACAACAATACAGTACTCCGAGAAATCAAATTAATTCGCGAGCTGAAAATAAAACACAGTCACGAGATGCGGAATAAGAATTTTGCCCAAATGTAGACTTTCGTCTCTGTCTATCCTCTAATGTCTTCCCTTCATGCTGGAAGTTTGCTCACATTCAACCTGTCCCAAAGAAGGGTGACCGCTCTCAACCCTCCAACTATCGTCCAATTGCTCTCATTTCTTGTCTTTCTAAAGTTTTTGAAACTATTCTTGCTTCCAAAATTCTTAAGCATTTCTCTTCTCATAATCTGCTGTCAGATCGCCAGTATGGCTTCCTTAAGGGTCGCTCTACTGGTGATCCTCTTTCATATCTTATTAACTCTTGGTCATCCTCCTTTCGGGACTTCGGTGAGACTTTTTCTATTGCACTAGACATATCGAAAGCCTTCGATAGAGTCTGGCATAAATCTTTAATTTCTAAACTACCCTCCTTCAGTTTCTATCCCTCCATCTGTGCCTTTGTCTCTAATTTCCTTTCCGGCCGTTCCATAGCCGCGGTTGTGGACGGCCATTGTTCACTTCCTCACCCTATAAACTCCGGTGTTCCTCAGGGCTCTGTCCTATCTCCTATTCTCTTTCTAATTTTTATAAATGATCTCCTTAACTGTACCTTAATTCCCATCCATTCATACGCAGACGACTCAACCTTACACTACTCCATTAGTTTTTCAGAACGCCCCAGCCAGCAATCCCTCAACGACAAACGTAATGAAGCCATAGAACTCTTAAATTCTGATCTAAATACTATTTCCAATTGGGGCAGAGGAAACCTTGTTAACTTTAATGCTTCCAAAACCCAATTTCTCCATCTATCTACCCGTCAGGATCTCCCAGCGGACTATCCCTTATTCTTCAACAATACAAAAATCAACCCTTCATCTTCTCTCAATATTCTTGGTGTCTCTTTTTCTTCTGCTCTCATTTGGAAGGACCATATTACCAGTCTTGCTAAGGCAGCCTCCCAGAAGCTGGGTGTGCTCAACTGCCTTAGGGGGTTCTTTTCCCCTGCACAGCTTCTTGCTCTGTACAGGGGCATAGTGCGCCCTTGTATTGAGTATTGTTCACATGTGTGGAGAGGTTCCTCTCACACCGCTCTCCTAGACAAGGTTGAAAGGAAGGCCTCTCGTATCATTAACTCCCGTCCACTCACCAACTCTCTGCAATCTCTCTCTCTCCGCCACAATGTTGCATCTCTCTCGCTATTCTATCGCTACTATAATAATCAGTGTTCCTCAGAGCTATCCCAGTGCATACCACCTCCTTTACGTAGGGCACGTGGTACCCGTCTTGCAACTCAATCCCACCCCTACTCTGTGCAACTCTCCAACCCAAGAGTGAAACGTTACTCTCAAACTTTCTTCTACTCAACAGCTGAGCTCTGAAACTCTCTCCCAGAATCAGTTTTTCCCGCTTCCTATGACTTAAATTGCTTCAAACTCCATGTGTCCAAGCATTTTGGCTCGAACGTCCCTTGATTTTGGCCCTGTCACTCTTTCAACTATGGGGGTGGCACTCGCTATAGGCAGTTATGCCTTTTGCCTCCCTCAATCACATAGAAAAAAAAAAAAAAAAAAAAAAAAGCAGTCTGGAGCCTTTCACTTTAACTCCTTACATAATAGTTTTGATTTAGATTTAGAAATTATAGAATCATTTCAACATAATTTGAGAATAGCCGGGAGGGAAATTTAGTACAATACAGTATAGGCCAAAACAAGAGGTACCGATTTTAAGTTATAATAAATTCAAGAATTCTAAGAGAAAGAGAGAGCCAATAGGGTAATTTAATCAGGCTAAACTCAATGGGTACCGATAATTTTATATTATTAAATTTAATAATTGTGGAAATTGTACATAAGAAAAGTTCATATCAAGAAGTCTCAAAGAAAAAAGATTTGAGCTGGTTTAACCCACACTCAGCCTATCAACTATCATATTACCCCGCCTTCAGGGCACACGACGAGAGTAGAATTTATAAAGATATGTGAATAAATAAAGAAATTATTTAACTGTATAATTTTGATCCAGATAAAATAACCTTAAATTATGAAAATTATTTTACAGTACCGTATGGATAATTTAATCTTAATGCAATGCCCATTGTGCAATATTTTCTAGGGCTAAAGTAGTTTGAATATAATTTAATGAGCCCGAAAAAGCATTTAAAGTAATTATTGTTTTGAATACTGTACTGGATCAGATTTATAGCTTTTCATTCTGGGAAATATCCCGTCGCAGCCCATTCACTAGTTTCCACATCCTGTCCAAAAATTCCTAATGGTGGCCAGGCACCTGGGGCGGCCAGAGCAAAGAGCGGAAGAAATTAAGTCCACCAGCTCCATGGGTCCAAAAGACCAGGGCCATGAGGATGCAAAGGACACATGACAAAAAACAGGGATAGGCTAGCCCCACTCGAAGCAAGGCAACTACCGACCGCCGAATAACTCTAAAAAAAAAAAAGGGGGGGGGGGGGCAAACTAGCGATAGGTCGAAGGACCACTTATATGGTTAATTTAGATGAAGTGGACTGTATATATTTAATTTAGAAGAAGAAGACCAAGAGTGAGAGCAGTGGAAATGAATTACTTAAGAAGTGTGTGCGGAGTTACATGGAGGAATAGACTGACTAATGAGGAAGTAAGGAGGAGGTGTGGTGTGGAGGTAGATGTGCTGGAAAGTGTGAAAAAGAACAACTTGAGATGGTTCGGCCATATGGAACGTATGGAAAGCGTGAGAATGACTAAGAGGGTGTACGAGAGCGAGGTGGAGGGACAGAGAGGGAGAGGTAGACCGAATGAGAGGTGGAAGGATGGAGTGAGGAAGTACATGAACGAAGGCGGTGCTGGTTGGGGGGAGGGGCGTCGACTGACTGGGGACAGAGGTGCATGGGGGCAGTTCGTTCATGGCCACCCCTTCGGGGATCAAGGCGTCAGGCAATAGATAAATAGATAGAAGATTAACATATAGAATATTCAGTTACCTTTTATGATGAACTCGGTTGGTGATTGAAAGATGGCGTTAGATAAGCTAGTTGACTTGAGTAGGTTAGTAGGATAAAGAAGCGTATGGAAAGAGGCTAGGATAGGCTAGATATTTACGTTACATTTTGTGATAACTAACAAAGATGATGATGTAGTGACTATATGAAATGAGATGATAGTGAAACAAAAACACCTAATATATGAACTATGAAGCAGGCTTAGCGTGTGTATCTGGGACGGAGGTTGGTTGGAGAGTGAGCGCCAGCACGTCGTCTTTGTGTCCCTCGTGACTATCCGCGCATGCGCATAGAATCTGGAAAATCTTTCCCATCTTTATACAATGAGATACTTATGAACAATCTTAATAAATAATACACAAATATATATGGGAATTATAATCCTACAATACTTTCCCATATACAACTACAGAATAATATATTCTTCCCAAGTGTGGACGTCCAACCTAAGGTTACGGAAGCGTTCAACTTTGAACTACGGAAAGCGTTCAACTTAAGACTACGGGTAGATGCGTAACGCTAAATCAAACCAGATTCCGTAACATCGAGACTGTTCATACTAGATACTAAGTATGGACAATATATAAATATATAGATATATATATATATACAGGTATATATATATACAGTCTCATCTCATCTCTTGTCTTTCTAAAGTTTTTGAAACTATTCTTGCTTCCAAATTTCTTAAGCATTTCTCTTATCATAATCTGCTCTCAGATCGCCAGTATGGCTTCCTTAAGGGTCGCTCTACTGGTGATCTTCTTTCATAATTATCTTACTAACTCTTGGTCATCCTCCTTTCGGGACTTCGGTGAGACTTTTTCTATTGCACTAGACATATCGAAAGCCTTCGATAGAGTCTGGCATAAATCTTTAATTTCTAAACTACCCTCCTTCGGTTTCTATCCCTCCATCTGTGCCTTTGTCTCTAATTTCCTTTCCGGCCGTTCCATAGCCGCAGTTGTGGACGGCCATTGTTCACTTCCTCACCCTATAAACTCCGGTGTTCCTCAGGGCTCTGTCCTATCTCTTATTCTCTTTCTAATTTTTATAAATGATCTCCTCAACTGTACCTTAATTCCCATCCATTCATACGCAGACGACTCAACCTTACACTACCCCATTAGTTTTTCAGAACGCCCCAGCCAGCAATCCCTCAACGACAAACGTAATGAAGCCATAGAACTCTTAAATTTTGATCTAAATACTATTTCCAATTAGGGCAGAGAAAACCTTGTTAACTTTAATGCTTCCAAAACCCAATTTCTCCATCTATCTACCCGTCAGGATCTCCCAGCGGACTATCCCTTATTCTTCAACAATACAAAAATCAACCCTTCATCTTCTCTCAATATTCTTGGTGTCTCTTTTTCTTCTGCTCTCATTTGAAAGGACCATATTACCAGTCTTGCTAAGGCAGCCTCCCAGAAGCTGGGTGTGCTCAACCGCCTTAGGGGGTTCTTTTCCCCTGCACAGCTTCTTGCTCTGTACAGGGGCATAGTGCGCCCTTGTATTGAGTATTGTTCACATGTGTGGGGAGGTTCCTCTCACACCGCTCTCCTAGACAAAGTTGAAAGGAAGGCCTTTTGTATCATTAACTCCCATCCACTCACCAACTCTCTGCAATCTCTCTCTCTCCGCCGCAATGTTGCATCTCTCTCGCTATTCTATCGTTACTATAATAATCAGTGTTCCTCAGAGCTATCCCAGTTCATACCACCTCCTTTACGTAGGGCACGTGGTACCCGTCTTGCAACTCAATCCTACCCCTACTCTGTGCAACTCTCCAACCCAAGAGTGAAACATTATTCTCAAACTTTCTTCTACTCAACAGCTGAGCTCTGGAACTCCCTCCCAGAATCAGTCTTTCCCTCTTCCTATGACTTAAATTGCTTCAAACTCCGTGTGTCCAGGCATTTTGGCTCTAACGTCCCTTGATTTTGGCCCTGTCACTCTTTCAACTATGGGGGAGGCACTCGCTATAGGCAGTTAGTAGAAAAAATATATATATATATATATTTGTTTTGTTTTACATTATTGTAAAGAAGAGTAGTGTGCTTGTTTAGTGTAGTAAAATGGGTAGGAAGAGGAGACATTTGCGAGACATAGCTGTATTACTCTCTGTGTAGGTGAAAAACAAACAGAAATAGTAAGAGAAACAAGACAAATGAAAGGGGAATTCCAGGAACTCCTTATCACATGCCTTTCAGGCCAGCCTTTTTCTCACCGAAACCCAGGTATCTGAGACCACTTCCAGCAGCCCCTTCTCTGTATCCTCCTACTTTCTCTATCCTAGTTTCAAAGCCCGAGGCGGATGTTGTGCATACGTTCACAACAAACTCACTTGCTCTCGTGTTCCGATTTCGACTCCTCTGAATTCTCAATTTTATGGCTCAAACTATCCTGTCATTCTCATACTAAATATTTCTGTGCTGTCTATCTTTCCCTTTACTTTACTGACTTTCCCAAATTCTTTGACTATCTAAACTCTAAAGTGGAACACATTCTATCCTTCTCTCCCTTCTCTGAAATCTCCATCTTAGGAGATTTCAACGTTCACCGCTGCCAATGGCTCTCCTCTCACACCACTGACCAACCTGGTGATCAAGGCTACGTCTTTTCTATCATAAATGACCTAAAGCAGCGGGTGCAGCAACCCACTCATATCCTGGATCCCTTGGGAGATCGGCCCAACATTCTTGACTTATTTCTGACTTCTAACTCTTCTTCTTATACAGTACTGTCAATCTTTTCTCACCTTTGGGCTCCTCCGATCATAAACTTATCTCCATCACCTGTCCTATCTCTTCAGTACGGCCACCCGATCCTCCCCGCTGGGGGCGCTTGTAGCACTTTGGCGCTGCTGACTGGGAGGCTCTCCAGCAGTACTTCTTTGATTTCCCATGGAATGACTTCTGCTTCCATGGCCGAGGATCCTCGGAGAGTGCTGAACGCATTACCGAGGTAATCCTCTCGGGCATGGAAGCATACATTCCATTTTCTTTCTCTCAATCTAATGCAAAAAAATCTTGGTTTACTCACGCTTGTTCTACTGCTGTCCACAACAAGGAGGAAGCATTCAAACAGTACCGACGCCTTTAAACTCAAGAATCTCATTCTTCCTATGTTTCTGCCCAGAATCAAACCAACTCTGTTCTTTGACTTGTCAAACACTTTTTCATCAATAATAAATGCACTGAACTATCCAACTCCAGCTCTTCCCATGCTTTCTGGCATCTAGCCAAAAACCTCTCCAACAATTTTTCTTCCTCGTCTTTCCCTCCCCTTTTCCACGTTGATGGCACTACCATCACTTCTTCCTCTGACAAAGCTGAACTCTTCACTCAAACTTTTGCTAAAAACTCCACCTTGGATGATTCCGGTGCTATTCCTCCCTCTCCTACTTATGCCTAATATCCTAATCTCTTCTAAAGATGTACTTTCTACCCTCTCTGGGCTTAATACTAAGAAGGCGTACGGTCCGGACGGTGTTCCTCCTGTTGTACTCAAAAACTGTGTTTCCGTGCTGACCCCTTGCCTAGGCAAACTCTTTCGTCTCTGTCTCTCCTCTAACGGCTTCCATTCTTGCTGGAAGTTTGCTCTAATTCAACCTGTCCCAAAGATGGGTGACTATCGTCCAATTGCTCTCATCTATTGTATCTCTAAAGTTTTTGAAACTATTCTTGCTTCCAAATTTCATGAGCATTTCTCTTCTCATAATCTGCTCTCAGATCGCCTTAAGATTCCTTAAGGGTCGCTTTACTGGTGATCTTCTTTCATATCTTACTAACTCTTGGTCATCCTCCTTTTGGAACTTCGGTGAGACTTTTTATGTTGCATTAGACATAGCGAAGACCTTCGATAGAGTCTGGCACAAATCTTTAATTTCCAAACTACCCTCCTTCGGTTTCTATCCCTCCATCTGTACCTTTGTCTCTTAATTTCCTTTCCGGCCGTTCCATAGCTGCGGTTGTGGACGGCCATCGCTCACTTCCTCATCCTATAAACTCCGGTGTTCCTTAGGGTTCTATCCTATCTCCTATTATCTTTCTAATTTTCATAGATGATCTTCTCAACTGTACATCCAGTCCCATCCATTCATATGCAGACAACTCTACCTTACACTACTCAATTAGTTTTCCAGAACGCCCCAGCCAGGAGTCCCTCAAAATCAAACTTAATGAAGCCATAAAAAAATTATCTACTGATCTAGCTACTATTTCCAATTGGGTTAGAGAAAACCTTGTTGCATTTAATGCTTCCAAGACCCAATTTATCCATCTTACTACCCATCAGGAACCTCTAGAGGACTATCCCTTATTCTTTAACAATACAAAACTCAATCCTTCATCTTCTCTCAATATTCTCGGTGTCTCTTTTTCTTCTGCTCTCACTTGGAAGGACCATATTACTAGTCTTGCTAAGACAGCCTCCCAGAAGTTGGGTGTGCTCAATAGCCTCAAGAGCCTTTCGTATCATTAACTCCTGTCCACTCACCGACTTTCTGCAATCTCTCTCTCTCTTCGCCGCAATTTTGCATCTCTCTCGCTATTCTATCGCTACTACAATAGTCAGTGATCCTCAGAGCTTTCCCAGTGTATACCACCTCCCCTATGTAGGGTACGTAGTACCCGCCTTGCAACATAATCCCACCCCTACTCTCTGCAACTCTCCAACCCAAGAGTGAAACGCTATTCTCCGACTTTCTTTCATTCAACTGTTGAGCTCTGGAACTCTCTCCCAGAATCAGTCTTCCTCTCTTCCTATGACTTAAATTGCTTCAAACTCTGTGTGTCCAGGCATTTCATCTCTAACGTCCCTTGATTTGGACCCTGTCACTCTGTCAAAACTGGGGAAGGCACTCGCTGCAGGCAGTTATGCCTTTTGTCCCCCTCATTCACATAAAAAAAAGCCGTAGCCAAACACAGCTTACTGTAAACCTACTATTATTATTGAGTTTTCTATACATATTGGGATGAAATGACAAAGACAAATTTAATCTAAATACCAATACCTTATTATAGTAATACAATGTTTAGAATATTGAACACTAGAATGCACAGGTCATCGTTATAGTAAATGCAAAAGACATTTACAATTTCATTAGACAAACACTTTTTTTTAAAGACATACAGCAGAATATAGCAGTATATACAATACTTTTATTTATAACTACACAAGCAACAATACAATATTTATGAGGATAGGTAATGTAACTGTCTTGGTGGTTTAATTGGTAGAGTGTTTAAAATATATATGTGGTATTCCAGGTTCGAATCCGGGGGGATCGCTATAGGCAGAACTGCCTATAGCGAGTGCCTCCCCCATAGCTGAAAGAGTGACAGGGCCAAAATCAAGGGACGTTCGAGCCGAAATGCCTGGACACACTAAGCTTGAAGCAATTTAAGTCATAGGAAGAGGGAAAGGCTGATTCTGGGAGAGAGTTCCAGAGCTCAGCTGTTGAGTAGAAGAAAGTTTGAGAGTAACGTTTCACTCTTGGGTTGGAGAGTTGCACAGAGTAGGGGTGGGATTGAGTTGCAAGACGGGTGCCACGTGCCCTACGTAAAGGAGGTGGTATACACTGGGAAAGCTCTGAGGGACACTGATTATTATAGTAGCGATAGAATAGCGAGAGAGTTCCAACATTGCGGCGGAGAGAGAGAGATTGCAGAGTTGGTGAGTGGATGGGAGGTAATGATACGAAAGGCCTCCTTTCAACTTTGTCTAGGAGAGCGGTGTGAGAGGAACCTCCCCACACATGTGAACAATACTCAATACAAGGGCGCACTATGCCCCTGTACAGAGCAAGAAGCTGTGTAGGGGAAAAGAACCCCCTAAGGTGGTTGAGCACACCCAGTTTCTGGGAGGCTGCCTTAGCAAGACTGGTAATATGGTCCTTTCAAATGAGAGCAGAAGAAAAAGAGACACCAAGAATATTGAGAGAAGATGAAGGATTGATTGTTGTATTATTGTAGAATAAGGGATAGTTCACAGGGAGTTCCTAACAGGTAGATAGATAAAGAGATTGGGTTTTGGAAACATTAAAGGTAACAAGGTTTTCTCTGCCCCAATTGGAGATAGAATTTAGATCAGAATTTAAGAGTTCTATGGCTTCATTACATTTGTCGTTGAGGGAGGGATTGCTGGCTTGGGCGTTTAGAAAAACTAATGGAATAGTGTAAGGTTGAGTGGTCTGCGTATGAATGAATGGGAATTGAGGTACAGTTGAGGAGATCATTTATACAAATTAGAAAGAGAATAGGAGATAGGACAGAGCCCTGAGGAACACCAGAGTTTATAGGGTGAGGAAGTGAACAATGGCCATCCACAACCACGGCTATGGAACGGCCGGAAATTAAATTAGAGACAAAGGCACAGATGGAGGGATAGAAACCGAAGGAGGGTAGTTTAGAAATTAAAGATTTGTGCCAGACTCTATCGAAGGCTTTCGATATGTCTAGTGCAATAGAAAAAGTCTCACCGAAGTCCCGAAAGGAGGATGACCAAGAGTTAGTAAGACATGAAAGAAGATCACCAGTAGAGCGACCCTTAATTAAGGAAGCCATACTGGCAATAAAAGCAGTTACAAGAAATAGGGTGGTCAGTATGGAAGTGAAGAAGTCCTTGCATGACAGTGTGGTAATCCCGACACTGACTTACAGAAGCGAAGCATGGACGTTGGTTGAGAGACTCAGACCAAGAGTGAGAGCAGTGGAAATGAATTACTTAAGGAGTGCGTGCGGAGTTACATGGAGGGATAGACAGACTAATGAGAAAGTAAGAAGGAGGTGTGGTGTGGAGGTAGATGTGCTGGAAAGTGTGAAAAGGAACAACTTGAGATGGTTCGGCCATATAGAACGTATGGAAAGTGAGAGAATGACTAAGAGGGTGTACGAGAGCGAGGTGGAGGGACAGAGAGAGAGAGGTAGACCAAATATGAGGTGGAAGGATGGAGTGAGGAACTACATGAACAAAGGCGGTGCTGGTTGGGGGGAGGGGCGTCGACTGACTGGGGACAGAGGTGCATGGGGGCGGTTCGTTCGTGTCCACCCCTTCGGGGATCACGGCGTCAGGCAATAGATAGATAGATACTGGCAATCTGAGAGCAGATTATGAGAAGAGAAATGCTTAAGAAATTTGGAAGCAAGAATAGTTTCAAAAACTTTAGAAAGACAAGAGATGATAGCAATAGGACGATAGTTGGAGGGTTGAGAGCAGTCACCCTTCTTTGGGAAAGGTTGAATATGAGCAAACTTCCAGCGTGAAGGAAAGACGTTAGAGGATAGACAGAGACGAAAGAGTTTGCCTAGGCAGGGAGTCAGCACGGAAGCACATGGTTTCATTAATTTCATTGGGAGATTGGGAAACGTTTGGTGTTGGGAGTGAAATTAATTCAATTGTTTGTTCAGAGACTGCCAGATGAATTGTGAGCAATTTAGTCAGTTACGAACGCCTTTAAAAAAGTTGAAGTTCCACAATATTTATGTTATTTTGTCTTATAGACTCCACAGCCCCCCAACACGTGCAACTGATTCTCGACCACATACCGACTGGGATTGTGTGTGTGTTCCTGTGTGTGTGGGTGTGTGTTTGTGTATGTCGGTGGGTGTGAGTGTGTTGGTGTATGTGTGTGTGTGTCTCAGTGTGTGCCTGTATTTGTAATTATGTGGGGGTCAACGAGTGTCTGTATGTATATACGCATGCCTTGTATGTGTGTTTTTTTTTTTTTTTTTTTTTTTTTTTCTATGTGATTGAGGGAGGCAAAAGGCATAACTGCCTATAGCGAGTGCCTCCCCCATAGTTGAAAGAGTGACAGGGCCAAAATCAAGGGACGTTCGAGCCAAAATGCCTGGACACACGGAGTTTGAAGCAATTTAAGTCATAGGAAGAGGGAAAGACTGATTCTGGGAGAGAGTTCCAGAGCTCAGCTGTTGAGTAGAAGAAAGTTTGAGAGTAACGTTTCACTCTTGGGTTGGAGAGTTGCACAGAGTAGGGGTGGGATTGAGTTGCAAGACGGGTACCACGTGTCCTACGTAAAGGAGGTGGTATGCACTGGGATAGCTCTGAGGAACACTGATTATTATAGTAGCGATAGAATAGCGAGAGAGATGCAACATTGTGGCGGAGAGAGAGAGATTGCAGAGAGTTGGTGAGTGGACGGGAGTTAATGATACGAAAGGCCTTCCTTTCAACTTTGTCTAGGAGAGCGGTGTGAGAGGAACCTCCCCACACATGTGAACAATACTCAATACAAGGGCGCACTATGCCCCTGTACAGAGCAAGAAGCTGTGCAGGGGAAAAAGAACCCCCTAAGGCGGTTGAGCACACCCAGCTTCTGGGAGGCTGCCTTAGCAAGACTGGTAATATGGTCCTTCCAAATGAGAGCAGAAGAAAAAGAGACACCAAGAATATTGAGAGAAGATGAAGGGTTGATTTTTGTATTGTTGAAGAATAAGGGATAGTCCGCTGGGAGATCCTGACGGGTAGATAGATGGAGAAATTGGGTTTTGGAAGCATTAAAGGTAACAAGGTTTTCTCTGCCCCAATTGGAAATAGTATTTAGATCAGAATTTTAGAGTTGTATGGCTTCATTACGTTTGTCGTTGAGGGATTGCTGGCTGGGGCGTTCTGAAAAAGTAAGGGAGTAGTGTAAGGTTGAGTCGTCTGCGTATGAATGGATGGGAATTAAGGTACAGTTAAGGAGATCATTTATAAAAATTAGAAAGAGAATAGGAGATAGGACAGAGCCCTGAGGAACACCGGAGTTTATAGGGTGAGGAATTGAACAATGGCCGTCCACAACCGCGACTATGGAACGGCCGGAAATTAAATTAGAGACAAAGGCACAGATGGAGGGATAGAAACCGAAGGAGGGTAGTTTAGAAATTAAAGATTTATGCCAGACTCTATCGAAGGCTTTCGATATGTCTAGTGCAATAGAAAAAGTCTCACCGAAGTCCCGAAAGGGACTGTGTGTATGTATGTGTCAGTGTTATTTCGTTTGTAGGTATTATTGAGTGTCTGTGTATATGTGTGAGTGGGGATGGATGGGAGGCCTGTATGTGTATAAGTGTGCCTACCTAGAGTGTTTGTCGGTGTGGTTGTGTGTGTGGGTGCCAGTGAGTTCCTAACTGTATTATGTGCACCTTGTGTATGAGTGTGTGTAGTTATGTGTGTGTTTATCTCCCGCTATGCACAACTCTTCACCAGATAACACGGGAACGCCGGTTTCCTGGGGGTTGGAGAGTGTTGGGATGGCTGTGTGGAAGCCCATTAACTAAATTAAGTAAATGGCGACTGTCCTCAATAGGGTTTTTTCTGGTGCACTGCGATCGTCCTCAATGGACCCAGAACATTAAAAAAAAAAAATAGAAATCACCCCAGTGGAACTTAAAACAAAGCAATTTGTGATTAGGTACGATAATTCCCCTCTATTACTTGCTGCCATTCCTACATATGTGTTGCCCCCCCCCCCCTTTTCCCCCCTCCTCAATTATCAGCTATTTTTCCTCTTATTCCCCCTTTTATCGGGTAATTTTCGGCGCAAATTTCTCCCTCACACTCACATCCATTACCCACAGATATATTAACTCTCTTTACTGTTCAGTACCTGACAGGAACCCTCCAGCTCTCTTTAACATGGGTGAGTCAGCTAGAGATCCTTGCAATGCAGACTTCTACTCAGACTCGTCAGTGCCGCTCTACAGCTCGGAGAGGGTGGATATACGTCGCCCCAGCTCTCGCCTCATGATACGCTCTTGCGGCAATAATATGTCTTTTTCACTCCTCAAATGCTATTTCCACTTCATTCATTGCTCTTAAATGTTCATATGTTCATATTAAAAGTAAAATAGGCACATATGATTAAGTAGTAAATATATATATGTTACATTTAACTATGTTCGTCAGAATAGAACCAAATACCTTCGCTTGGCGGAAGAGTTTAAACTACCATAGCGTCGCAGTTTATGAGTTAAAAATACATTTTCGAATTGCCACCAATAAAGCTCACGAAAGCTGTGACCTAGGTAATAGAGAGCATCATGGGTTTAGCTAATGTGACCGACAAAGTAAGTGTTACTGATGTGGTCTGTTGTTTGAGATCACAAGCATATCTTAATTGCATGTCTGTCCAGCTCATAACCATCACCTCAATACTCACACATATTATTTTGTAAATCACAGTACCAATTATCTTGTTCTGTGACGCTGTAATGATAAGACTGTGGGCTCCATTAACTATCTATGTATCTATTTATTGCCAGACGACCTAATCCCTAACGGGGTGGTTACGAAAAAACCTCCTCTAGGTCGCCCCGTCCCCTGAAAACCCTCGTCCTTCCTCCCACCCTACTCCCTCTTCCCCTATACATCTTTCAATTCAATCCCTCCACCTCATTCTCGGTCTATATCTCCTTCTAAACCCTTTCACCTCTCTTTGTTACACATTCTTTACCATCCGTACACTCTCCATTCGCTCAATATGACTGACTATAGCACTTCAGTACATTTCTCTCGACATTCTCTACAACATCCACCTCAACTCCACATCTCTCAAATACTTCCTATTTCCTCAGTTTGTCCATCCACGTGACTCCACAAGCTCCTATTAGATAACCCATTTCGACTTTTGTGCCTCTAATTAACAACGTCCATGCTTCATGTAAAGATACAAAGGAAAAGGAACAACAATTAATATATAACCCCTTACGAGGCTGTTTGTAGCTGAATCTACCTAATCTATATGAAAAAAAGGTAACGGTAGCACAGTAAAGAGTGGTGCTATTCGTTTGTTAATCGGGGGGTTAAAAGCGAGATATTTATATAGTCGATTTTTTTAGGTTTTCATCAGTGCTATAATCAACAACATCACTAGGTAGTCCATTTCGTAGGTGTACTACCCAACTGAAATAAGAAATGTTGTGCCTTATGTGAGTTAGCAGGCTTTACAATTATTTTACAACCATTTCCTCTAGTGCAATTTGAACGATCAATTGAGAAGTATTTGTTGTCAATGCCTTTAATCGATTTAGACCCTTCGATTAGATACCCTCATAGCCTGCGCTTTGTAAAACTTTAACAAATTTAACTATCTTAGACCTTCCATTTAGGACTTATTTCTTAGTCTAGATATAATTTGTGTTATTATTCGCTGTAAACTCTCCAGTTTATCTATGTCCTTTTGATAATTTGATACATATCATAAACTACATATATCTAGATTTTTAGAAATGTTTAACATTTTATTCTGCCTGTTCACATAATAATGTCAATGTCTTTTATTCCAAGGAGAGGTGGGTAGTATATGAAATCCTAACATAGCAACGTATAACAGGCAGCAGATAACCTGTTTATTGTCAAGGCTTCGTGGCATCCGCTTTAAGGAGAGATCTGCACGTTAGGATTTTGTTTCTGGACCCTCTTCTCCCTCAAGCTCAGCGCCACTAGTTTTGTGATTTTAAGATGTATTACCCATTAGTTTGTCAGTTTTAAAATATCTCTACCCATTTGTTTGTCAATATCAAGACCTTTCATGCAATTTTGGTGTAATTTTTTTCCTGGTGAGCGATAGCGACCCTGTAATTTAAGAGGAACGGCCATTTTGTATTTGCACAATAACACCAAGAGTGCAATTATTGATGTGCAATCTGTAATTGGAGCGTCACAAGTGTTCAATGAAATTAGGACAAATGTATATATTTTGTATTGGTTAAGGGAAAGCATTTTTTGCTAAGGCACCTTAGCCAGTATTAACCCTCTCTGACATATGACGCGATGTTGACCCTATTGGGTATACTTTAACCCTTAACTGGCGGCGCGCAACATAAGTCGAGTGAATGAAATTTGGACTATGTGGCGGCTCACAACATAAGTCGTGTGCCATTTTCAGCACGTAATGTTGCTGAGAGAGAGAGACAAGTGGGGGCAGGAGAGTAGCGAGCGTATGACTGCTCCAGACCACCGCGGTGGACCAACTGACATGAATTCCACCCTCCTCCACCCTCTCACACTCGCTACACAGTAAATTGTGTGTGGAAAGTACCGAATTACATGGTTTTTGCACTCGTGTTGCGCGATTGTTGCAAGAAAACTAGCGGTCGTACAAGGATCGTTTGGGTGTCATTGGAAAGCTCTGCTTATGCCCTTTCAGGGATAGATACTTGTTTTACGCTCTGGGTATTATTTAGGCATGAAAATGATCACGTAAACAACCCTGTTTTGGGTAAAAACACCCCGCTGGTGGCTACATATTATTTACCGCCTAGGCCGCTCGTTAGGTGTTAATACCTTAAGAGCGGGTGGTGGAGTATATTTCACTGTGCCGCTCAGCGTTTTTTTTTTTACCATAAATGGGGTTGTTTCCGTGCTCTTTTTCATGCATAAACAAGACCCAGAGCGTAATACAAGTATGTATTCCTGAAAGGGCGTAAATTGAGCTTTCCAATGACACCCGAATCATCCTTCTACGATCACTGGTTGTCTTGCAACGATCGTGCAACCGAAGGGCAAAATCGCTAAAATACGGTAATTTCATTATATAATTACATATGTAGCGAAGGAGTGAGGGTGGATGTAAGTGGAGTACATCTCAGTTGGTCCACGGCGGCCATGGCGAGCGGTCATGAGGTAACCCATGCTCCTCCTGTCGCTCGTCTCTCTCTCAGAGCCAATATTGCGCCAAATTTGCACACAGACTTAAGTCGCCACATAGTCCAAATTTTTCGATACGGACTTAAGTCGGGCCCCGATAGACAAGGGTTAAAGCCTTTGTTACCATCAGGGTTATTTAGAAACCTTTAGTTTAGTTACTTCAGCCTCTGCAGTTGTCTTTGAGTTAGCTGTGGGCAGAAAACTAATTATGGAGAGGTAATTATTTCTTATTGCTAATCTGGCAACCTCTGCGTCATATGAGCGTGAAAGGGTTAAGAATCTGGGCTCAGGACTGGTGATAAAACCCAGGTTTCATACACCTTTAACCCTTTCACTGTGGGAACCGTTCTTGAACGATCCTGGAATTATTAGCCCATTAAAGCCTCTGGAGATGAGCGTGAGTGATCAGAAGCGTGGCAGGCTCTGGAGCTGTCCCGCCACGTCTCGCGAGACATATTCAGTGTTGCCAAAGGCTAATGTAGTGGAAAATTGCAAATTTGTACAGAATATTGCCGGTGTCTGTAATAACACTGTGGATGAACCCCGCAAGGTAAAGAGCTTGTTCTGGTGTCATTTTAAAAGTTCTTTTCTTTTAGTTTTTTTTGCTGCAAAAATGTATTTCCATTCAAGCATTTGTTTAACCCTTATTTAGCGGGGTCAGACTTAAGTCCGATACGAGAAAATTGGACTAAATGGCGGGGTCGGACTTAAGTCCGTGGGCGTATTCCCGCCCTAATTTTGGTGGAAAGCGAAACTTGGTGGTCAGGCGGTGTACTACAAGGGCCCACCCACACATCCCCACTGCGTGACCGTGACTAAGTGACCCTCAAGCAGCCATAATGGAAGGTCAAGATTTGCCCGTGTTCGATTCGGTGGCCGCCAATCCCTAGTGCGTCGCGCCACCCTACTAACCACGCCCGGCTCACCACCCAGAAACTAGATATCATGCTGAACTCTTCAGATCTTTCTAATAAGCTGTTGGATGAAACCGTCGAAGGTCTGGGTGAGAGTTTTGGTAGTGTGGATGACTCGGAAGACGAAAATAACCCGATCATAGGCTTTCACCCCAAGCATAATTTGCGTGGGGTGGATGTTGTGGTTGATATTGGACAGACCCTTGAGCAAATTGGCGACGTTCCTGACGAAGAACATACTGGTGTGGGTGTTGGTAAGTACAATTTATATTTTATAATTGCTTGAAAATGTGATTGCAAGCATTTTATCACCTTACGAGCGGCTGGTGGAGTATATTTCACTGTGCCGCCCAGCGGGTTTTTTTTTTTACCCTAAATGGGGTTGTTCCGTGCTCTTTTTCATGCATAAACAAGACCCAGAGCGTAATACAAGTATGTATCCTGAAAGTGCGTAAATTGAGCTTTCCAATGACACCCGAACCATCCTTTTACGATCACTGGTTGTCTTTCAACGATCGTAAAACACGAGTGCAAAAACCCTAAAATACGGTAATTTCCTTATAGAATTCCCTGTGTGGCGAGCGGTCTTGAGGTAATTTATGCTCCTAATCACCGCTCCGCTCTCTCTCAGAGCATATTACGTCCTCAAAATTGCACTCAACAAGAAATTTCCTTTGCATTTATAGCGTATTATTTGCAGGCGTTCGGTAAATTTCTTACGGTAATACAAACAACCAAAGATTGAATATTTGTGCTTGGCATTATATGATTGTGGAGAACAGATGTAGGCCTACCGTATATATTATGTTTTCATATTATATGATACATGTGTAACATTTTTATATTATCACTACTCTCTCTCTCTCTCTCTGTCTCACTCTCTTTGTTTGTACTCCTTTGTACTCTCTTTGTCTGATGTAGGCCAGGGCACGCCCATAACTAATCTCTTCCCTCCCAGGGGAAATCACACCTAGCAGATGTTTTTGACCTCACCTCTCTCTCTGTCTGTCTTCCTCTCTGGGTCTACCTATACTGCATGTGACATTGAAATTGCTTGAGAGTTTGATTGCAAGCATTTTATAGCGTATTATTTGCAGGCGTTCGGTAAATTTATCACGATAACCAGGGTGTATGGTACATTTCTCACGATAATACAAGCAACAACGAAGCTTGGCGAAGATTGTGGTCTACAATATACCTTTTTATAATTGCATGTGACCTTGTAATTGCTTGAAAGTTTGATTGCAAGCATTTTATAGCGTATTATTTTCAGGCGTTCAATAAATTTGATAAATATATCAAAATAAGTCCTGTGGGACTATGAAATAGCTATTATTGGACAAGGACAATATTTTGTTCATCCCTCCACTGGAACATCAACAACAATGTCAACAACGTATCGCCGTCGGCAATCGTAAGATTCAGAGTCGTAAAGATTCCAGGACGAGCTCAATAGAAAATGAATGAATGAAATGAATGAGTGTGCAGTACTGCCAATACGTATAGCGACTTCCGCTAGATCTAGAGACCTTTACTTCGATCTAGCAGCAATGACTTACACTAGCGGTTTTGTTTTGAAATTTCAGAACAATTTCGAAGTGATATTATATGGATTTTGCCAATTCATATTTCTAGTGGTATTTATCATGTCTTACATCTAACAATATATGCTAGCGGATTTAATTTCAATTGGTAACCCTCCCGCTCTAGTCGGCTCCAAGAAAATCGATAATGGTGGCACTTTAGTAAACAGGTGATAAACAAAACCGCATGCGGATCGGTTTGGTGTATCGGTATTATGGTAAGTTGGCTACCTACTATTGTTTATACGATATAGTAAGTAATGATAAGTAAATTATTATATATTATATATAAAACAAAAACAAAATTCCTGCAAAGCAAGCGAAACAGAGAGAGAGAGAGAGAGAGAATGCAGAAACTGAACTGAAGAAAGAGTGAAAAAGATATAATAATACAGAAATATTACAAGCAAATAAATGAAATAGAGGGATTAGTTAGAGAAAATAATAATGAGAAATACAAAATACGGATGAGGAAGAGGGAAAGCGAGCGAGCCAGAGAGAGAGAGAGAGAGAGAGACAGGAAGAGTGAGACAGATTAGAGAAAATAGAGAGATTGCAAGCATTTTATAGCGTATTATTTGCAGGCGTTCAGTAAATTTCTTACGGTAATACAAACAATGAAAGATTGAATATTTGTGCTTGGCATTATATGATTGTGGGGAACAGATGTAGGCCTACCGTATATATTATTTTTTCATATATATATGATACATAATATTATGTAACATTGTTATATTATCACGACACTCTCTCTCTCTCTTGTCTCTTCCTCTCTGGGTCGGTTACCTATAGCCTACATTTATAATTGCATGTGACCTTGAAATTGCTTGAGAGTTTGATTGCAAGCATTTTATAGCGTATTATTTGCAGGCGTTCAGTAAATTTCTTACGGTAATACAAACAACCAAACAACGAAAGATTGAATATTTGTGCTGCACATCCCTCATACGAAATACCATTCCCACCGTATAGAGAGAATACAGAAACTGAACTGAAGACAGAGTGAAAAAGATATAATAATACAGAAATATTACAAGCAAATAAATTAAATAGAGGGATTAGTTAGCGAAAATAATAATGAGAAATACATATACGGATGAGGAAGAGGGAAAGGGAGCACAAGAGAGGGAAAACGAGCGAGCCAGAGAGACAGACAGACAGGAGGAGTGAGAGAGATTAGAGAAAATAATAATGAGAATTATATATACGGTTGAGGAAGAGAGAGAGAGACAGAGCGCGCGAGAGAGGGAAAGCGAGCAAGCCAGAGAGAGAGAGAAAGAGAAACAGACAGACAGACAGGAGAGAGAGAGAGAGAGAGAGAGAGAGAGAGAGAATACAGAAATAAGGAGAAATAAGAGAAAAATAAGACCGATTACCGAAGGAATACTAGACGCGCTAGAGGCCGAAGTCAGGCCAAAGCGAACGCAACCGAACGCGCCTGGGAAATAAACCAAAAAGTACCTCCTCTTCCTCACCTCTTCCCACCCTCCACACTCATTCATAACATCCATTCATAGACTTATATGGGTAGACGAAGAGTTGCTCTTTCCAAAAATGATCGTTTCGTTCGCATTGGAGCCATAGTAACGGCGCTAGGGCGAGTGAAATTGAGCGAATATTTCGGGATTATGCCCGCTGAGCGGTACAGTGTAAAATACCTGACCACCCGCTAAATAAGGGTTAAGCAATCAAGAGTACATGATTGAGGCCTACTATACTGGGAAATACCCTGCATTGAAAGGGTTAATGTTGTGTTGGGTGTGGCTTGTTGTGATCGCTACTGTGCTAGGCATGTAACCTAGGCATCTCTCGGCAAACTTTCTGTGACTGGACTTTGGATTGCCCATATATTATGCCTCCTTATGGTGATTGAATAAGTGACATCACAAATCTCCCTGCAACCACTGTCTCTCTATGCTTAGAATCATGCTAATATCAACATAATTGCAATTTTTTATAAATTTGAATGTATTAGAAGTAACTAATCTTAATGAGTGTGGTTGCTGATACAGTTTACTGCCTTTTCTATGTGTTAATGGGAGATAAATATTGTGTAATGAATGAATCTCATATACTTTCAGTCCATCAACTTTTTTTTTTAACATTTCTCTTCTCATAATTTACCGGTACTCAGATCGCCACTATAGCTTCCTTAGGGGTAGCTCTATCTACTTGCATGTCTTACTAACTTTTGGTAATACTCCTTTCGGGATTTCAGTGAGATCTTTTCTATTGCATTAAACATATCAAAGGCATTTGATAGAGTCTAGCACAAATTTCTAATTTCTAAACTACCCTCCTTCGGATTCCATCCCTCCATCTGTGCCTTTATCTCTAATTTCCTTTTCTGGCCGCTCCACAACCGCAGCGGTTGTGGATGGCGATCATTAACTTCCTCAACCTGTCAACTCTGGTATACCTCAGGGTACTGTCCTAGTCCTATCTCCAATTTCAAATATTCATTAATGATCTTCTCAATTGTACCTCCATCATATCCATTCATATGCTGTTGAATCTACCTTACTGTTCAACTAATTTTTTCAGAACGCCTGAATATGCAATCACTCAAAAACTCATGTCATAAAACCATAGAACACTTATCTTCTGATCTATCAATTATATTCTATTGGAGCAGATAAAATCGGGTTGCTTTCAATGCTCCCAAAACCCAATTTCTCCATTTATCTACCCTTCAAGAACTCTCACAGGACTATCCCTTAAACTTCAACAATACAAAATTCAACCCTTCATCTTCTTTCAGTATGATCGGTGACTTTTTCTGTTCTTGTGATCTCTCTTGGAAAGACCATATTACCACTCTGCTAAAACGGCTCCCCAGAAGCTGGGTGTGCTCAAATGCCTCAAGTTTTTTTTTTACCCCTCCACAGTGTGACGTTAACCACTCCGTTAGAACCGCATGGCTTGTCCTACAGTGACTCGCTAGGATCGCCAGGGCAGTGGATGTGGCTACAGTTGATGTATTATTGTGTGCTTTATTTCATATGAAAGCTCGTGTCATGGGCAGTCCAGAAAGGCTCTTTGTTTTTGCCCATGTCAAGGCTTTATATATTTAATTGCAAAGTATATGTTTTATCATTAAGTAGTAATGATAGGATTTGAGAGAGAGAGAGAGAGAGAGTAGAACAGAGTGAGAGCAGGCACGCAGTGTTGTTTGCCATGCTTGATGACGTCACGGCTGGCTGGGATTGGTTGGAGGAGTTTTTTACCATGCTTGGTGACGTCATGTTTGGCTGGCTTCTTTGTCATTGGCTGAAGGAATTGTTACCGCTTTGTCTACGCGGTGCGAGCTAGTGCTAGTATATATACAGCTCTCTCCCTCAGATCTGGTTTCTAGAACGCATCCCTCTTATCCCTTTGATATCTGTCCCCCTCTCCGCACCTGAGAACCTTTTCCTCTGCTTATCTCTCTCATTTTCCATATCTTTCACCACCTTTTATTAATATTATACCCCCTCTGGTTAACTCTGCATAATCAGCTTCATGCTGGCCAGTTGTATTGTGCGTTAAGGTCTTATATAACCCATGTATGTTAGTTGTTAAGATAAGTTGATCACGAAGCATTGGTTGGCATTCATATTGTTCAGTACTGCTTCCTATAATTATTAGTGTTCTGCTGGATTAGATAATGCTAGACTAGGAGTCTGATACTATAAGGTATTGTTTCCGATGGGTGCCGGCTTTAGTTAAAAGCTGCACGACATACCTGAGAACTGGAGTTGATTGGGTAAATTCTAGTCTGTGTGCCATTGAGAATAGAGCATGGACGAATGAGGGCTTTTTGCCTATACCATTCTGCACTGTTCTAGGCTCGGTTATTTGTCTTTGAGGTACGCCAGGAGAACGCTTAATACTTCGGTATTAAGGTTTCTCAAGAGAGCTACCCTTCACTCTAACGTAATACTTGACACACAGATTTGAGATTTGCACTAGGCTATGCGGCATGCCATGCGCACCAGTATCTCGTATTATTGACTCTAGCTAGACTTTATCAGTCATAGTAGACATTAAGTATATTAAACCAATTACTCTTTTATGCATACCCGTTTATGATTACACAAGCATTTCGCAGCCTAGTTTGATGTATTGAGACACAAACGACTTAGGCTCTTTTTGTTGATAGGAATACTGCATTGTCGTGGCGATTATTATTGTTGTAGCGTTTAGGATATTCTTGGCTCCGACTGCATTATATCTCCTGCCTTTTTGTGTGCATAGCCTGCACGAGCATTGTTCCGCTGCCAGCCTTTTTGGGGTTCCATTTCCGATTTGAGCATCTTGATAGCATCTAATATTTAAAGAAGATTCCTTGTTGGTGTTGAAGGACTTTAGTGCACTTTCTTTCATGCAGGAGTGCCTGACATTTATTGATTAAAGTAACGTAAGCTGTAACTTCTCTTACCACCTTACTTTGCATACCATAACCAAGCACCTTCGGTTATAGGTAGTAATAGGCTGTTTTCACATAACATTAAGCCTAGAGTAGACGCACATTTATTGAGAGTTTAATAACCTATTATTGCATATAGAACTCTGAAGAGTATTTGTGTTCTTTGTTCACTGGGAATATACATCAGAGGTTGGATCTAGCGCTTTCCGTTGTAGCATTTATGCCATTACTAGTCCAATGAATAAGAGCCCTGATATATTTAAACCTCAGTCGTAACAAATGGCGACCTTACCTAGGATTTGGTGAACCTACATTTATTAGCAGGGAACATTTGTTGTTTTGCGGAATATTTTGCGGGGATCAGCAAGAATATTTTTTTTTTGCAACATAGTATAGCCCTTGAGTATTTCCGAGAATGTTTGTGTGTATATTGAGGTACAAGAGTTTGGGGTGCTTCTTTTCTGAATATTGAGGTGGGAAATTTTTGTGAGCATCATGTCTTATACCGGATCAGAGGAGAATGGAGACACAGTACGTAATGTCGAAACTGAGGAACAGTAGCATGATGAAAGGGTTAATCAGGTGAACTGTGAGGAGGATGCTAGGATATTTTTGCAATGGCCTGTTACTGCCGAGCGGTTGGAGGGTATGGATCGGTACGGTCTTCAATGCCTGGCCACAGCTATCGGTCATGCGGGTACTAGCAGCATGACCAGGGATAACTTGATAACGTGTGTACTGGGCAGGGTGATTGGTGAGCGAGATGGGTTGAGTGCTCAGAGCCCTTCGGCCATGCTTCCCCTACACTCGACTCCCAGCCATCCCAGTGGTTTGCCGACCCCGGGTACGCTTCCACAGTTGGGTGGTGACTGGCAGGGGGGGTTGCCCCTGGGGGGACCACCGGTAATTTCAAACATTGTAGCACCTTCACCTCATCCAGGGTTAACCCCAGAATTATTGTATCAGCTCGAATTAGCTAAGATTCAACAGCAACAAAGGGCATGTGAGCTTCAGCATCAACAGCAAATAGAATTAGCCAAGATAGAAGAGAGAAAAAGTCACCAGCAAATAGAGCTAGCAAAAATCCAAGCTGAGTCGACTAGGTACTGTGCCGACAGGGACGTAGAGAAGTCGCGGGTATAGAGGCAACGGGACAGCGACTTGGGGCTGGTAACTGTGCTCATGATCAATCTCTCTCGCACTTATTGAAACTGGTTCCGGTGTTTGATGAGAGTGGTGTAACAGAATTTTTCGCACGCTTTGAGAAGAAGTGCCAGGAACACCAGTGGCCAGAGAATAAATGGGCAGTACTTGTATCCTGTAGATTAATAGGCAAGGGTCTTAAAGCCTACGATGCGTTACCTTTGGAGTCATGTATTGTGTATGAGGATCTCAAGGAGGCTGTCCTGAGGGCTTACGAACTGCAACCACAAACGTACCGTTTGAAGTTCCGGGGTGTAACCAAGGGGAGAGATAGCACCTTTTTGGAACACGCCCGGGACTTGTCCGATGCTATGGGGAACTGGCTCCGATCTGAGAAGGTAACAACATTTGATGGAATTAAGCAGTTAATGATGTTGGAGCAGTTCTTTAAGAGCACGGGCGGTGATCTAACTTTGAACTTAAAAGAGAAAAACCCAAGAACTCTAGTCGAAGCAGCAGAAATGGCTGATCGTCGGCTGTCGTTGATTCGGGGTTGCGGGTCCTCACAGAAGTACGATGCAAGTGCTAGGGACCGTTATCCTCCCCTTCCCCGTAGCAATGACACATTTAAACAAAAGAGCAATGAAACTAAAACTGAATCCAAACCTAACACCATGCCGTATGAGAAAAGTCAGGGGCTTTTTACATCACAGTATAAGCCGAAACCGAAATTTATGTGTTTTAAGTGCCACCAGGAGGGTCATAAGGCAAATGAGTGCCCTAGTCGACCTCCTCCGGCAGCCGTGTCTTTTGCTCACAGCATTGGAGTGTTCAAGAGGACATCGGAGTTTGTTAGAGGCAATTCTTCCGAGGTAAATACACTGCCAGTGCAGAAGGATCCGGAAGGCTTATTCCCTGTCCGTGATGCCTTTAGTGACCACAGGGGACTCGGTTGTGTGGAGTGGGGGGGTAGAAGACATGAGGTGAGAATTTTGCATGAGACTGGGGCATCGCAAACATTATTGAGGAATTTCACTGGTAAACCTGTAAATACGGCGCGGGTAGTTGTGGTTCAGGGAGTTAATGCAACAAGGTCATACCCGCTTGTAAGAATGAAGATGGAAGTTGATGGTGTGACTCGTGACCTGGATGTAGGAATTGTGGAGAAGTTGCCTGTTGGGGGCGTCGACCTCCTTCTCGGTAACGACTTTGCGGGGCCTACTTTTGAGGCTCCATCCTTGGTCGTTGCCGAGAAGCCGGCCGACGTGAGTAGGGAGGAGCAGGAGTGGGTTGAGAAGTGTCCGGTGCAACCTATGGCGTGTGTTGTCACCAGATCTCTTGCATCCAGGGAGTCACATTCTGGTCAACAGTCTTTAGACAAGCGGAGGAAAGGTACCGAGAAGGGGTTGAAAGTTGATGCGGTTGAGAGTTTAGTATCAACGGACATTCTCGGGGACTCATTATTAGGACCGATTTTCGAGTCTGGAGAAGACCCATTAACTGTTACTAAGAAGGCAGAGGATGGGCTTAAAAAGACGAAGAGACAGCAACGATACAGAGAGAGAGAGCAACGGGAGGCTAAATTCAATGTAGGAGGGGGGCATGCGTTGTTTCGCAAACACTTAGATAAGCTTGCTCCTTCGGACATTTGTAAATTGAAATTAGAAGACCCGGAGGTTCTTGAATGTGGTACCGGTGCTGACGAGTTGGAGGAGGACAGTGATGCACAGTCGGGAGATGTAGCAACAAGGTATCCTGATGCATACCCTATGAGAAATGGGTCAGCGAAGACGGTGGTCCGAAACTTGCTAGTGTATTTTTCCCAGTATGGTTACCCGCGGGAGATTCAGTCAGACCAAGGATCCAACTTCACTTCTAACCTCTTTGTTCAAGCAGTGCCGCAGCATGGGATTGTTACGGTTGGGTCATCTGCGTATCATCCGGAGAGCCAGGGTGTGTTAGAGCGATGGCACTCAGCCTTAAAATCTTTGCTTCGTTGTTGTTGCTTTGAGGGTGGGAAAGGTTGGGATCTTGGCCTGCCATATGTTTTATTTGCTGCACGGGAGGTACCTGGGGAAAGTTTGGGATTCAGCCCTAATGAGCTCGTCTTTGGACACCGTGTCAGAGGGCCTCTCCATATGGTTGAAGAAATATGGGAGGGTGCAGATAAACCTTCGTTGTTTTATGCTCAAGTATGTCCCCGACAGTCGAGAACGGATGTTGCGCAGTCTGGAGTTGGCTGGCCGTAATTTGACTAGCTCTCAGGCCCTAATGAAGGACAGGTACGACCTCAAGGTTAAACTCAGGGAGTTTCACGTGGGTCAGGAGGTGTTGATTCTACTGTCCCTTGTAGGTCATCCCTTATCCGCGAAGTACTCTGGTCCTTCTAGGGTGGTTGAGAGGCTATCGGACCTGGATTGCTTGGTGGCCGCTCCAGACAGACGTAAGCGCAATCAGTTATGTCACGTTAATCTCATGAAGGAGTATGTGAGGCACCCCCCTGAGCCTCTCACTGTGCCTGTGATGACGTTTAGCAGTCAAGGTGGAGAAGGAGAATGGGACAGTCAAGCTCAGGTGGAGGATAACTGGAAGGATAAGAAAGTCAAATGGGCGCCTGAGTGTGAGAAGGCGTTTAAGAGTAGTAAAACACCTGTTGTGCACTCACCCGATCCTCAGGGCCCCTGACTTTAGCCTACCTTTCCAACTAGCAACGGATGCTAGTGGTGTGGGGGCTGGTGCCGTCCTTATGAAAATGGACGATGATGGGCTGGAACATCCTGTTAGTTTCTGCTCGGAGAAGTTCAATTCAGCCCAGGGAAGCTGCTCTGTTGTCGAGAGGGAGCTGCTGGCAGTTGTGCTTGCACTGAGGCATTTCGAGGTCTATGTTCCAGCCTATGGTCCGGTCGTTGTAGTTTACACAGATCATCACCCTCTCAAGTTCTTGGACCAGTTTCACAATCGGAATATGAGGCTGACCAGGTGGTCACTAAGGTTATTGGTATATAACCTGGACATACGCCATATTGCCGGTTGTGACAACGTGGTTGCAGATTGTCTTTCAAGGGTATATGATCCTGGGTAGATTGACACACGGGTAGCCTCCTGCTTTAGTTTGAATAGTATTTTGCGCTTGGTGCTTGTTGGCTCGCGGTTGTAGCCCAGCGTAATGGGTCGTAGGAGTTGAGCGTTTGGTATAGAAGAAAAAACTAGGCTTGCCCCTATAGTGCAGCCGAAATAAACAAATTAAAAACATAAAAATCAAATAAACTCTTTCTTTGATAGTTGAATTTATTCAGTATGTTATAGCAGTAATTCTGAGTTGCACTCCTCTCAGAATGCTGGGCTAGAGAAACTCGCTCTTGAGGAGCATAACTACATATGATTTAACCTATTGTATTGGGGAGGGTTATAATTTTGTAAAATGTTTTGTTGAGAACTGTGCCAGATATTTTACTGCCGCTGGGTGATGGGAAGTAGAGATATAGCATGGGTTCTAACCATCAGATTTTTTTTGAGCTTTGGGTCTCTGAGAAAAATCTTGGGGGGGGGGGGGGGTGTGACGTTAACCACTCCGTTAGAACCGCATGGCTTGTCCTACAGTGACTCGCTAGGATCGCCAGGGCAGTGGATGTGGCTACAGTTGATGTATTATTGTGTGCTTTATTTCATATGAAATCTTGTGTCATGGGCAGTCCAGAAAGGCCCTTTGTTTTCGCCCATGTCAAGGCTATATATATTTAATTGCAAAGTATATGTTTATCATTAAGTAGTAATGATAGGATTTGAGAGAGAGAGAGAGAGAGTAGAACAGAGTGAGAGGAGGCGCACAGTGTTTTTTGCCATGCTTGATGACGTCACGGCTGGCTGGCCTGGGATTGGTTGGAGGAGTTTTTTACCATGCTTGGTGACGTCATGTTTGGCTGGCTTCTTTGTCATTGGCTGAAGGAATTGTTACCGCTTTGTCTACGCAGTGCGAGCTAGTGCTAGTATATATACAGCTCTCTCCCTCAGATCTGGTTTCTAGAACGCATCCCTCTTATCCCTTTGATATCTGTCTCCCTCTCCGCACCTGAGAACCTTTTCCTCTGCCTATCTCTCTCATTTTCCATATCTTTCACCACCTTTTATTAATATTATACCCCCTCTGGTTAACTCTGCATAATCAGCTTCATGCTAGCCAGTTGTATTGTGCATTAAGGTCTTATATAACCCATGTATGTTAGTTGTTAAGATAAGTTGATCACGAAGCATTGGTTGGCATTCATATTGTTCAGTACTGCTTCCAATAATTATTAGTGTTCTGCTGGATTAGATAATGCTAGACTAGGAGTCTGATACTATAAGGTATTGTTTCCGATGGGTGCTGGCTTTAGTTAAAAGCTGCACGACATACCTGAGAACTGGAGTTGATTGGGTAAATTCTAGTCTGTGTGCCATTGAGAATAGAGCATGCACGAATGAGGGCTTTTTGTCTATACCATTCTGCACTGTTCTAGGCTCGGTTATTTGTCTTTGAGGTATGCCAGGAGAACGCTTAATACTTCGGTATTAAGGTTTCTCAAGAGAGCTACCCTTCACTCTAACGTAATACTTGACGCACAGATTTGAGATTTGCACTAGGCTATGCGGCATGCCATGCGCACCAGTATCTCGTATCATTGACTCTAGCTAGACTTTTTCAGTCATAGTAAACATTAAGTATATTAAACCAATTACTCTTTTTATGCATACCCGTTTATGATTACACAAGCATTTCGCAGCCTAGTTTGATGTATTGAGACACAAACGACTTAGGCTCTTTTTGTTGATAGGAATACTGCATTGTCGTGGCGATTATTATTGTTGTAGCGTTTAGGATATTCTTGGCTCCGACTGCATTATATCTCCTGCCTTTTTGTGTGCATAGCCTGCACGAGCATTGTTCCGCTGCCAGCCTTTTCGAGGTTCCATTTCCGATTCGAGCATCTTGATTGCATCTAACATTTAAAGAATATTCCTTGTTGGTGTTGAAGGACTTTAGTGCACTTTCTTTCATGCAGGAGTGCCTGACATTTATTGATTAAAGTAACGTAAGCTGTAACTTCTCTTACCACCTTACTTTGCATACCATAACCAAGCACCTTCGGTTATAGGTAGTAATAGGCTGTTTTCACATAACATTAAGCCTAGAGTAGACGCACATTTATTGAGAGTTTAATAACCTATTATTGCATATAGAACTCTGAAGAGTATTTGTGTTCTTTGTTCACTGGGAATATACATCATAGGTTGGATCTAGCGCTTTCCGTTGTAGCATTTATGCCATTACTAGTCCAATGAATAAGAGCCCTGATATATTTAAACCTCAGTCGCAACAACAGCTTCTTGTTCTGTACAGAGCATCCATGTATTGAGTATTGTTCGCATGTGCGGGGAGGATCCTCACACACAGCACTTACAAAGTAGAAAAGAAAGCCTTTTGTATCATGAACTCATGTCCACTCATTGATATTCTGCAATCTCTCTCTTCGCCGCAATGTTTCATCTCTCTCACTATTCTACCGCTATTACAATAATCCGTGTTCCTCTGAGCTCTCTTCATGTATATCACCTCCTCTACGTAGAGCACGTAACACCTGTCTTGCAACTCAATCCCACCCCAACTCTGTGCAACTCTCCAACCCAAAAGTTAAACAATATTCCCAATATTTCTTCTATTCAACAGCTTTGGTCTGGAACTCTTTTCCTGAATCCATCTTTCCCTCAACCTATGACTTGAATTAATTCAAACTCCATGTGTCCAGTCATTTTGGCTTGAACATTTATTTTGTTGATTTATGCGCTGCATTGACTACAACTCAGTGCTCGGCCCAGTAACCAGTATATTCAAATAAGGAAAGAAATGGTGCCAACAAACACCCCTGTCTGACTCCTAGGTGTGCCCTCCACACTTGCCAGCACTTTATGTATGTGTGCACTGTCCAGGCACCAGATCAATTCGCTGCAGGTGTCCCATGAATTCAGAGAATTTCCAACAGAGTTTCCGAATGCGCCGAATCAAATGCCTTTTTTGAGTTACATAGTTACTGAGTTACACAGACCAAGCAAACCATTGTGTCCAAACGAGTTTATCCAGCCATATAATCTACATTTAAATGATTGATTCCCATATATTAAGACAGGGGGAGAAAAGCGCAGCAAAGGAAAAAGGCTCTCTCCCACCCTCTACTCCCTCCGGCAAAACCCGTATTGGAAATTAGTTAGAATACCATTGCATAAAAATTGGAATGGAAACTTTTATTCCTCATCAAAAGTACAGTAAAAGATCTAATTCACCTAAATGGTTTGACCATAATTGTGCTAGAGTAACTGAACAAAAAGCAATAACCTACAATGCATACACAAGATCAAAAACACATGAAGCCTTTAATTACTTTAGAAACATCAGAAATCATGCCAAAACTGTATTAAACCTAACTAAATCAAATTTTCTCCACAAGCAGGCAAATAAACTTCTAAATAATCCAAATGATAATAAAATATTTTGGTCTACTCTTAACTCATTCAAATCCAACTTCACTACTGCTTCATCCATTCCACCATTAAAATCTCTGACTGGCAATCTTGTAAGTGACCCACGAGGTAAAGCTAACCTTCTTGCGGATATTTTCTCCACCAACTCAACCTTAGATGAAATAAATCAAGATGTCCCTGTACTTAATTTTGATTCGCCTGAAATTCCCTCACTTAAGATCCACACCAGACATGTCAAAACTATTTTGCAGAATCTCTCAGTAGATAAGGCTCCTGGTCCAGATGAAATTCCTCCAATAGTACTTAAGAATTGCTCCTTGGTGCTCGCTCCTGTATTGGCAAAAAAAATCCGTCTGTGTACTCATTCCTCATGCTTCCCAGTACCCTGGAAAGAAGCAAACATCCATCCAGTTCCTAAAAAAGGTGCCTCTTCAGATCCATCAAACTACAGACCAATAGCTATAACTTCCACTCTTGGTAAAGTCTTTGAAATTATATTAAATAATCACCTAATTAAGCATCTGGAGAATAATAAATTAATCAGGGATAGGCAATATGGTTTTAGACGATGTCGATCAACTGCAGACATTCTTTGCCTTCTTACGCATCAAATCAACCAAGCTACAGACCAACATGGTGAAACACATACAATAGCACTGGATATATCAAAGGCATTTGATAGAGTCTGGCATCAATCCTTATTGTCGAAGATGTCACACTACGGCCTTGCATCATTAGTTCCACTAATTTCTTCTTATCTTCATAACAGAAAAATACGTGTAATGATAGATGGCCTTTATTCTCAATTTCACTCAATAAATGCTGGTGTTCCCCAGGGATCAGTTTTGGCCCCAACTCTGTTCCTCATTCATATCAATGATCTCATATCTACCACTCATAATCCAATACATTCCTACGCAGATGACTCAACACTCCACAGTTCCTTCACATTTACCAATTCTTTCACCCAACCCGATCTTATAAATTCAAAAATAAACACTGCAATTTCTCTGAACCAGGACCTTTCTAGGATTAATAAATGGGGACACAAGAATCTAGTTTCCTTTAATGCACAGAAAACCAAGTACATTCAACTTTCTAACCGACAGAATCTCACTGACTCTCATATATTTTTTAATGATGTAAATATTCCCACTTCCCCTAGTATTGACATTCTCGGTGTAACATTAACTACTAACTTGAGCTGGACACATTATGTTATAAAAAACTGGGACTACTGTACAGAGTTCGAGAATTCTTCACTGACGAGCAGTTGGCCGTAATATATAAAAGTCATGTGCGTTCTCAGATGGATTACTGTTCACCTCTGTGGAGTGGAAGTGGAGTGGTTGCATTGAGGCAGTTGGAAAAAATTCAAAATAAAGCTATTAGATTAATCAATAGCCCTGCAATCACACAGGAGCTTCCTACATTATCCATACGAAGAAACGTTGCATCCCTTGCATTATTCTACTGATATTTTCACAGCAATTGTTCCGAGGAACTTGCTTCAATTGTGCCGCCTCTCCACATCTTTCCCCGTAGAACTAGGGCAGCTGAGAGCACCCATGAATTTACACTTTCTCCTCCACAATGCAGAACTTCTGCTTATCAAAATTCATTTATCCCTACAACTACTACTCTTTGGAATTAACTTCCCTCGAGTTGCTTTCCACAAACTTACAATCTACAAAAGTTTAAATCCAGTTGTTACAAACATTTTATGAATGGAGGATGCCTTTAGGCACATGGACCTTTTTGTTTTATCTGTGTTTTTCCTTCCTCCGTTCATTGTCTCTTTAAAAAAAAAAAAAAAAAAAAAAAAAACAGGTAGTTGAGGGTTATGACAACGGGACCAGAGTGGGAGGTTGGTGGTGATGTTCAGTAGTCTGTCTGCCTCTGTAGTTAGGACTAGGTCAAGTATATTTCCGGAGGGGATGAATGTGGGCTCTCGAACCCACTGGGTAAGGCCTAGTATCTGAAAGAGGTTGAGGAAGTGGGTGTCACGTGCTGATGCACCTAGGGAAGGTTCAGGTTCTGACCAGCGGATGGTTGGGAGGTTGAAGTCACCCACGATTATTACTCCCTTGCCTGTGCTGAAGTCGGCTATGTAGTTTATCAGCTCGAGGTCTTCATTTACGGTGTTAGATGGGGGGCGATAGGCAAGTAGTATGTACAGGTTGTATTTATGGAGGTATATGGCTATGGTATTTATGAAGTTTGGGTTGGTGGGGCTTGATATTTTAATACTGTCTTTGGTATAGATGCAGACTCCATGTTTGGGAATCCCTGAGGTTGAGTCGTTCCTAGTTAGGGTGAAGCCATTTATAGATAGGGGGGCATCGACGATAGTGGGGGTAAGCCATGTCTCTGAAATACAGAATATGTCGGGGTTTGAGTCGTGGCATAGTTTGGTTATGAGGGGGATTTGGTTGGGGAGACTATTTACATTTGCTAGGGAGATTTTTGGTTTTGAGTAGGAAGCTGGTGGGGGGGGGGGGGGGTTCTGGCTCGTTTTTTTATTGGTTTTGGCTTGTTTGTGCAGCCTGGCTTGCGGTTGGCTGGATGTGGCTGGCTGCGACATTTGTCTGGGCTTGTGCTGCTGGTTGTGTTGCAGAAGTAGGTGAGGCAGGGTTAGTAGGAGGGGGGGGGGGGGCTAGTTTTGGCTTGGGGTTGTTGTACTTGTTGTGTCTGTGTTGGGGGGCCTGGGGGACGGGTTTGTAGCACCATTGTGGGCGTTTCTCCTCTCTTTAAGAGTTTGGCGCTGTTTGAAGGTCAGGTCTCTGGTGATGTATACCTGGTGGAAATCTGAGGAGGTCTTGAGGTGTCTAGCAGTAGAGAGTATTTCCTTTCTCCCAGCCTCATCGAGGATGTCGCCTCTAACGAGGTTTGCATTGATGGGGACAATGTTGGTCAGTATGTGTGTTGGGCCTTGTTTGTCCCGAGGAGATGGGATGCTACCTTGTTTAGGCTGGTGGTTACGCCAATTGGGTCGTTTCCTAGTCCACGAACTATGACTGACTTGACTCTTTTTTTTCTCGTTCTCTGATTTCAATAGCCTCTTCGTGTAGGATTTGTTTGATTTCGGGTTGGTTTGGGTAGGTTTGGGGGACTGTTTGTGGGTTTGGGTAAGTTTGGGGAACTGTTTGTGGGTGGGGGTGTTGAGGCTGAGGAGGGGTGTTTTTCAGTTTTGCTACCTCCTCTGTCAGGGTAGCCACTGCTTGGCTCAACCCTTCTACCACTTCAAAGAGATGGGCTGTGGCAGGACCTTGGTCGGGCTTGGGGTTGTGTTCGGGAGCCCTATCCCTTTGAGTCTGCATGCTGCGCAGATGTAGGTTGCGCCGTTCTTGATGTATTCGGCAATACGTTCCTACTCAAAACCAAAAATCTCCCTAGCAAATGTAAACAGTCTCCCCAACCAAATCCCCCTCATAACCAAACTATGCCACGACTCAAACCCCGACATATTCTGTATTTCAGAGACATGGCTAACCCCCACTATCGTCGATGCCCCCCTATCTATAAATGGCTTCACCCTAACTAGGAACGACTCAACCTCAGGGATTCCCAAACATGGAGTCTGCATCTATACCAAAGACAGTATTAAAATATCAAGCCCCACCAACCCAAACTTCATAAATACCATAGCCATATACCTCCATAAATACAACCTGTACATACTACTTGCCTATCGCCCCCCATCTAACACCGTAAATGAAGACCTCGAGCTGATAAACTACATAGCCGACTTCAGCACAGGCAAGGGAGTAATAATCGTGGGTGACTTCAACCTCCCAACCATCCGCTGGTCAGAACCTGAACCTTCCCTAGGTGCATCAGCACGTGACACCCACTTCCTCAACCTCTTTCAGATACTAGGCCTTACCCAGTGGGTTCGAGAGCCCACATTCATCCCCTCCGGAAATATACTTGACCTAGTCCTAACTACAGAGGCAGACAGACTACTGAACATCACCACCAACCTCCCACTCTGGTCCCGTTGTCATAACCCTCAACTACCTGTTTTTTTTTTTTGTTTTTTTTTTTTAAAGAGACAATGAACGGAGGAAGGAAAAACACAGATAAAACAAAAAGGTCCATGTGCCTAAAGGCATCCTCCATTCATAAAATGTTTGTAACAACTGGATTTAAACTTTTGTAGATTGTAAGTTTGTGGAAAGCAACTCGAGGGAAGTTAATTCCAAAGAGTAGTAGTTGTAGGGATAAATGAATTTTGATAAGCAGAAGTTCTGCATTGTGGAGGAGAAAGTGTAAATTCATGGGTGCTCTCAGCTGCCCTAGTTCTACGGGGAAAGATGTGGAGAGGCGGCACAATTGAAGCAAGTTCCTCGGAACAATTGCTGTGAAAATATCAGTAGAATAATGCAAGGGATGCAACGTTTCTTCGTATGGATAATGTAGGAAGGTCCTGTGTGATTGCAGGGCTATTGATTAATCTAATAGCTTTATTTTGAATTTTTTCCAACTGCCTCAATGCAACCACTCCACTTCCACTCCACAGAGGTGAACAGTAATCCATCTGAGAACGCACATGACTTTTATATATTACGGCCAACTGCTCTTTTGGATTGCCCAGATATTATGCCTCCTTATGGTGATTGAATAAGTGACATCACAAATCTCCCTGCAACCACTGTCTCTCTATGCTTAGAATCATGCTAATATCAACATAATTGCAATTTTTTATAAATTTGAATGTATTAGAAGTAGCTAATCTTAATGAGTGTGGTTGCTGATACAGTTTACTGCCTTTTCTATGTGTTAATGGGAGATAAATATTGTGTAATGAATGAATCTCATATACTTTCAGTCCATCAACATTTTTTTTTAACATTTCTCTTCTCATAATTTACCGGTACTCAGATCGCCACTATAGCTTCCTTAGGGGTAGCTCTATCTACTTGCATGTCTTACTAACTTTTGGTAATACTCCTTTCGGGATTTCAGTGAGATCTTTTCTATTGCATTAAACATATCAAAGGCATTTGATAGAGTCTAGCACAAATTTCTAATTTCTAAACTACCCTCCTTCGGATTCCATCCCTCCATCTGTGCCTTTATCTCTAATTTCCTTTTCTGGCCGCTCCACAACCGCAGCGGTTGTGGATGGCGATCATTAACTTCCTCAACCTGTCAACTCTGGTATACCTCAGGGTACTGTCCTAGTCCTATCTCCAATTTCAAATATTCATTAATGATCTTCTCAATTGTACCTCCAGTCATATCCATTCATATGCTGTTGAATCTACCTTACACTGTTCAACTAATTTTTCAGAACGCCTGAATATGCAATCACTCAAAAACTCATGTCATAAAACCATAGAACACTTATCTTCTGATCTATCAATTATATTCTATTGGAGCAGATAAAATCGGGTTGCTTTCAATGCTCCCAAAACCCAATTTCTCCATTTATCTACCCTTCAAGAACTCTCACAGGACTATCCCTTAAACTTCAACAATACAAAATTCAACCCTTCATCTTCTTTCAGTATGATCGGTGTCACTTTTTCTGTTCTTGTGATCTCTCTTGGAAAGACCATATTACCACTCTGCTAAAACGGCTCCCCAGAAGCTGGGTGTGCTCAAATGCCTCAAGTTTTTTTTTTACCCCTCCACAGTGTGACGTTAACCACTCCGTTAGAACCGCATGGCTTGTCCTACAGTGACTCGCTAGGATCGCCAGGGCAGTGGATGTGGCTACAGTTGATGTATTATTGTGTGCTTTATTTCATATGAAAGCTCGTGTCATGGGCAGTCCAGAAAGGCTCTTTGTTTTTGCCCATGTCAAGGCTTTATATATTTAATTGCAAAGTATATGTTTTATCATTAAGTAGTAATGATAGGATTTGAGAGAGAGAGAGAGAGAGTAGAACAGAGTGAGAGCAGGCATGCAGTGTTGTTTGCCATGCTTGATGACGTCATGGCTGGCTGGCCTGGGATTGGTTGGAGGAGTTTTTTACCATGCTTGGTGACGTCATGTTTGGCTGGCTTCTTTGTCATTGGCGGAAGGAATTGTTACCGCTTTGTCTACGCGGTGCGAGCTAGTGCTAGTATATATACAGCTCTCTCCCTCAGATCTGGTTTCTAGAACGCATCCCTCTTATCCCTTTGATATCTGTCCCCCTCTCCGCACCTGAGAACCTTTTCCTCTGCCTATCTCTCTCATTTTCCATATCTTTCACCACCTTTTATTAATATTATACCCCCTCTGGTTAACTCTGCATAATCAGCTTCATGCTGGCCAGTTGTATTGTGCGTTAAGGTCTTATATAACCCATGTATGTTAGTTGTTAAGATAAGTTGATCACGAAGCATTGGTTGGCATTCATATTGTTCAGTACTGCTTCCTATAATTATTAGTGTTCTGCTGGATTAGATAATGCTAGACTAGGAGTCTGATACTATAAGGTATTGTTTCCGATGGGTGCCGGCTTTAGTTAAAAGCTGCACGACATACCTGAGAACTGGAGTTGATTGGGTAAATTCTAGTCTGTGCGCCATTGAGAATAGAGCATGGACGAATGAGGGCTTTTTGCCTATACCATTCTGCACTGTTCTAGGCTCGGTTATTTGTCTTTGAGGTACGCCAGGAGAACGCTTAATACTTCGGTATTAAGGTTTCTCAAGAGAGCTACCCTTCACTCTAACGTAATACTTGACACACAGATTTGAGATTTGCACTAGGCTATGCGGCATGCCATGCGCACCAGTATCTCGTATTATTGACTCTAGCTAGACTTTATCAGTCATAGTAGACATTAAGTATATTAAACCAATTACTCTTTTTATGCATACCCGTTTATGATTACACAAGCATTTCGCAGCCTAGTTTGATGTATTGAGACACAAACGACTTAGGCTCTTTTTGTTGATAGGAATACTGCATTGTCGTGGCGATTATTATTGTTGTAGCGTTTAGGATATTCTTGGCTCCGACTGCATTATATCTCCTGCCTTTTTGTGTGCATAGCCTGCACGAGCATTGTTCCGCTGCCAGCCTTTTTGGGTTCCATTTCCGATTTGAGCATCTTGATAGCATCTAACATTTAAAGAAGATTCCTTGTTGGTGTTGAAGGACTTTAGTGCACTTTCTTTCATGCAGGAGTGCCTGACATTTATTGATTAAAGTAACGTAAGCTGTAACTTCTCTTACCACCTTACTTTGCATACCATAACCAAGCACCTTCGGTTATAGGTAGTAATAGGCTGTTTTCACATAACATTAAGCCTAGAGTAGACGCACATTTATTGAGAGTTTAATAACCTATTATTGCATATAGAACTCTGAAGAGTATTTGTGTTCTTTGTTCACTGGGAATATACATCAGAGGTTGGATCTAGCGCTTTCCGTTGTAGCATTTATGCCATTACTAGTCCAATGAATAAGAGCCCTGATATATTTAAACCTCAGTCGTAACAAATGGCGACCTTACCTAGGATTTGGTGAACCTACATTTATTAGCAGGGAACATTTGTTGTTTTGCGGAATATTTTGCGGGGATCAGCAAGAATATTTTTTTTTGCAACATAGTATAGCCCTTGAGTATTTCCGAGAATGTTTGTGTGTATATTGAGGTACAAGAGTTTGGGGTGCTTCTTTTCTGAATATTGAGGTGGGAAATTTTTGTGAGCATCATGTCTTATACCGGATCAGAGGAGAATGGAGACACAGTACGTAATGTCGAAACTGAGGAACAGTAGCATGATGAAAGGGTTAATCAGGTGAACTGTGAGGAGGATGCTAGGATATTTTTGCAATGGCCTGTTACTGCCGAGCGGTTGGAGGGTATGGATCGGTACGGTCTTCAATGCCTGGCCACAGCTATCGGTCATGCGGGTACTAGCAGCATGACCAGGGATAACTTGATAACGTGTGTACTGGGCAGGGTGATTGGTGAGCGAGATGGGTTGAGTGCTCAGAGCCCTTCGGCCATGCTTCCCCTACACTCGACTCCCAGCCATCCCAGTGGTTTGCCGACCCCGGGTACGCTTCCACAGTTGGGTGGTGACTGGCAGGGGGGGTTGCCCCTGGGGGGACCACCGGTAATTTCAAACATTGTAGCACCTTCACCTCATCCAGGGTTAACCCCAGAATTATTGTATCAGCTCGAATTAGCTAAGATTCAACAGCAACAAAGGGCATGTGAGCTTCAGCATCAACAGCAAATAGAATTAGCCAAGATAGAAGAGAGAAAAAGTCACCAGCAAATAGAGCTAGCAAAAATCCAAGCTGAGTCGACTAGGTACTGTGCCGACAGGGACGTAGAGAAGTCGCGGGTAGAGGCAACGGGACAGCGACTTGGGGCTGGTAACTGTGCTCATGATCAATCTCTCTCGCACTTATTGAAACTGGTTCCGGTGTTTGATGAGAGTGGTGTAACAGAATTTTTCGCACGCTTTGAGAAGAAGTGCCAGGAACACCAGTGGCCAGAGAATAAATGGGCAGTACTTGTATCCTGTAGATTAATAGGCAAGGGTCTTAAAGCCTACGATGCGTTACCTTTGGAGTCATGTATTGTGTATGAGGATCTCAAGGAGGCTGTCCTGAGGGCTTACGAACTGCAACCACAAACGTACCGTTTGAAGTTCCGGGGTGTAACCAAGGGGAGAGATAGCACCTTTTTGGAACACGCCCGGGACTTGTCCGATGCTATGGGGAACTGGCTCCGATCTGAGAAGGTAACAACATTTGATGGAATTAAGCAGTTAATGATGTTGGAGCAGTTCTTTAAGAGCACGGGCGGTGATCTAACTTTGAACTTAAAAGAGAAAAACCCAAGAACTCTAGTCGAAGCAGCAGAAATGGCTGATCGTCGGCTGTCGTTGATTCGGGGTTGCGGGTCCTCACAGAAGTACGATGCAAGTGCTAGGGACCGTTATCCTCCCCTTCCCCGTAGCAATGACACATTTAAACAAAAGAGCAATGAAACTAAAACTGAATCCAAACCTAACACCATGCCGTATGAGAAAAGTCAGGGGCTTTTTACATCACAGTATAAGCCGAAACCGAAATTTATGTGTTTTAAGTGCCACCAGGAGGGTCATAAGGCAAATGAGTGCCCTAGTCGACCTCCTCCGGCAGCCGTGTCTTTTGCTCACGGCATTGGAGTGTTCAAGAGGACATCGGAGTTTGTTAGAGGCAATTCTTCCGAGGTAAATACACTGCCAGTGCAGAAGGATCCGGAAGGCTTATTCCCTGTCCGTGATGCCTTTAGTGACCACAGGGGACTCGGTTGTGTGGAGTGGGGGGGTAGAAGACATGAGGTGAGAATTTTGCATGAGACTGGGGCATCGCAAACATTGTTGAGGAATTTCACTGGTAAACCTGTAAATACGGCGCGGGTAGTTGTGGTTCAGGGAGTTAATGCAACAAGGTCATACCCGCTTGTAAGAATGAAGATGGAAGTTGATGGTGTGACTCGTGACCTGGATGTAGGAATTGTGGAGAAGTTGCCTGTTGGGGGCGTCGACCTCCTTCTCGGTAACGACTTTGCGGGGCCTACTTTTGAGGCTCCACCCTTGGTCGTTGCCGAGAAGCCGGCCGACGTGAGTAGGGAGGAGCAGGAGTGGGTTGAGAAGTGTCCGGTGCAACCTATGGCGTGTGTTGTCACCAGATCTCTTGCATCCAGGGAGTCACATTCTGGTCAACAGTCTTTAGACAAGCGGAGGAAAGGTACCGAGAAGGGGTTGAAAGTTGATGCGGTTGAGAGTTTAGTATCAACGGACATTCTCGGGGACTCATTATTAGGACCGATTTTCGAGTCTGGAGAAGACCCATTAACTGTTACTAAGAAGGCAGAGGATGGGCTTAAAAAGACGAAGAGACAGCAACGATACAGAGAGAGAGAGCAACGGGAGGCTAAATTCAATGTAGGAGGGGGGCATGCGTTGTTTCGCAAACACTTAGATAAGCTTGCTCCTTCGGACATTTGTAAATTGAAATTAGAAGACTCGGAGGTTCTTGAATGTGGTACCGGTGCTGACGAGTTGGAGGAGGACAGTGATGCACAGTCGGGAGATGTAGCAACAAGGTATCCTGATGCATACCCTATGAGAAATGGGTCAGCGAAGACGGTGGTCCGAAACTTGCTAGTGTATTTTTCCCAGTATGGTTACCCGCGGGAGATTCAGTCAGACCAAGGATCCAACTTCACTTCTAACCTCTTTGTTCAAGCAGTGCCGCAGCATGGGATTGTTACGGTTGGGTCATCTGCGTATCATCCGGAGAGCCAGGGTGTGTTAGAGCGATGGCACTCAGCCTTAAAATCTTTGCTTCGTTGTTGTTGCTTTGAGGGTGGGAAAGGTTGGGATCTTGGCCTGCCATATGTTTTATTTGCTGCACGGGAGGTACCTGGGGAAAGTTTGGGATTCAGCCCTAATGAGCTCGTCTTTGGACACCGTGTCAGAGGGCCTCTCCATATGGTTGAAGAAATATGGGAGGGTGCAGATAAACCTTCGTTGTTTTATGCTCAAGTATGTCCCCGACAGTCGAGAACGGATGTTGCGCAGTCTGGAGTTGGCTGGCCGTAATTTGACTAGCTCTCAGGCCCTAATGAAGGACAGGTACGACCTCAAGGTTAAACTCAGGGAGTTTCACGTGGGTCAGGAGGTGTTGATTCTACTGTCCCTTGTAGGTCATCCCTTATCCGCGAAGTACTCTGGTCCTTCTAGGGTGGTTGAGAGGCTATCGGACCTGGATTGCTTGGTGGCCGCTCCAGACAGACGTAAGCGCAATCAGTTATGTCACGTTAATCTCATGAAGGAGTATGTGAGGCACCCCCCTGAGCCTCTCACTGTGCCTGTGATGACGTTTAGCAGTCAAGGTGGAGAAGGAGAATGGGACAGTCAAGCTCAGGTGGAGGATAACTGGAAGGATAAGAAAGTCAAATGGGCGCCTGAGTGTGAGAAGGCGTTTAAGAGTAGTAAAACACCTGTTGTGCACTCACCCGATCCTCAGGGCCCCTGACTTTAGCCTACCTTTCCAACTAGCAACGGATGCTAGTGGTGTGGGGGCTGGTGCCGTCCTTATGAAAATGGACGATGATGGGCTGGAACATCCTGTTAGTTTCTGCTCGGAGAAGTTCAATTCAGCCCAGGGAAGCTGCTCTGTTGTCGAGAGGGAGCTGCTGGCAGTTGTGCTTGCACTGAGGCATTTCGAGGTCTATGTTCCAGCCTATGGTCCGGTCGTTGTAGTTTACACAGATCATCACCCTCTCAAGTTCTTGGACCAGTTTCACAATCGGAATATGAGGCTGACCAGGTGGTCACTAAGGTTATTGGTATATAACCTGGACATACGCCATATTGCCGGTTGTGACAACGTGGTTGCAGATTGTCTTTCAAGGGTATATGATCCTGGGTAGATTGACACACGGGTAGCCTCCTGCTTTAGTTTGAATAGTATTTTGCGCTTGGTGCTTGTTGGCTCGCGGTTGTAGCCCAGCGTAATGGGTCGTAGGAGTTGAGCGTTTGGTATAGAAGAAAAAACTAGGCTTGCCCCTATAGTGCAGCCGAAATAAACAAATTAAAAACATAAAAATCAAATAAACTCTTTCTTTGATAGTTGAATTTATTCAGTATGTTATAGCAGTAATTCTGAGTTGCACTCCTCTCAGAATGCTGGGCTAGAGAAACTCGCTCTTGAGGAGCATAACTACATATGATTTAACCTATTGTATTGGGGAGGGTTATAATTTTGTAAAATGTTTTGTTGAGAACTGTGCCAGATATTTTACTGCCGCTGGGTGATGGGAAGTAGAGATATAGCATGGGTTCTAACCATCAGATTTTTTTTGAGCTTTGGGTCTCTGAGAAAAATCTTGGGGGGGGGGGTGACGTTAACCACTCCGTTAGAACCGCATGGCTTGTCCTACAGTGACTCGCTAGGATCGCCAGGGCAGTGGATGTGGCTACAGTTGATGTATTATTGTGTGCTTTATTTCATATGAAATCTTGTGTCATGGGCAGTCCAGAAAGGCCCTTTGTTTTCGCCCATGTCAAGGCTATATATATTTAATTGCAAAGTATATGTTTTATCATTAAGTAGTAATGATAGGATTTGAGAGAGAGAGAGAGAGTAGAACAGAGTGAGAGGAGGCGCACAGTGTTTTTTGCCATGCTTGATGACGTCACCAGACATGTCAAAACTATTTTGCAGAATCTCTCAGTAGATAAGGCTCAAAATACCTGGACACACTGAGTTTGAAGCAATTTAAATCATAGGAAGAGGGAGAGATTGATTCTTTGATAGAATTCCAGAGCTCAGGTGTTGAATAGGAATCCTGGTGGATCACATATATGCTTTCATTAGTTTCATTGGAGGTGTTTGGTTTTGTGGTGAAATTAATACAAAATAGTTAATACTATATTGTTCCGATATGATAGTTGATGGTTGGGCACTAAGATTTATATTCGACATAAGATTTCCAGACCTAATCACAAATGAAGAACTACACTTAAATGCAAATATGTTACCTATACTGTACATATATTAATTAACAATCAAGCGAAAGAAGTATGGAATAAAATAAACCTACTTGATTTGTCAAGTCAGAACGAAAACAATTATAAGAAACATAGACCAAGAAAGAGTAGCAAGCAAAAGCTTTATAAGTAGTCAAGACTCCATCATCAATAGAGACTTCATTCCAATTTATAGACGCTAAATATATCAATATTGGACCTTTATCTATTACACTATGTGTGCGCCACATTAGATAATAATAAAAACAAAAACATATATATATATATATATATATGTGTATATGCGTATATATGTATATGTATATACTGTATGTGTACTGTACTGTATAATTATGTAAATACAAAAAAAAAAAAAAAAACATAATAAAAACAAACAAAAATAATAATACAAAGAATATATATATACCGGTATATGTATATGTATACATTTACTATAATAAACAATGGATGAATGAATGAGTGGATAAATGACTAAATCATAAAATAAATAAATGTGTATACCTGTATAATTATGTTTGGGCGTATATACATTGATAACATGTATGATTTAGGGGGAAAAAAAAGGGTATACGATTAATACCAAAATAATGGAGTAGCCTGGTTGATCTCGGGCATATGTTATTCTTCTACTGTATTTCAATTTCAGTCTTTACCTTCTACTAATGACCAAACCCCAAATCCCTCCCATGTATACCACCCCTAACTCTTCCATTCCCACTCCCTAATCCACCAACCCATCAATAATAGTTATAATTCTAGCTTTTCTTTAGCCATCATGTCATGTCATGGGGGGTTAGTAAAGTAATCCCAAGGATACATTATCATGGGATACATTTTTCAGATAAACATATAGTTGATCAACATCCTTTACTGTTTGATTGGAGGTTAGTGTGGGATGAGGACTTTCTTTCCATTTCGATCTTCAACTACACTAGTACATAATATACCATATCATGCATATTCATATATATGTATTCAATAGCTAATTAAAGAAAGAATATGGAAGTTCTACGTTGAAATTCACGCAATACAATACAGCGGGAAGCAATGGATGTATGGAAACTATAGTGAAAAGAGGACTTAATAATGATAATAATTTTCTCCAAACCTTTCATGAGAAGGAGGCCGTAACTAGGATGTATGCATTCCAGTGTTGATATAGTCAGCAAAGCACTATTTGAAACTAATATGACTTATATCCTTGTTTTCAGGTTCTGCGGGTCATCTGGTAACAACTAACAAAATCGATGATACGACGGACACAAATGTAGATCAATTTCCTCGAAGTTTGGAACATCCAGGGTTTCCCAATCAAGATGATTTAGAAAATGAAGATGTCAATGATGAAAAAGATCTGACCGATGGTGCTTGCAGGGATATAGATAGAAACCTAGCTATCAAACATTCATCTGCAATATAGCCATACAAGAAGAAAGATGATATAGAGACAATGAAGCCTACAAACACTGTGGAGGATACTACAATCTATCCCGATGGCGGCTGGGGATGGATTGTCACTGTTGCCTCTTGTATTCTATCAGTAAGATATGCATGTATGTATATACTCAGGCACATACCCCATAGCTCGAGACAGAGCCCAAACAGAAACTTCATCTAATTCTTAGGGTTCTGAACCACTTTCGCGTTCCCTCGCCTTTTTCTCTGTCTCGTCTAGTAGGTAAATCTTACAAGGGGAGCAGGATCCCTAGTTCCCACCCCCGAAATAGGAAAAGTAGTACAGGAAAAGGGATAGACAAAAACCGCTATAAGGTTGGGTAGAGGATGCCAAACCTCACACTGGACAGGACCAGCCCTCACCCAAGTAAGTATAGAGTAAGATATGGACTGGTAAATTAATTAAATGCCAACAAATCATTAATAACAATATAATAAAACAAAATCATACTAATTACCCTTAAGGGGAGCTATGTCGACGTTATTCTAGACCCAGGTCTCCCTCGTGTTTAGGCCCAATAGTTTTGAGATTTTTAGGTGTTCGCCCCATTAGTTTTTCGAATTTAAGATCTTTCGCCCCATTTCTTTGTCAATATTAAGACCTTTCGTTCCATTACCTTTTCTGACGAGCGATAGCGAGCCTGTAATTTTGGAGGAACCGGTCTTCAGCCAGGAAATTTTTCTACCGTAAAATGTACAAACTGATCTCGAAGGGGGATCTTGGGAATGTTTTCTTAAGCTTGATGGAGGTCTCTAAAGAGGAAACTTAAAAATAAAAAAAATATATATATACAAAAATATAATATATACTGTAAATATATAATATATATATATATATATATATATATATATATATATATATATATATACAGGGTGTTTCAGTTGATGTTTTCATAAATGTTAGGACGTATTCATCAGGCAATAATAAAACTACTTTATTCTATGACGTTCGGGGTGAATGTTTATAATTACAGTGATAATACACATCAAAAGTTATCGATAAATACAAACAAAATGCAGTGTAAGGGGTAAAAACGAATGTTAGAAAAAAATTCGGAATCGCTCAAGGGATTCAAGTCTTCAGCCCTTGAATGGAACATTATATTATTTTCATCATCCATAGAGCGATTTCAAAACACTTTTCTAACCCTGATATGCACGTGTATGCAAAGCCTTTCTGCCCTGCGCTAACTTTGAAATATTCGGTTTTACCCCTTAGACTGCATAATGTGTATACCTATGTATATATATACTGTATATATAAATAAAATAAATAAAATAAAAAATATAATAATAATATAAATACTCAATTATGGGCCCTGGGCTTGCTCAGGACCTTGGGGCTGATCTGCTAGACACCCTGGGGAACAGGGATAACAAAACAAATATATACGGTATATATATATATATATATATAAAATAAATAAAATAAACATAAACAAAATGAAATAAATAAAATAAAATAAATAAAAACTAATAAATAAAATATATAAATATTTAAATAAAATACAAAATATGATAATAATATAAATACTCGATTATGGGCCTTGGGCTTGCTCGGGACCTTGGGGCTGTTATATACTGTATATAGGCTATATATAATATATAATTATATATATATATAATAATATACTGTAATATAACTAAAATTCCATAGAGTACTTACCATACTTCCTGTAAGCATTCCTGTGACATCTTCGTGATTATAATGTATTTATTTTGTAGGCAGTAGTTATTGATAAATATATTTTTCTTTCAAGCAAAAAATAGTGTAAAGTCATCAATGATACCTAGACAAAACTGCATCAATACTCAAGGGGTTAACCAAGATTCACTCCCCTCAGTCACCAAAAGTCACAAGTAACATCTTATATACATATATAGTTCAAATTATTCACTAAACACTTTCACTGGGTAGATGAAATAATCCATAATTGCCTGCCTATAGCTAGGCATGGTGGGCCAGAGGGAGGGAGCCCAGAATTTAAAGGGCCGGGACCCTGCCTCACAGTCTGGGGGCCAGGAAACTACTGACTTTACAGAGGCCCGCACTCCTCAGAGAGGGACGCTATGGGGTTGCTAGATACTTCCTTTTGTAACTTACTGATGCCTAACTTACCAGTCCAAATTGAGTCAAAATCGAGTCATAAACTTATTTTTGGCGAATATTTCTAACTTACAGGAGGCATTATGACGCGATTGCGTCATACGAGCACTCTTGGAGGGGTGGCGTTATGACTCGATCGCGTCCTATAGATGCGAGAGGGTTAAGGTTCTCGCCGCGAATCGGACCACTCCCAGTGATTCCCAGTGATTCCCCAGTGACTCCCAGTGAGTCCTGGTGATTCTGGTGAGAACTGAAACTGAAGCCGAAAGCTGTCCGCGAATCAGATACGAAACACCGAGAATCACCAGGACTCACTGGGAGTCACTGGGGATCACTGGGAATCAACTGGGAGTCACTGGGAATGGTCCGATTCGTGGCGAGAACTTTAAACACGGTGAACATTTTGTCGGACAGGGCCAATCGGCCGCGAATGGTTTGGAGTCACTGGGAGTCTAACAGGAATCACTAGGATATCGCTAGAGTCACTAGGAGTCATCGAATTTTCACCGCGAATAGGCCCAGGAATCCGAATTTTCAGCTACTCCTAGTGATTGTAGCTCGCATTCCTGACTGTGTGAAGTACCCTTTAATAAATATATTATTCATATAAACCTGTAATACTTCTCACATGAAAGTATAATATACAGAATAGAGGTAGTTAGCTTTTCTTGGTCAAACATTATAAATAGGCCTAGTATTAATCTGTGTAAGTACAATTTCCCACAAGACATTGTATTCACCCAGTGATTGTGTGTAGAGAAGGAAATTACGGTAGGTGAGGTAATTAATAATGTGAACAATGTATGGTCAATGTTACAATACCCTACTTGTAGTCTACAAGTTCTGCAACTCCCCTTACCTAACATAACGAGAGTGGTGGATACGTGTTTGTATGTGTTTTGAAATGTCAAGTTCGTTTGGTGGTGGACAGTGGAGTTTGGATTACTACTTCGAGGGGCGTTGCAGTCGCCGGGGTAAACTTTGAGCCAGCATAATCATGGCTTGGTTGTTTAAGGGCCGTTGCAGTCGCCGGTTAATAATCTAGAAGTTCTGCAATTCCCCTGACCTAACCTAAGCAAACTAACACAACCTATAAGTGTTACCTATATTAGGTAATCGTATGAAATATTACAGAACTCGGTAACGAATGAAAAGAAGAAGGTGGGAAGGATAAACTATCCACTATTTAGACAATAGTTTAAATATATTAGTTTCGTAAAGTATAGTAAGCATTGATATCATGACCTTACGGTACATAATAATACAGACTTATCGTATTATATTAATGTCTGTAATGATGTATGAATACAGTCATAATACTTAATGATGATATTAGAGGACCTAGTTATAGCCTACAAGAGACATACTTGAGGAAAAATTAATTTCAATTATAGGGTCAAACACACAATGGGGGCCATGCCTGGCACACTCGCATCTCATTCCTAACAAATCCCAGTAATGCTCGGTGCTCCCAGTGACTCCTATCTAATTCACAGTGATTCCTATATTACTCAAATTGACTGGTATATTACAGTAATCCGAAATTTTCAAATTTTCAATAACTCTCACTTCATTCCTGGTTTTATCCAGGTGATTCCTGGTGATTCCCAGTGACTCCCAGTGATTCGCAGGTACACTCCCACTGGTTCCTACGGTGTTGTGAGTCCACGGGGAATTGCAGACATTCGCGGTGTATTCCCAGGAATCACCAGGAATCATTACTCCTAATGATTCTAGCTCGCATTCCTGACTGTGTGAAGTACCCCTTAGGGAGGTGGAGAAGGTGGGTGTGATAAGTTAAGGTAGGAGCAGGGTAGTATTGGAATTCGTTGAGTAGTGACAAATATCCGATTAATTACGTTATGGGCTTTGACAAAAAGTAATTATATAACCATTATTTATGTTTTGCTAGTATGTGGCAATTATCATAAACTCGCCATACATTTGTGTTGATATTCATATTACTGTGATGTATCGGTATCATTCCATCTGATGGTAAATTATCGTGCCCTCATCTCCACTATTACAAAGATTTTATAGCGAAATACAGTAGGTTGCTATTATGAGGACTTGGCATTACTATGGCATAGATGTGTAGTAGTTTCAAATATTTGCATTAAGTATTGAGGAATCAATTGTTGAAGGGATCCAGCTTACCGCCATCCAAAATAAACCCGACAATAGGACAAATTACACCCAGATATAGCAAAATATGTATATTATAATGGCACAACATTTTCGGGCTTACTTTATACCTGTAAGGGTGTGTATTTCGGTATGTTTGTATATTGCTTGATATGTGAGTATGCTATAATATACCCATCCATAATTAATTGTCATTTGTCATAATATATCATTCAAGTTCAAACAGTAGTGGCATAAATAATCGTTACCCAATATGAACCTTCAACAATTGAAATAACTGCGAAATGTTTGCAACATGAGATATGCTCTGACATGTCTTCATTACAAGTGAACATCTTACCTGAGACAGTGGCTTGTTTCTTTGGGCTATCAAATTGGCCTACTTTCCGTCGTCCTTCATAAAATCCACGATATGCGTGGTTCTTCATCTCAACTGAATTCTGAATTAGTGATAAAAAGACACAATGTATTTATTATGAACTATAAAATGGTCAAATGGTTATGCAATTAGTAGCAATTTTCTGATTTGATTGCATGTATCTTCATTAATCTTATATGGAGGCTTATTACTGGAGGCACAGGCTGTAATATAAATAACCGGGGATCGAGTCACCCGTGGCTGCGAGATTTGTGTATTTATTATAATATTTGTATGTGTTTAAGTTTTTACTTAGAATGGCATTATGCGAAGTGAAACAAAATAGTTTGCAGATATTTTGTAATTTGTATATAAATTACGTTTTGATTGTCTTGGGTATATGCGTTAATACTGTAGTTTAGAATATGGTAATCTAGGTTAGGATATAAGATTAAGTAAGGATTTAATAACTAAAGTTATGAAAAGATACAATTAGGTTAGCATAGCTACACAAGTTAGTCGTCGTCCGAGGGGCTCGAACTCCTAAACTTAGAATTAATGATTATTACCTTACTCGTGAGTTGCTACCTTCAATTCATGTTGACTTTTGTCATTGCATTATCAGTCATAATTGCGATAATATGGAATATACTCGACTTTATAGTAGCGATTGCAAAACATCAATGATATTGAGGAAATCTATTCAGGCAAAAATTGGAGTTAATATAGCCGAGGAGCGAGTTCATCCGATATTGGTAGATGACGACGGTCATGCGTTAAATTATTATGATAGAGAGATGACGATTCCATGCCCAAGGTCGAAGAACGACAGAAACTAAGTCCCTTTAGGAGAAAGAGGAGAACCAGGTAATCACGGACTACAAAGGTGTATTGTGTGAGTAATGAAAGATAATTTCCTATTTTATATTCTATATTTTGTTTTACTTGTTTTAGCTAATTGTTAGTTCATATTTCCAGAGTGACTTTGCATCATATATATTGTTTAGTGTATTGAACTCTTATTTAATAATATTTTCATTGTTAAGTATAATAATGGGTAAACTAATATGAGTCTTGTCTTTAATGTATACACAACTAGGCTGATACTGAAATGTTGTATGTTGGTAACTTTACATCCTGATGATGACTTATAGAAGAGGAGTCGACATGTTGAAAACAATACTGATTACGTGAGTACCTGGGTCTTCTTTCGCCGTGAACATAATATTTATATATCATAGTAAGAGTAGCCTATACTAATACTACTTTATAACAATATTCATTAGAAATATAGTACAGATCATAGTGTTCTGAACAAATTGAAACTTCTGCCATTGATGGTTTAATTATTTTGAAGTCGTCTAGGAATTATCTTTTAAGGAAAGGAGGAAAAGGCGCACACATAGTTTAGGTCAGATCACGGTGACGTAATATTGTAATGCGACAGGATAAACAATAAAAGGCATAACAATAATAGTTTAAGTTAGCAGGTGTGGTCAATTTCATTCTGAATTATCCAAAAGCTATTTCGTTCGACCCCTTGCATATGACAGCAACTGCACATGCCAGTGGGGTCCACTTCATAAGGTGTATTGAGTAATTAAAAAGGTAAGATATATTATGTATATAGGCCTATACCAAATATATATAAACATGTCTCTTACATGATTACGGTATCCCTTCGATACTTGGTGTTACCAATCTTGCCAACCACACAATTCCAAAACCCGTAGAGTTGGTCACCCTGTCCTCCTCCGCGCCAATTTGCGTGAGTACTCAAACAATTTCCTCCGATTATTAATGTTAATGCTGCGTTACAGATTTAACAACTCTAGCTTATCTTAATAAATAAAGGTCAATGTTTGTCTGTTTGTCAGTTACCCAACTACCCGACATTTGTTACTAAACTCCTCCCACAGTTTTGGTGCCAGGTGGGAGTGTGTGGCACGTTGGAAAGCCCAGGCTTTGGAGATGGTTTTAGGCGAGTTTAGTGGAAATCAGAGACACTTTTGTTTAATACAATTTTCGGCAGAAGTTATGTAGTATACGGGAGCGGAAAAAAATGCAGAAAAAATTGCCGTTTGGGGCAGAAGGAGGCCTCCGATCGAAAAGGTGTATGGAATGAAAGTTGTTCGCATTTCCCCAAAATGGGGGTACCGATGAGGTCAGATCCAAAATCGGAGGTCATTTAGCGGCCGAAATCGAGGTCGCCGTTTAATGAGGCACAGGGAGGTCGAGGCCGGTGATTATGGTAGTAGTAGTATTGTGATGATTGTGGTAGTAGTGATTGATGATGGTGATTATGGTAGTAGTAGTGATGGTGATTATGGTGATTACCTGGGCAATGCCGGGTACCCCTGCTAGTCATATAATATAAAAGGAACACTTTAAGTTTAACTCTCGAATAATTAATTCGAGGTAAAGTGGGTTGGCATCTATCTCTCTCTCCCCCCCCCCCTCCCCCTCCACCTTATACTGTGGTGTCTGCTACCCCACCTCTCTTAGCCCAGCCACCTTCCTCTGTCTCCCTTCCTGCCATTTATATTCCCCCACCCGTCAAACTATGACCCCGCTATCGCCTTCATCCCTCCCCTTCTGCCCCATCGTAACTCTTCAGCCAGAAACGATACACTGGGAATCCTCTGTGGCTGTGAAGACAGGCTGACCGGCGTCTCTGTTTCATGGGCTCGAAACTGTCCACGCTCTAACCATTACACTATCGAGAAAGTAATATATAATAATAACAATATTGATAATAATAATACCAAGGAAAATATGTATGCACATTTCTCCACCAACCTCCCTGTTCTTCTATACCATGCTAGACAGTGAGTGATGTGCTGTGTCACTCTATCGACGGGCTCGTAAAATTGTGTCCTTCTTATCAAGCCTTGATAAATTGGGCAAAAAAACATGACTTTCTCATAAACTTAACCCTTTGAGTACCAGCGACGTATGTAATATTTTATTCTAGCTATGTTTAGACGATATTATGCTGCTTAGGAAGGAGTTGTGGTAGTTGAAAGGGTTGGTCGAGATAGATTGAAGTCTTATCATTGCTAGAGGTCCTTCCTAAAGCTGAATAAAATCGTCTAATAGGTGCCAGAATATGATGAAAAGGACGTCCCTGGTACTGAATGGGTTAAGGTCATCATAATACATGCATGGATTTACAGTAGTTGTACTTTCAAGTCAATTTTGTTCTCACAAAAATCTATAATAGTGTTAAGAGTATTTTAACAGGTACCTACCCGATAGCACTATCGTTAGTGAGTGCTGTACTGTATTTTATATATTATTTTGTAATAGTATAGATATCTTATCAATATTTGTATTTTGTACTATTGTTAATGTCTTGTCATGTTGCAAATTTGATTTTAAATAATATTTTGACATTTAACATTTAGTTTCTTTATTCATGCAGAGTTTAGTAAAATTTGCCAGAACGTCCCGGACTTCCCAAACTTGACTACTTCCTTTAACGTGACGATAGTGCGTTGTTATATGTGTGATTAGTTTGCTTGGGAAACAGATTAACTTGCTCATGTAGTAATGTACACCCTATGTGGTGGATTGTGTTCTTTTATTTAATAATTTTCATTTTAGTAAGCGTTGTTTCCACATAGCGATTTTGATAATTTAATTTGACTTTATATTGTCCTTGTCCCAATTTTGGTTTGTTTAGTTTGCAAGTTTTACATTTTAATCAACAATAATGTGTTTCATGGGACATATTCAAGAAAATGGCATGCAAATTTGGACTTGTGCATCTATTATGCAAAATAATATCGTTCTTTCCCAGTTGCCTATGAAAAGGAAAACAAAAAAACAGTTTCTCTTGAAGTTTTTTTTCAAGACTACAGGCAACAATATAGTTAACATTAAATATAAGCATACAACGCTTTTATCAAACACTTTAGAACACTTTGTACTGATAAAAATAAATGTATATATAAACAAAATATATATATATATTGAGTGGAAGCTACCTATACTGCTGTTTGCGGATGATACAGTTCTGATGAGTGATAATGAATGGGAGTTGCAGGGTCTGGTAAATGAGTTTGGAACAGTGTGCGAAAAACGGAATTTGAAGGTAAATACGGGGAAGAGCAAGGTTATGGTCTTCGAAAGGGGTGAAGTCACAGAGTGTGAGGTGAAGCTGAACGGTCAGGCTATGGAGATCGTCAACTCTTTTAAGTATCTGGGCAGTGTGTTGAGTAAAGATGGGACTATGGATGAAGAGGTGCGGGAGAGGATACAACAGGGGAAGAGGGTTGTAGGAACGCTAAAAGCAGTAACAAGAAATAGGGTGGTCAGTATGGAAGTGAAGAAGTCCTTGCATGACAGTGTGGTAATCCCGACACTGACTTACGGAAGCGAAGCATGGACGTTGGTTGAGAGACTCAGACCAAGAGTGAGAGCAGTGGAAATGAATTACTTAAGGAGTGCGTGCGGAGTTACATGGAGGGATAGACAGACTAATGAGGAAGTAAGAAGGAGGTGTGGTGTGGAGGTAGATGTGCTGGAAAGTGTGAAAAGGAACAACTTGAGATGGTTCGGCCATATGGAACGTATGGAAAGCGAGAGAATGACTAAGAGGGTGTACGAGAGCGAGGTGGAGGGACAGAGGGGGAGAGGTAGACCGAATATGAGGTGGAAGGATGGAGTGAGGAACTACATGAACGAAGGCGGTGCTGGTTGGGGGGAGGGGCGTCGACTGACTGGGGACAGAGGTGCATGGCGGCGGTTCGTTCGTGGCCACCCCTTCGGGGATCACGGCGTCAGGCAATAGATAGATAGATATATATATATAAAAAATATAGAAGATCCCACCCCTTTCCCATTCTTAAGCAAGCCATTGTATATTTACAAAAGAGCGTCCATTACTTGCATGTCCACAAAAATTCAGTAATGTAAGCATGTTTGCTTCTATTATTTGGTATCTTAATGTACACGAAATTTACAAAAAATGAGTCCTACTAACCATATTTCAATTCCCTTAGATCTTATTATTTTCTACCTCTCTAAACTCAACCATGCTGCTCACCAATGCGGCCCTCTGCCACTGCCATCGCACAATCAAGGTGTCTCACCATTGTCCTCTTCATTGGGGAGGACCTTGTGCCCATCAGTCACAGGAGTGCAGACCTGAGAAGAAAGGAGAGCCGGCATCTCCTGTATGTAGTGACTTGACCTCTCTGCTGGCACTGGTTCTGTGAGAGATGTTGGGGTAAGCTACCATAGAAGACACTTGTTGTCGGTCCCAACACCAGTGGGGTGAAGTTCCCTTCATCCCAGTTCACAATTATTTCTTCATAATCTTGTTTATTTTCATTTTCGTTTTTCAAATATGCTGCCTTGAGTCATGCTCGCGATGTGTCTGTGCTCTTGGGTTGAAGATTCCGATGTTGAAATAATCATGTGGTTCCCTTGTCCAAAGCATTATGGTTATGATGATAACAAAACCTGCCCACTTTTTCCCCATCACTCACAGACGTCAACATTCCCTTCATTATAATCAGTATCAATTTCCTTCATCTTTACAACTCATAACATCCAATCCACATATCGTAAACTGTAATTCCATTCATCAATATATCACTGTTGGCCAGCATAATATAGGTAGTACGAATATATATATACTGTATATATACTGTACAGTATATATATAAATAATATATATATATATATATATATATATATATATATATATATATATATATATATATTCATTTAGTTAAATTACTAATGCCACAACTACATTTACGCCTGACTCTACATCTCTGTGTCATTGTCTCTTTTCAATCACAAGGTGACTTTCAGAACACCTTAGCTATTCTCGCCATTACCAGTGATGGCAATAATAATAATTAAAGTTGCAAGCAACGTTGTCCGGGGTTCGAGCGGTTTTGCAAGCAGGGTATTGTGTTGGATACAAAAGCAATGTCACAGATATCAAAAGATCATTAAACTTATCGGGCATGGAGAAACTACAGAAGGAACAGATTGTGCAAACAAACATGAGCGAGAGAGGGAGAGATTGACTGTATAAGGGATCTGCCTCTATTTGTTTAGTAACAGAGTTGTAGATATGTGGAATAGGCTACCGAGTGCTATAATGGGATCAAGAACAATATAGCTTTAACTTGAAATTAGATAGAACGAGATGGGTTGGGTGTGAAAGGGACCTGCCATGTGTAGGTCAATTGGCTCTCTGCAGACTCCCATTTCCTTATTTTGTTTATGTTCTCATTTGTGAGGGAGAGAGAGAGAGTATGGCAAGAGAGAATAGGATGTCATAAACGTAAGGAAGATAGCGATAAATATGAGAGAGAGAGAGAGAGAGCGCGCGGGATGGATTGGGTGTGAAAGGGATCTGACATGTGTGGGCCAATCGGCTCTCTGCAAACTCCGGTTTTCTTATGTTCTCATTTGTGAGAGAGAGAGAGACTAGGATGTCATAAATGTAAGGAAGACAGATAAATGAGAGAGAGTTTTTATGAGATGGGTTGGGTGTGAAAAGGATCTGTCTTGTGTGGGCCAATTGGCTCTCTACAGACTCCCATTTTCTTATGTTCATATTTCTTACAATTATGTTTTGGTTGCAGGTATATGATAACATGGGTATTTCTGGTATTACTGTCAGTAAGTAGTGTAAATAACAGGTAACATTTATGAGATGGGTTGGGTGTGAAAGGGATCTGCCTTATGTGGGCCACTTGGCTCTGCAGACTCCCATTTTCATCTTGGTTGCATGTGTAAGGGATCTGCCTCATTTGTACCGGTGTGCAAACAAACAAGAGCGAGAGAGAAAGAGATTGGCTGTATAAGGGATCTGCCTCTATTCGCTTGGTATAAGAGTTGTAGATATGTGGAATAGGCTACCGAGTGCTATAGTAGGATCAATAATAGAGCTTCAACATAAAACTTGATAGAACGAGATGAGTAGGGTGTGAAAGGGATCTGCCGTGTGTGGGCCAATTGGCTCACTGCAGACTCCCATTTTCATCTTGGTAGCATATGTAAGGGATCTGCCTCATTTGTACAAGTGTGCAAATAAGAGAGAGAGAGAGAGATTGGCTGTGTAAGGGATCTGCCTCTCGTAACAGAGTCGTTGATATGTGAAATAGGCTACCTAGTGCTATAGTGGGATCAAGAACAATAGAGAATTTCAAGATAAATCAGATAGCCATATGGACGAAATGGGTTGGATGTGAAAGGGATCTGCCTTATGTGGGCCACTTGTCTCTCTGCAGATTCCCATGTTCATCTTAGTTGCATGTGTAAGGGATCTGCCTCATTTGTACCGGTGTGCAAACAAACGAACGACAGAGAGAGACTGGGTGTGTAAGGGATCTGCCTCTATTCGTTTAGTAACAGAGTTGTAGATATGTGGAATAGGCTACCGAGTCCTATAGTGGGATCAAGAACAATAGAGTTCAACATAAAATTAGATAGGACGAGATGGGTTGGGTGTGAAAGGCTGCCATGGGCGTCTCGGGCCACCATTTTGGATATCATATCAAAAGTTGCCCAATACAAAAATGCACCTTGTGTCAAAATTTGGTCCCGATCCGACAAGCAGTTCCGGAGTTATTGGGTAAAAACCGGACTATATATATTTTTATAGAAGCGTGCAATACTACTTGAACCCCTGATAACGCTGCTTGCTGTTTGAGGGAGGAGAAAAGGTAAGTCACACCACACCAAAAATTGACAAAACTGTAAGGTCTAGAACTTTGTTATTAACCCCTTCAGACTCATATGATGCAGAGGTTGCCAGATTAGCAATAAGAAATAAAGTTCTCTCAATCTTATAATTACCTCTCCAAAATTAGTTTTCTGCCCACAGCTAACTCAAAGACAACTGCAGAGGTTGAAGTAACTAAACTAAAGGTTTGTAAATACCCCTGATGGTAATAAAGGCTTTAAAGTATCCCTAATAGGCTCAAAATTGCGTCATATGTCGGAGAGGGTTAAACAAAGCATTTGGCAACGGGAGGAATTGTTAAAAACCTTAGCCAATACTCTGTTATTCACCAAAAATTAATTTGAATTATCATTATTATTTGGTAGGGTAGGTATGTATAGGTAGGTTGGCTAAATAATTGGTGTAATTTGTAGGGTCTCGAACTGTTTTGAGAGAGTTAAATAAAAAAGGAATAATAGATTTGAATAATAAATTGACTATGTTATTAAGCAAAACTGGGGGATGCGTGGAAGCCTATAGACTGTAGACGGTAAACTTTGTGTGGGTAGCGAATACGGTTTTAAATTCATTTAAGAATAGACAGTTTTCAATGCTGCGGCCAAACTATTACACCCATTTATTTCTGTTGGTATCAAAACGTTCGGAATCGCGAGCCTCACCCAACTATGCATACATGGCTTTGATCATCGGCATAGTTTTCAAGATGTGGAATTTTAAGTGGAATTAGAGTTTTTTCAAGATTGCCGGAAAAAAACCCACGTGCAAAAGCAAAACCTTCTCTATAACGTTTGTGGAGCATTAGTAGTGGAGTCCATATGCCAAAGCCCAATCATTTCCTATTAGTGGGAGAGACAGTATTTAGGCGTAAAATATTTCGGGAAATCGGCTGTCACGGACTTGTTTGGCCGCCATGCCGGATGTTTAGTATATCAAAAGTTGCCCAATACAAAAACGCACCTCTTGTGAAAGTTTGATCCTGATCCAAATTGCGGTTCTGGAGTTATTATGTCAAAACCGGCGTGTAAAAAGAATGTGGATGAATAAGTGGGTTTAATGATTACAATAGGGGTTCCCCGTAGGGGTCGAACCCCTAATAATACTAATAATAATAATATTAATATTTGTAATATTTAAACTTACATTCACTGTTCTACTAGGGTAGGAATAATTCGACAGTTGTTTGGAAGTTTGCGTCTTAATTTAACAAACTCCCATGGTAACCATATAACCCATAGCAATTGATTATCTGTTCGAGTCCAGATGAGTTCAAACTATTATTTGAATACCTACGACGGCCCAGTATAGTTTGCACTTTGGAATGTTTACATTCCCATTACTACCTATCTGGACAATCGCTATTCAGAGTCTTGAATCACTTCGACTTCGAACCAAAGGCACATCACTATATTGATAATGGTTGACAAAACTATACTATAACTATCCCTCATATGTCCTTTAATCACTTTAACAAAATTAGGACCGAGGATTTTATCAAAATGCTCTCACATCACTCTGACACTATCAGAATCACAGATTCCTTTACATGGGATTAAATCACCTTAATCATATTAAACACGAATAATGAACCCATAGGTATTTACATCACCATGACAATATCAGTATCAATTATTCCTTTAAATGTGATTAAATCACCTTAATCATATTAAACACAAATAATGAATCTGTATGTATTTACATCACCATGACAATACTAGTAAACAATTATCGATCCGCGTTCTTAAATCCCTTTTTACAATATTGAACTCAATTACTAAATCTACAGGTATTTATGTCACCTTTACAATATCAGAATGGTATGTCCTTTAGGTCACTTTGACAATGTTACAAACAGCTATTCAATCAATGACGTCCTTAAAGCGTTGGCTAGATATTTACGCGCAATCGAAAGCATGCTGTTGACGAGGTGGATATCTAATAACTGTTGTTGCCTTATAACAAAAAGAATATTTCATGGGTCTGGAATGAAGCCTTTCTCTAACTATTTATTCAGCTAGGTCTAACCTATTGTGCAGATGCTAAACCTCTGAAAACTGCTCATGTAAACCCAAACAAGCAAACGTTATATTGTTGCCCTTACGACTATTACATACAAATAAAATGAGCAGCAACATTGAACTCCAACACTCGGCAAATTCAACCAAGATTTCCCAGGTGAGCATCTGGCTCGAGCAAAAATCATTCGGTCTTATAAACATTTCCACTAGCGAAATTTAATCGGAGTCAGTTTTACCTGTGAAAGTTAGTTGATTAGTGTTATTCACTGTCATAAAAAACAATATGACCCAGAGGTCATTTAGTAGCTAAACCTCGTGTCAGAAACGAATTTGGAGGAATATATTTTAGGATATACAGAAACATGGAAACATATACGATGTAGTGAGGATATATATCGGTTGAAATTTGTGCATTGAATCCAAATTAAAGATCAGAAATCCGATCAACGTCAAGGATGTAATGAAACAAAGTAACTATATAAATCCTAGACTATTTAAATATATATACAGTATATGTTCACTCATTTTGCAGAGAAAGTTAATATGGAAAGTTGTCGCAAAACCACTGTTAAACGACAATTTTTCAGGCTTCCTTATTCACAGGAAATAAAGTAAATCCTTCCAATTGTTTGGTTCGTGCAGGATAAAATCAATTTGGTATGTTTGTGCTCCTAAATAACTAAGCTTAATTCGTCCAGCATATTCCTCAAATGACATCTGCTCCATGAATCACATTAAAGAATCATTACCCTTACTCTGACTGTTCCTTTTACTTATATGTTTTCTAGATCTTAAGTGACGGCGTCTTTTCCGTGGATTGACATCCCTACCGCCAACCTAAATGTTGGCCGATTGGGAGCCAAAGCGTCATATTTTTCCTTTGCCCCTCATCTTTCCCTTCATAATTGCTGAGGGGCACAGGGCCTTGGGTGGGGCTTTAGTTTCCCGGGCGTTTCCGCACCCTCCTCAGCTCCCCGCCTTGCAGTGGCTTCGGTCTCCTGGGCTTTATTAGTGGTAAGCAGGGAGGGTTTTGTGGGGCCGTTCGGTTATGACCTTGGTCATGCTCGGGACCTTAGGGCTGCTCGGCAAGACACCCTGGGGAACAGCAACAACAACAACCATTAAGCTCTGCCAGATGTATATCTTGATTCATTGGTTTGTGTTTCTATTGTGTTGGTACTATTTTATTCAGTTAAACAAGCTAACCTATTCTAAGCTGGCCTAAGCTATCCTTGAATGTTTGAACAGTTTCTACTCAAACAGAGTTTAACCTATCCAATCTTCTATCTACCTATCTATCTATCTATATGCTCAGGCCCAATCCCCATTTTTCCTATTTTTATTTTTATATTCTATTTTATTCTATTTTATTATCTTGTTTTCCTTTTTTCTTGGGGGTGGCCGACTCAAGACAGAGCAAGAACAGGGAAAACACAGAAACAACATAAAACAATGAACAAACACAGATAAAAACACAAATTCACACACATCTAGGTCACCCAGGAGAAGACCCAGAGACCAGGGTAACCAAGGTCGCTCCAGCACTCCCCCGTCCCCCGACCACCCGGAGAGGTTCCGATCTCGGCAGGCAGACATGCAGCGGAGCCGAAGCCACAAGCCCGCCCACCAATCATATGGTCACCTAATATTGTTTGGACTTCGGCCAGGACATTCTTCTATTAACAAATTTACACATTTAACTTGATGGGGTCTTGAGGGGGGTTTATTGCACTTCTAATAAATAATAATGAGAAGCATTGTACATACTTGAAGGTGAAAGTCAACGATTTACTACCAGGTGCTGCACTTTATTAAAATATTAATGAAACGCCCACACCAAGATAATGACATAGTTAATAAGGTTGCGAGAGAGAGAGATAGATAGATAGATAGAGAGAGAGAGAGAGAGAGAGAGAGAGAGAGAGAGAGAGAGAGAGAGAGAGAGAGAGTACAAAGGAGTACAAAGGAAATCAAGCAACAGAAGATTTAGTGACCCCTCTAGGCTGCTTGTCCTCCAAAACACTGAGGATTAAGTGGCCAAACAGTGGTTTAGAGTAGGTAAGGGAAAATCGGAAAGGGAACTACTACCCTGGAACGAATGTCCGTGGCAGGATTAGGAAGTTAGTAGGGGACAGATGGGTTAGTAACATAACACATTCATGAGAGAGAGAGAGAGAGATGACGCCCAAAACGTGCTGCTCCCACCTGGTTCAGATGAACTCCAATACAATCCAACTCCTATGTGCAACTCTCCCACCCAAGAGTGAAACGTTATTCTCAGTCTTTCTTCTATTCAACAGCTGATCTCTGGAACTCTCTCCTAGAATCAGTCTTTCCTTTTACCTATGAATTGGATTGCGCTTCAAACTCAGTGTGTCCAGGCCTTTTGGCTCGAACGTCCCTTGATTTTGGCCATGTCACTCTTTGAACTCTGGGGGAGGCACTCGCTACAGACAGTTTTGCCTTTTGTCTCCCTCACTCACATAGAAAAAGAAAGAAAGACGATTTTATTTAGATTATATATGAAAGTCAATTTTTGTGCAGTTTAAGAAGGATCTGTGGTAGTAAAAGTTGTTAAGTGAGATAGTTCGAAGCCTGTTAATTGCAAGAGACCCTTTTTAAAACTATAAAATCGTCTAATAGTAGCCAGAATAAAGTTATAATGACGTCACCGGTACTGTAAAGGATGATTTAAGCTAACGAGGATCAGTATTTCGGGTAGTATTTTCCCCTTACGTGACCGCCATATCGCCCCCTATATACGGAACAGGCGAAGGACAGGTGGAGCAGCACAGAGGACCGCTAATTAGTATGGCACAGGTGAGAGGGAGGGACAGGCTGGAGAAAGGTAGGTATACAGGTGTGTGGATGTGTTAGCCATTGGTCACTTTCGTCTAAATTGTAGGTTCCCTATCGCTCGGCAGGGAAAAAATCGACACCTAAATTTTTTTTTTTTTTTTTTTTTTTTTTTCTATATTCCAACTACTCCCTCTCGGGCATAGGCTGAGAGCCTGTACATTCCACCACTCAACACGGTGAAGCCCGTGAGGTCTTGTTCCAGTCTGGGGAGTGAGACATGCGAAGCATCCATCATGGCTCGAAGCAGCTCCATCTCTGAAGCGGCCGGTTGCTTCGCTCAAGTGCTTCACGGTCTCACCCTCCAGACTCAGACCCTCACTCTCAGAACGCCACCTATTGAGCAGTGAACTCACTAGGCATTGTCCCCCTGTAACATATTTTGAATATAGGAATATTCATACAGTGTTATTTAGTCAGGGAACAATGAGGGTATTTTTTTGGCATTTCGGTGGGCTTTGTGGTAATGCACTGATACTAGGTACAGCACAAATTCAATCCCAATAATATCTTCCCATTGACATATCGGGATTTGAACCCGGGTCCATTAGATTACCAATCCAGTGGCATGACCACTACACCACACCTCCCCTGGCACGAAAGGTCTTAAAATCACCAGACTAATAAGGCGAACATCTTAAAATCTCAAAACTAATAGGGCTAAGCATGAGGGAGAACGGGATCAAGAACAAACAAAAGAAGTGGGTGGGCAGGTGTGTGGATGTGTTGGCTATTGGTGACATTCCTTACCCTTTCTCTCATAGGACTCATAAACCAAAAGGGTCATGTCAAATTACTGAAGACGTGCTATTTTTATACTTTGAGGTTAAGCAGTAATAGTTAAGCACATTACACTACACTACATTACAGTACACTATATTACACTACATTACACTATATTATATTACAGTACATTACACTACACTACATTACAGTACACTACACAGTACACTACAGTAATTGTCGACACCTGGGACAATTTCTACTACGATGACTATTTGTTTTCGGACGATGGAGTTCATCTGAACCAGGTGGGAGCAGCACGTTTTGGGCGTCTTCTCAACGATGCGGTGAAGGATTTTTGGAGAAGAAATCGTCTCAGCACAGGACAACCAGGAAGGAGGACCGAAGACAGCGAGGGCGGCAACCTGCGAAGGAATTAAATGCTAATCCGTCAAGAACTGCGAATTTGGATAAGGCTCCACCAACACGACCCAAATTCAAAACCGCCAGGGATAACGACCGAGGACCGATGACAGCCATGAATGTAAATGTAGATCCGACCAGAACCAAAATTTGATTAAAGAACGTTCTGCGAGTTCTAAAACCGCAACTTTAAAGGTTTTCTATGCAAACGCTCATAGCATACGCAATAAATTTTCAGATTTAGAGGAACTAGTGTTTACTGAAAATTATGATGTGATTGGTATAACAGAATCTTGGCTCAATACAGAAGATAGAGACTTTTTAGCAGAGTATTCACTTCCCGGTTATGTAATGTTTGAGAAAAGCCGAATAAATAAAAATGGAGGTGGCTTTTTATTTTATATCAAAGAAAGTCTTAACCCGACCCTCTTGTCAAAACCTCAAATTGTGAATGTCGACACATCTTTTGTGCTAATAAAGAATAATAAAGGTACAAAAATAATACTTGCATTAATATACAGACCTCCAGCTCAATCAGTGCAAACTGACCGAGAAATTTATGAACAAATTGCAGATGTAAGTAACTCACAAGATACCGTATTTTTTGGCGACTTTAATTTACCTGTGACCAAGTGGGGCGATACTCTTACTTCACACTCCGGACATGACTTGTATGCGAACTTGCAAGAGAGTTCACTCTATCAATTTGTTCGATCGCCGACGACCCGTGGTAATAATGTTCTTGACCTTGTACTTGCAACAAAAGAAGAATTAATAGAGAATTTGAATGTTGGTGATGAATTCAGTAACAGCGACCATCGTACAATAACTTTCAGTTTAAAGTTTACTAGTAACGAACCAAATAGCAGCATCGAAAAAGTCCCTAATTTCAAGAAAGCAAACTTTCATAAACTTAGAGCTATGTTTAAAGAAACTGACTGGAGCTTTTTAATTAACAATAACGACATAAATACATCTTGGGAATTATTCGAAACCACTTACCTAAAAGCAGTGCAGGACTGCATACCATCGAAAATACGGCGTCCAGGCCTTAATAATAAGCCCAAATGGTGGAATAAAGATATTTCAAAGTGTCTGCTTGCTAAAAAGTTTGCTAATGATAGATTAAAATCCTTACAAAATGACGAAGAACGGGTGAAATTTGTAGAGCTACGACGCAAAGCCAAAAAGTTAATTAAGCAAAGTAAAAAGACCCTGGAGTTACATGTTGCGAATCAAAGTAAAACAAACCCAAAAGAATTCTATAGTTATATCAGAAAGAAAAAAGTAGTTACTTCAACTGTTGGACCGTTAGGATGAAAATGGAGAATACACCGAAGACGAAGTACAAATGAGAAATGCCCTCAATACCTTTTTTGCATCAGTTTTTACAACGGAAGACCTCAGTGATATCCCTACACCATCGCCGATTCAGATTGATAATTCAGATGTTCTTAGCAATATCACCGTTACAGAGAGAGAAGTATTGAATTGTTTAGATAAACTCAAGGTAAATAAAACGCCTGAACCTGATAAAATCTCACCTAGAGTCCTAAAGGAAGCTAAGGATGAGCTCTCCAAACCACTGACATTGCAAATTTAATAAATCCTTGCAGTCTGGAAATATGCCTGATCAGTGGAAGCTAGCCAACGTAACATCGATATTCAAATGGATAGCAAATTGGCTCAGCGACAGAAAGTAAAGAGTAGTCATAAACGGTAAGGCATCTAAATGGACCAATGTAAGTAGCGGGGTACCCCAGAGATCGGTACTAGGACCAATTCTCTTTCTAATTTACATCAACGACATAGATGAGGGTCTCACCTGTACAATCTCAAAATTTGCTGACGATACAAAAATTGCAAAACAGAGAAACCGATCTGGGAGTAACAATATCGAGTAACCTAAAACCGAGCCAACAATGTTCAGAAGTTGTTAAGAAGGCAAACAAAATAATTGGTTTTATAGGCAGGTCATTTGAGCATAAATCCAAAGACGTTATCCTAACCCTTTACAATTTCTTAGTCCGCCCTCTTCTGGAATACTGCGTTCAATCCTGGTGCCCTTATTACCAAAAAGATATAGACAAGCTAGAACGAGTTCAACGTAGAGTTACCAAAATGATACCTAGCCTAAAGAACAAACCATACGAGGAGCGTCTTAGAAAATTAAATATATTTCCTTTAACCCAGCGCAGATTAAGAGGCGACTTAATTCAAGTGTTCAAAATCATCAAAGGCATCGACAATATGAACTGTAGTAAGTACTTCACTATCGACCAATCTAATTACACGCGGGGAAACGGTTGCAAAATTATTGGTAAATCTTTTAACTCACACGAAGTTAAGAATTTCTTCTTCAATCAAGTTTATGGAATGGGCTTCCCCGAGATGTCATAGACTGCAGCACCGTTGATTCATTTAAACTTCGCCTAGACAAATATCTCGCATCAAACCCGCGACTGACTGCGTTTCTAAATGAATAACTTTATTTTATCCTCCCATCAGTTACTAACCCATCTGTCCCCTACTAACTTCCTAATCCTGCCACGGACAACATTAGTTCCAGGGCAGTAGTTCCCTTTCCAATGTTCCCTTACCCTCTCTAAACCATTGTTTGGATACTTGATCCTCAGTGTTTTGGAGGACAAGCAGCCTAGAAGGGTCACTAGATCTGTTGTTGCTTGATTTCCTTTATAATCCTTTGTACAGTACACAGTTGGCAGGGAGGGTTCTGTGGGGGCGCTCAGTTATGGCCTTGGCCTTGCTCGGGGACTTGGGGCTGTTCGGCCAGGCAGCTTGGGGAACAACAACAACAACAACAACAACAGTACACTATATTACACTACATTACAGTACACTATATTACACTACATTACACTATATTACAGTAAATTACAGTACACTATATTACACTACATTACAGTACACTATATTACACTACATTACACTATATTATATTACACTACATTACACTATATTAGGACACTACATTACACTATATTATATATACACTACATTACACTATATTATATTACACTACATTACACTATATATTTACACTACACTATATTACACTGCACTACACTACACTATATTACACTACACAACACTATATTACACTACACAACACTATATTACACTACACAACACTATATTACACTACACAACACTATATTACACTGCACTACACTACACAACACTATATTACACTACACAACACTACACTATATTACACTACATTACAGTACACTATTACACTACATTACACTATATTATATTACACTACATTACACTATATAACACTACATTACAGTACACTATAGTACACTACATTACACTATATTATATTACACTACATTACAGTACACTATATTACACTACATTACAGTACACTATATTACACTACATTACACTATATTATATTACAACTACATTACGTACACTATATGTACACTATATACACTACATGTACACTATATTACATACATTACACTATATTACACTACATTACACTATATTATATTACACTACATTACAGTACACGTACACTATATTATTACACTACATTACAGTACACAACATTACACTACAGTACACTAACATTACACTATTTACACTACATTACAGTACACTATATTACACTACATTACAGTACACTATATTACACTACATTACACATATATTATTACACTACATTACAGTACACTATATACACTACATGTACACTATATACACTACATGTACACTATATACACTACATGTACACTATATACACTACATGTACACTATATACACTACATGTACACTATATACACTACATGTACACTATATACACTACATTACAGTACACTACACTACAGTACACTATATTACACTACATTACACTATATTATATTACACTACATTACACTATATTACACTACATTACAGTACACTATATTACACTACATTACACTATATTACACTACATTACAGTACACTATACACTACATTACACTATATTACACTACATTACAGTACACTATATTACACTACATTACAGTACACTATATTACACTACATTACAGTACACTATATTACACTACATTACACTATATTATATTACACTACATTACAGTACACTATATTACACTACATTACACTATATTACACTACATTACAGTACACTATATTACACTACATTACAGTACACTATATTACACTACATTACACTATATTATATTACACTACATTACAGTACACTATATTACACTACATTACAGTACACTATATTACACTACATTACACTATATTATATTACACTACATTACAGTACACTATATTACACTACATTACAGTACACTATATTACACTACATTACACTATATTATATACACTACAGTACAATTACATATTACACTACATTACACTATATTATATTACACTACAGTACACTATATTACACTACATACATTATATTACACTACAGTACACTATATTACACTACATTACACTACACTATATTACACTACATTACAGTATACTATATTACACTACATTACAGTACACTATATTACACTACATTACAGTACACTATATTACACTACATTACAATACACTATATTACACTACATTACACTATATTATATTACACTTCATTACACTATATTATATTACACTACATTACACTATATTATATTACACTACATTACACTATATTACACTACATTACAGTACACTACACTACAGTACACTATATTACACTACATTACAGTACACTATATTACACTACATTACAGTACACTATATTATACTACATTACAGTACACTATATTACACTACATTACACTATATTATATTACACTACATTACAGTACACTATATTACACTACATTACACTATATTATATTACACTACATTACAGTTCACTATATTACACTACATTACACTATATTATATTACAGTACATTACACTATATTATATTACACTACATTACACTATATTACACTACATTACAGTACACTATATTACACTACATTACACTATATTATATTACACTACATTACAGTATACTATATTACACTACATTACAATACACTATATTACACTACATTACACTATATTATATTACACTACATTACACTATATTATATTACACTACATTACAGTACACTATATTACACTACATTACACAATATTATATTACACTACATTACAGTACACTATATTACACTACATTACAGTACACTATATTACACTACATTACACTATATTATATTACACTACATTACAGTACACTATATTACACTACATTACACTATATTATATTACACTACATTACAGTACACTATATTACACTACATTACAATACACTATATTACACTACATTACACTATATTATATTACACTACATTACACTATATTATATTACACTACATTACACTATATTATATTACACTACATTACACTATATTATATTACACTACATTACACTATATTACACTACATTACAGTACACTACACTACAGTACACTATATTACACTACATTACAGTATATTACACTACATTACAGTACACTATATTACACTACATTACAGTACACTATATTACACTACATTACACTATATTATATTACACTACATTACAGTACACTATATTACACTACATTACAATACACTATATTACACTACATTACACTATATTATATTACACTACATTACACTGTATTATATTACACTACATTACAGTACACTATATTACACTACATTACTATACACTATATTACACTACATAAGAACATAAGAACATAAGAACATAAGAAAATGGGAGTCTGCAGAAAGCCGATTGGCCTAAGCAAGGCAGATCCCTGTCCCACACAACCCCAATTCATTACAAAGCCCAATTATAGGCTTCACACTCTAATACCCTGAGGATCATCTTACCAAAACGGTTAGAGATTAACGCAGGATTATGGAGGTCTGCAGAGCGCTGATTGGCCCAACCCGGCTGATCCCCCTTCACACCCAACCCTTCTCGTCCATATGCTTATCCAATTTTATCTTAAAGCTCCCTACAGTTTTAGATCCCACTATAGCACTTGGTAGTCCATTCCCCCCGTCTACAACTCTGTTACCAAACCATACTTGCCTATATCTTTTCTGAAACGAAATTATCTAATTTGAAACCATTGGTACGAGTTCTTTCGCTATCACTGAGCTTTAGTACATTTGTCATGTCCCCTTTGTTAATCCCACTAACCCACTTGAACACCTCTATCATATCCCCTCTAACTCTGCGTCTCTCTAACGAATGTAAACCTAATTTCTTCAACCTTTCTTCATACGAAAGATTTCTAATATTATGGATCATTTTTGTCATTCTACGCTGTACTCTCTCCAATGAATCTATGTCCATTCTGTAATAAGGACACCAAAATTGGACAGCATAATCCATATGGGTCTCACTAATGACAAGTAAAGTTTTAAGATAACATCAGCAGTTCTGTTACTCACACTCCTAGAGATGAACCCGAGAATCCTGTTTGCCTTATTACGAACGCTTATACACTGTTTTCTAGGCTTCAAATCATTGCTAACAAACACACCTAGATCTTTCTTGCAGTCTGAATTTTCTAATTCTAAATTAGCTAGTTTATATTTAACATTTGTTTGCATCTTCCCTATCTTTAATACCTTGCATTTGTCAATGTTAAACTTCATCTGCCAATTTACTGACCATTCATGTAAGGTATCTAGATCCCTTTGGAGGCACTCTATATCGCTATCTGAATCAATTGATCTCCCTAGTTTAGTATCGTCTGCGAATTTACTTATCCTACTAGTTATACCTAAATCTAGGTCATTTATGTATATAAGAAACAACAGGGGACCTAATACCGATCCCTGGGGGACACCACTTTTGACTGCTCCCCATTCTGACTTGGTACCATTTATGCTGACTCTCTGCTTCCTACCAATTAGCCATGACCTAATCCATCCTAACAACGCCCCACCTATTCCATGTGCCTCAACCTTTCTCATCAATCTCTCATGAGGGACTCTGTCGAAAGCTTTACTGAAATCTAAATATATAATATCATATGACTTGTCATTATCTACTGCTTCATATACCTCTGAGAAAAAACTAAGCAAATTAGTAAGGCAAGACCGTCCCTGAGTGAATCCATGCTGAGAAGAATTGATTAAGTTAAATGTTTCTAAGTGGTTTCTCATTTTCCTAGCAATAATTGACTCTAGTAGTTTTCCTATGATTGAAGTGAGACTAATGGGACGGTAATTGGATGCTATTGATTTATCACCTTTTTTGAAGATCGGAACTACATTTGCAAGCTTCCAAGCTTCTGGAACTATACCTGTTTCTAATGACTTGTTAAATAGAAATGTTAATGGATAACTTAACTCATCTCTGCATTCTTTTAATACTCTAGCATATACCTCATCAGGACCAGGCGATTTATGAGGTTTCAGTCTGTCAATTTCCTTAACCACATCATTTCTACTTATAGTAACCGTACTTAACCTATTTTCTATACTATCGCTGTATACCTTACGGACTTCTGGAAACTGTGCCAAATTTTCATTAGTGAAAACGGAAAGAAATTGACTATTTAATGTACTGCACATTTCTAAATAACTTTCTGTCAATTTTCCTATCGAAGTTTTAAGGGGACCAATTACATCTCTAACCTTGGATTTATATAGTTGGTAAAAAGCTTTAGGATTATTTTTTGAATCATTGGCAACCTTAATTTCATAATTTCTTTTTTCTTTACTAATATCCTTTTTTACCTGTCGTGATAGATTCTGATAGTAAGCAAGTAGGTGAATTTCGCCTTTTTTAATTTTTCTATATATTCCTCTCTTTTTTCCTAGAAGATCTAATAGTCTATTATTCATCCATTTGGGTTGGTTCTGTGTTGATCTAAATTTTCTTTTGGGGATATATTTATTTTGCGCATTGAATACTGACTTGATAAAATTATCGTATGTATCTACTACATTACACTATATTATATTACACTACATTACAGTACACTACATTACACTATATTACACTACATTACAGTACACTATATTACACTACATTACAGTACACTATATTACACTACATTACAGTACACTACATTACACTACAGTACACTATATTATATTACACTACATTACAGTACACTATATTACACTACATTACACTATATTATATTACACTACATTACAGTACACTATATTACACTACATTACAGTACACTATATTACACTACATTACACTATATTATATTACACTACATTACAGTACATTATATTACACTACATTACACTACACTATATTACACTACATTACACTATATTATATTACACTACATTACAGTACACTATATTACACTACATTACACTACACTATATTACACTACATTACAGTACACTATATTACAGTACATTACAGTACACTATATTACACTACATTACACTATATTATATTACACTACATTACACTACACTACATTACAGTACATTATATTACACTGCATTACAGTACACTATATTACACTACATTACACTATATTATATTACACTACATTACACTACACTATATTACACTACATTACACTATATTATATTACACTACATTACAGTACACTATATTACACTACATTACACTATATTACACTACATTACAGTACACTATATTACACTACATTACAGTACACTACATTACACTACATTACACTATATTATATTACACTACATTACATAAGAACATAAGAACATAAGAAAATGGGAGTCTGCAGAAAGCCGATTGGCCTAAGCAAGGCAGATCCCTGTCCCACACAACCCCAAATCAATTACAAAGCCCAATTATAGGCTCAACACTCTAATACCCTGAGGATCATCTTACCAAAACGGTTAGAGATTAACGCAGGATTATGGGGGTCTGCAGAGCGCTGATTGGCCCAACCCGGCTGAACCCCCTTCACACCCAACCCTTCTCGTCCATATGCTTATCCAATTTTATCTTAAAGCTCCCTACAGTTTTAGATCCCACTATAGCACTTGGTAGTCCATTCCACCCATCTACAACTCTGTTACCAAACCAATATTTGCCTATCTCTTTTCTGAAACGAAATTTATCTAATTTGAAACCATTGGTACGAGTTCTTTCGCTATCACTGAGCTTTAGTACATTTGTCATGTCCCCTTTGTTAATCCCACTAACCCACTTGAACACCTCTATCATATCCCCTCTAACTCTGCGTCTCTCTAACGAATGTAAACCTAATTTCTTCAACCTTTCTTCATACGGAAGATTTCTAATATTATGGATCATTTTTGTCATTCTACGCTGTACTCTCTCCAATGAATCTATGTCCATTCTGTAATAAGGACACCAAAATTGGACAGCATAATCCATATGGGGTCTCACTAATGACAAGTAAAGTTTTAAGATACATCAGCAGTTCTGTTACTCACACTCCTAGAGATGAACCCGAGAATCCTGTTTGCCTTATTACGAACGCCTATACACTGTTTTCTAGGCTTCAAATCATTGCTAACAAACACACCTAGATCTTTCTCGCAGTCTGAATTTTCTAATTCTAAATTAGCTAGTTTATATTTAACATTTGTTTGCATCTTCCCTATCTTTAATACCTTGCATTTGTCAATGTTAAACTTCATCTGCCAATTTACTGACCATTCATGTAAGGTATCTAGATCCCTTTGGAGGCACTCTATATCGCTATCTGAATCAATTGATCTCCCCATTTTAGTATCGTCTGCGAATTTACTTATCCTACTAGTTATACCTAAATCTAGGTCATTTATGTATATAAGAAACAACAGGGGACCTAATACAGATACCTGGGGGACACCACTTTTGACTGCTCCCCACTCTGACTTGGTACCATTTATGCTGACTCTCTGTTTCCTACCAATTAGCCATGACCTAATCCATCCCAACAACGACCCTCCTATTCCATGTGCCTCAACCTTTCTCATCAATCTCTCATGAGGGACTCTGTCGAAAGCTTTACTGAAATCTAAATATAATATCATATGTCACTATCTACTGCTTCATATACCTCTGAGAAAAAGCTAAGCAAATTAGTAAGGCAAGAACGTCCTGAGTGAATCCATGCTGAGAAGAATTTATTAAGTTAAATTTTACTAAGTGGCTTCTAATTTTCCTAGCAATAATGGACTCTAGCAACTTTCCTATGATTGATGTGAAACTAATGGGACGGTAATTGGATGCTATCGATTTATCACCTTTTTTGAAGATCGGAACTACATTTGCAAGCTTCCAAGCTTCTGGAACTAAACTGTTTCTAATGACTTGTTAAATATAAATGCTAATGGACTACTTAACTCATCTCTGCATTCTTTTAATACTCTAGCATATACCTCGTCAGGACCAGGCGATTTTTGAGGTTTCAGTCTGTCAATTTCCTTAAGCACATCATTTCTACTTATACTAACTGTACTTAACATATTTTCTATACTATCACTATATACCATATTGACTTCTGGAATCTGTGCCAAATTTTCATTAGTGAAAACGGAAAGAAACTGACTATTTAATGTACTGCACATTTCTAAATCATTTTCTGTTATTTCTCCTATTGAAGTTTTTAGGGGGCCTATTACATCTCTAACTTTAGATTTATATTCGTACTCGTACCAATGGTTTCAAATTAGATAAATTTCGTTTCAGAAAAGATATAGGCAAATATTGGTTTGGTAACAGAGTTGTAGATGGGTGGAATGGACTACCAAGTGCTATAGTGGGATCTAAAACTGTAGGGAGCTTTAAGATAAAATTGGATAAGCATATGGACGAGAAGGGTTGGGTGTGAAGGGGGATCAGCCGGGTTGGGCCAATCAGCGCTCTGCAGACCCCCATAATCCTGCGTTAATCTCTAACCGTTTTGGTAAGATGATCCTCAGGGTATTAGAGTGTTGAGCCTATAATTGGGCTTTGTAATTGATTTGGGGTTGTGTGGGACAGGGATCTGCCTTGCTTAGGCCAATCGGCTTTCTGCAGACTCCCATTTTCTTATGTTCTTATGTTCTTATTACAGTACACTATATTACACTACATTACAGTACACTATATTACACTACATTACAGTACACTATATTACACTACATTACACTATATTATATTACACTACATTACACTACACTATATTACACTACATTACAGTACACTATATTACACTACATTACACTATATTATATTACACTACATTACACTATATTATATTACACTACATTACACTATTATAAACTACATTACACTATTATATTACACTACATTACACTATATTATATTACACTACATTACACTATATAACACTACATTACAGTACATTATATTACACTACATTACAGTACACTATATTACACTACATTACAGTACACTATATTACACTACATTACACTATATTATATTACACTACATTACAGTACACTATATTACACTACATTACACTATATTATATTACACTACATTACAGTACACTATATTACACTACATTACAGTACACTATATTACACTACATTACACTATATTATATTACACTACATTACACTATATTATATTACACTACATTACACTATATTATATTACACTACATTACACTATATTATATTACACTACATTACACTATATAACACTACATTACAGTACATTATATTACACTACATTACAGTACACTATATTACACTACATTACACTATATTATATTACACTACATTACAGTACACTATATTACACTACATTACAGTACACTATATTACACTACATTACACTATATTATATTACACTACATTACAGTACACTATATTACACTACATTACAGTACACTATATTACACTAAATTACACTATATTATATTACACTACATTACACTATATTATATTACACTACATTACACTATATTATATTACACTACATTACACTATATTATATTACACTACATTACACTATATAACACTACATTACAGTACATTATATTACACTACATTACAGTACACTATATTACACTACATTACACTATATTATATTACACTACATTACAGTACACTATATTACACTACATTACAGTACACTATATTACACTACATTACACTATATTATATTACACTACATTACAGTACACTATATTACACTACATTACACTATATTATATTACACTACATTACAGTACACTATATTACGCTACATTACACTATATTATATTACACTACATTATAGTACACTATATTACACTACATTACAGTACACTATATTACACTACATTACACTATATTATATTACACTACATTACAGTACACTATATTACACTACATTACACTATATTATATTACACTACATTACACTATATTATATTACTCTACATTACAGTACACTATATTACACTACATTACACTATATTATATTACACTACATTACAGTACACTATATTACACTACATTACACTATATTATATTACACTACATTACACTATATTATATTACACTACATTACACTATATTATATTACTCTACATTACAGTACAGTACACTATATTACACTACATTACACTATATTATATTACACTACATTACACTATATTATATTACACTACATTACACTATATTATATTACTCTACATTACAGTACACTATATTACACTACATTACACTATATTATATTACACTACATTACAGTACACTATATTACACTACATTACACTATATTATATTACACTACATTACACTATATTATATTACACTACATTACAGTACACTATATTACACTACATTACACTATATTATATTACACTACATTACACTATATTATATTACACTACATTACAGTACACTATATTACACTACATTACAGTACACTATATTACACTACATTACACTATATTATATTACACTACATTACACTATATTATATTACACTACATTACAGTACACTATATTACACTACATTACAGTACACTATATTACACTACATTACAGTACACTATATTACACTACATTACACTATATTATATTACACTACATTACACTATATTATATTACACTACATTACAGTACACTATATTACACTACATTACAGTACACTATATTACACTACATTACAGTACACTATATTACACTACATTACACTATATTATATTACACTACATTACAGTACACTATATTACACTACATTACACTATATTATATTACACTACATTACAGTACACTATATTACACTACATTACAGTACACTATATTACACTACATTACAGTACACTATATTACACTACATTACACTATATTATATTACACTACATTACAGTACACTATATTACACTACATTACACTATATTATATTACACTACATTACAGTACACTATATTACACTACATTACACTATATTATATTACACTACATTACACTATATTATATTACTCTACATTACAGTACACTATATTATATTACACTACATTACAGTACACTATATTACACTACATTACACTATATTATATTACACTACATTACACTATATTATATTACACTACATTACACTATATTATATTACTCTACATTACAGTACACTATATTACACTACATTACACTATATTATATTACACTACATTACAGTACACTATATTACACTACATTACACTATATTATATTACACTACATTACACTATATTATATTACACTACATTACAGTACACTATATTACACTACATTACACTATATTATATTACACTACATTACACTATATTATATTACACTACATTACAGTACACTATATTACACTACATTACAGTACACTATATACACTACATTACACTATTATATTACACTACATTACACTATATTATATTACACTACATTACAGTACACTATATTACACTACATTACAGTACACTATATTACACTACATTACAGTACACTATATTACACTACATTACACTATATTATACTACACTACATTACACTATATTATATTACACTACATTACAGTACACTATATTACACTACATTACAGTACACTATATTACACTACATTACAGTACACTATATTACACTACATTACACTATATTATATTACACTACATTACAGTACACTATATTACACTACATTACACTATATTATATTACACTACATTACAGTACACTATATTACACTACATTACAGTACACTATATTACACTACATTACACTATATTATATTACACTACATTACACTATATTATATTACACTACATTACACTATATTATATTACTCTACATTACAGTACACTATATTACACTACATTACACTATATTATATTACACTACATTACAGTACACTATATTACACTACATTACACTATATTATATTACACTACATTACACTATATTATATTACACTACATTACAGTACACTATATTACACTACATTACACTATATTATATTACACTACATTACACTATATTATATTACACTACATTACAGTACACTATATTACACTACATTACAGTACACTATATTACACTACATTACACTATATTATATTACACTACATTACACTATATTATATTACACTACATTACAGTACACCCTATCCAACACATTACACTATATTAACACTACATTACACTATATTACACTACATTACCACTATATTATATTACACTACAGTACACTATATTTACTTACACTACATTACACTATATTACACTACATTACAGTACACTATTCACTAGATTACAGTACACTATATTACACTACATTACAGTACACTATATTACACTACATTACACTATATTATATTACACTACATTACAGTACACTATATTACACTACATTACAGTACACTATATTACACTACATTACAGTACACTATATTACACTACATTACACTATATTATATTACACTACATTACACTATATTATATTACACTACATTACAGTACACTATATTACACTACATTACACTATATTATATTACACTACATTACAGTACACTATATTACACTATATTATATTACACTACATTACAGTACACTATATTACAGTACATTACAGTACACTATATTACACTACTTACATATTATATTACACTACATTACAGTACACTATATTACACTACATTACACTATATTATATTACACTACATTACACTATATTATATTACACTACATTACAATATATTATATTACTCTACATTACAGTACACTATATTACACTACATTACACTATATTATATTACACTACATTACACTATATTATATTACACTACATTACACTATATTTATTACTCTACATTACAGGACACTATTACACTACATTACACTATATTATATTACACTACATTACAGTACACTATATTACACTACATTACACTATATTATATTACACTACATTACACTATATTTTATAACACTACATAACAGTACACTATATTACACTACATTACAGTACACTATATTACACTACATTACACTATATTATATTACACTACATTACACTATATTATATTACACTACATTACAGTACACTATATTACACTACATTACAGTACACTATATTACACTACATTACAGTACACTATATTACACTACATTACACTATATTATATTACACTACATTACACTATATTTTATTACACTACATTACAGTACACTATATTACACTACATTACAGTACACTATATTACACTACATTACAGTACACTATATTACACTACATTACACTATATTATATTACACTACATTACAGTACACTATATTACACTACATTACACTATATTATATTACACTACAGACAGTACACTAGATTACACTACATTACAGTACACTATATTACACTACATTACAGTACACTATATTACACTACATTACACTATATTATATTACACTACATTACAGTACACTATATTACAGTACATTACACTATATTATATTACACTACATTACACTATATTATATTACACTACATTACACTACACTATATTACACTACATTACACTATATTATATTACACTACATTACAGTACACTATATTACACTACATTACACTATATTACAGTACACTACATTACACTACATTACACTATATTATATTACACTACATTACAGTACACTATATTACACTACATTACACTATATTACACTACATTACATTACACTATATAACACTACACTACATTACACTACACTACATTACAGTACACTATATTACACTACATTACACTACATTACAGTACACTATATTACACTACATTACATTACACTACATTACAGTACACTATATTACACTACATTACACTACATTACAGTACACTATATTACACTACATTACATTACATTATATTACACTACATTACATTATACTATATTACACTACATTACAGTACACTATATTACACTACATTACACTACATTACATTACATTATATTACACTACATTACATTATACTATATTACACTACATTACACTAGATTACACTACACCACACTACACGACACTACACTATATTACATTACACTATATAACACTACACATTACACTTCACTACATTACACTACACTATAGTACACTACATTACATTATACTACATTACACTACACTATATTACACTACACGACACTACACTACATTACATTACACTATATAACACTACACATTACACTTCACTACATTACGCTACACTATAGTACACTACATTACATTATACTACATTACACTACACTATATTACACTACACGACACTACACTACATTACACTATATTACTTGTTTTTAGTTATGATAGTCTGAGGTGTGGATTTTGGCCTACCTATCATGAACCGGGTAGAGTGATATCTTGCTAGGCTCCTACCGCTACGTCTTGGGTCATAGCTATATATATAACGGGTGCTTGTTAAGATGCTCCCCTGTCAGGTATCGGATATGCATTATTAACATAACATTGGCCGATAACATCACGTACATTTATCATTGAGACACTTAAAGGGTGAGTTATATTTATAGGTTTCTATATTGGTTTATTTATTATTATTATCTTCTTTATATTTCCCATTTAAACCTAAATCAAGCTTTTCAAAATACCCCAAGACGCCCCTTCGAGACATACCATCTGATAACTGATTCCTCCTAAATTGCAGGCTCGCTATCGCTCGTCAGGGAAAAATTGACACATAAATAGCATGAAAGGCCCAACTAATGGGGCAAATGTCACACATTTTCAAAACTAATTTTCACCTCTCTCTCTCTCTCTCTCTCTCTTTCTCTGTATGTGTGTGTGTGTGTATTGTAGTACTAGCGTATCGGCCAAGGAAAACAGGAGCTGGAGCCCGCTCCTGAGGAGAGGACCCAGAGCCTGTCCCACCAGTTCGGAGAAGATCCGCGGCGCGATGTGGAGACCGAAGGGAAGGCCGGCGAACAGGAACACACGATCGGAAGTCCGAACGGCCAAGAATCGCTGGAATTGAGGATGGAGAGGAACGAGCCAAGACGCAGCCTGGAGGGCCAGCGACACTACCCACGACAGAGGGCGCAGGGCCAGGCGTATCTGGGGTACCGGCAGCATCCGAAACCGTGTGTGCACGATGCGCCCGGTGAGGGCCAACATAGCCACCACCGGGCGCATCGCGTCGCAGTTCTACTCCGGGACCAGAAATACACGGGAGAGGAAAACCGGGTGACCGGCGGTCAACTCCCTCGACGTGACCCTGCCCATGCATGGATGTGAACACGCGGGCCACCTCTGAAGAGATGGGCCGGCGTCGGTGACAAGAGCGGAGTGGGGGTCTGGACGTCCACCTCCAGGTGAGACCCCTCCACGCAATCCGCCGCCCCCAACGTCCCTCGCGGCCACCGAGGGGCGCAAGGGCGAAAACAACCCGTGGGAGCTCCCGAGAGGAGGGGAGCGACCCGGGCGGCCAGGCGAGAAGGAGAACAAGGAGACCGACCCAGAGAACCTACACATTGTTTTGACGTGGAGGTACCCCCGGTATGGTCCGTGCGGGCATGAGCGCCACGTTGACCTCCTCTACCCCACCCCCCCAACTTCGTCGAAAAGGGCGGGCCACCCCAACCCCTGCCCGTCGCGGGGCCGACCCCGGCGAAGGGCGGCCGGAAGTGGAAGGCCGGCCAGCCCCGACACGGCGGGGATGAAAAGGGGGCAAGAACAGAAGGACGAGGCGGAACTGACGCACCGGCCTGTAACGTCCCTGTCCTGCGCCCGTGCATGGCGGCAGCACTTGCAGCAGCACCCCGAAGAGGACCGGCAGAAGGACGGGACTGAGAAGATCCCGCTCGCGACACAGCGCGTCGTTGCGTGTCGTAAGCAGGGTCCGCCGATAGAGAAGCGTAGCGGACCCAAGCATGCCACGCAAAAAAGCACCGACAGAGAGAGCGCAGAGTACAACAAACCCTGATGAATATCCAAGGGGGCTGGCCGGCAGAACGAGGTGCCACGCACAAAACCGCCTTCAGCTCGGGAACCAAAGACACCGCGAGCCGAAGGGGGATCCGCCGAACGCGGCCCAAACCCTCGCGAAGATCGCCTGGTGCAGACGCCGCGAGAAGCCGCAGGTGGTGAACAGAAGTCTGGAGGGAACCAAAAGACAAGAGAAGAAGTTCGGCACCCACCGCCGCAAGGGAAAAACCCTGTCGACAGAGGACTGAACTGGGTGAGAGAAGAACGGGGTAGCAATAGAACAAAGTTCAAGAACGGGCGCGCTGAACCAGGACCAGAATGCGCCGTCCAACCCGCCGACAGACACAAGAGGAGGCAAAAGCAGTGATGACTCCGGGGGAGGGACTGAAGGAGAGCCGGCGACGGAACGGCCGGCGAAGACGAAGGCCTCAGCAAACCAGGCCCCCAACGGGAGAGGGTGATCGAGCAAGATGGCTAAGCCAGGCGTACCGTCGTCGCACAAACCCGTCCCATAGGAGGACAGTCCCGTCAACACAGCCAGGGACTGAACAACCTGAAGGATGTCCCGGCGGCTGAAGTCTGACCAGAGCATAGGCCTGCAGAAGGGAGGGGGACCGTAGCAGGGGTAGGTATGGTGAGGCGCTGAGGGTGTGTCACCGCCAAGAAGCGCGATAAGAGGGAATCTTGCATCGACTCCAAGCGCCCGTCGATGCGTGACACAAGCCACCCCTGCATAGCCGACAATCGATCCGAGAGAGGTGACCCCCCCCCCCCCCCCCCAAGAATGGTCGGCCCGCAGGCGTGAGCGCGAGCGGGAGCGAGATCCACGACACGAACCTCCTCTTCCAGCGACACTTCAGCCCCTGAGAAAGGGGACCCCGAAACCACGCGATACCCCACCGAGCCAAGAGGAGGGGTACCCCCGTGGCGAGACAGTAAGTGAAGGTCAGGGAGAGAAGAAGGAGGAGGAGCAGGACGACAGGAGTGGGAAGACTGGCCGGGTGAAAAGACAGCATCCGGTGTTCGCAGGCGGTCACCCATCCAAGTACGAACCAGACCCTACATTGCTTAACTTCGCTGATCGGACGAGAAGCGGTGCATTCAACGTGGTATGGCCGTTGGCTGAAAAGAGGTCAGAAGTAGCCGCGGGGGGAAACAGAACAAGGATCCCCGGGGCAAAGATAACAGGGCGGCCCGACACCGAGGCGGAGGAGGGAGGGACCGCCACCGTGGGACGAGACCGTGAAGGAAGAAGAGGCACCGAAGCAGGTGAAGTAGGAGGAGAAGCAACTACATCCTGGCGTACCCTCCTGGACAGTGTAGGAGGAGGGAGCAGAGGGCCAGCTACAGCCTGAACCTCCGCGCGCGTAGAGGACAAAGTAAGAGGACGTCGTACGAGCAGGGGAATTGGGCGGAAGGTAGTAGAGCCCCGACCCGGAGAGGCCAGGGGAGGGCGCACAGGGGCAGAGCTGCTAACCCCGGCCTCAGGGCGAGAACCATGACGAGGGCGATGGGCGCCGTCAAGGCGATCAGGAGGACAACGAGAGGCAGGAGAGGATGGGCGACGAGGCGAGCGAGAGCGTGGACGGAGCAGGGGATCCCCCCGACGATGTGACGACCGGCTGCGGGACCCAGGGGAGAGGGCCCGAGCAGGGAGAGGTCCAGGCGAACGGCCTTCAGTCGGGTCAGGGATACCCAGGGCGACGCGGATCCGGGCGGCAACAAAGGCCGGGGAACGGTGGCCCACAGTCCAAAAGTGGCGGGAGACTATCGCCCACACCGACTGAAGGGAAGCAGAGGCCACTGCCGCCGCCGAGGAACCAGGGCTATGGTGCACCACATCCACCAGGGCCAGACACGGGCCACACAGAGCAGGGAGGTAGGCCGTAGAGGACACACAGTGCGAGTGGCGCAAGCAGGACTTGTGGCTCACCAAGCACGGGGAGCTACAACCATGGCGAAAGCAAGGCAGCCTACCTGCACTGGAAGAACACACCCCATAATCAGCACGTCGAAGGAGTAAGTGGAGAGAATGTCCAAGAAGAACCAGGGAAGGAGCATGGGGAAACAGGAACACACATGCAAACAGGTATCCGTACTCACACTAAACCGGGAGCACAGAGGTAGGTGAGTAGGGCGGGCGAGGTGGAAGAGCACTAGAAGAACCTGCGAAGATGGAGAAAGTGTTAACCACCACTCAACACCTTACATGCAGGGCCTATAACACCAGTAAAGTGCACACACCAAATAGTATCAGGCAACAAGATGACATAAAAAATATCAATAGTGAAAGCCAACTATTACCGCAAATTTGCGGGCCAATGGAGGCATAACCGTACCGACACCACCCTCCCGCAATTTTGCGGGATCCCCCCCCAGCGATCTCCGCAAATTTGCGGGGAGCCGAAACGTCCCAGAGGACCGAATCGAGCTGCCGCAAATTTGCGGGACCGGCCGAGATGGTCCGGCGCCGAAAAAGCGAGAGGAGCGTCTAGGGAATACCAAAAAAGGGCCACAAAAATGCGTCATCTCCTTATGAACTCCAAGCGATGATGGCCATCAAGCTGAGCAGTGTCTTCCTTGAAAATATCCTAACTCAACCGGTAAAGGGAGAGGCAAGGAAGACACACCAGGGGAGAGGAGGCACATCCCCCAGGAACCACCCAACCCACAGAGATAGAGCAAAGCCCATGAGGAGAAGTGGCAGGGAGGGTGGTTTAGCACAAACAGGGGCCCCCGTGAGGTACCCCTGGATTGGGCAAAAACGACTATGAAAGGATGGAGGTGAAACAGGAAGAGAAAACAAAAACCAGTAAATGAAACTGGTGAGAAAAAGGGTGGCCTAGCCGAGAGCAGAGAATGTGTCAGGGGCGAAAAACCCTGTGGTGTGAAGGAGGGGCCCCCATGGGGTACCCCTGGATTATCACGAACCACCTGTCGCCCAGGCCCTTGAGACACAGTGAAGGCTCGAAAGGGGGGACTCGGGAATAACGCTAATAATGCGGCCGACACAAAATCTACAAACAGCACCGCCACCAACGAAATCTCAGATTGTTTACCAACGGTACACCTTAGGCTATGAAAAAATGAAAACTCATAGGGGCATAGCAATTCCTGAATGAGAAAACGAGCTAGGCTAAATTAAGCTAAAAGCTAAACTATGCCCAGACTAACAGGAAAAAAGAATATGAAAAGAGAAAGAATGAAAAACATATAAGAGGAACGCCAGGCGCCCCCGTACCTTCGGTAGGCTATTTCCACACGCGTCTCCATTATACACACTTAGGAGCCCATTTACGTGTGCCCTAGATCACGTAACATCTGTCTAACAAAAAAGAAGGCCAGATAAGCCGAAACGAACCTAAAACAGGGTGAATTGAAGGAGCACAACAAAAGCGGACTCAACAGGGAGACGCGTGAAAAAATAATAACAAGAGAGGGTCGCTCATGCGCACGTTCGACAGGGATCTGCACATGACGGAACACGAGATGGGCCTTAAGCGTTAACTAAGGTAAACCCCTTTTTCTTCTCTTCTATGCTTTTTTCACCTTCGGTGGTAGTTTTGGTTAATGTACAACGTCTCCTAGAGCAAGATAAGGAGTAGACTCTAGACGTTTTCTTTTTAACCGCGGTTGGAATGACGACATAGCAGTCAAAATAGACAAGTCGTCATTGCAATTAGGTTAATAGCCTTGACGTTGGATTTTCCAAGACTACTAACAAATATTATGTTTAGAGCATATAAAATCCATATTTGTTTTCAAATATTGCAAAATAATTGGTGACCAACTTATTTAGTTATACTGCCTAGCCTATAACAACTAGCCTACTCTACCTAGGCTACTGTACTACGGTAACCTAACTAAAGTCCTGAATACCTGTAAATCCTCTCCTGATCTCCCCATTGCCCCCACACTCCAAGCTGTCCATACTCCATAATCTGGACAACATGCGGCTTGTGGGTGCAACAGCATAAAATGCTACGGGCAGCAAGGTTCGTAATCTCACACAATGTTACCAAATCCGGATTATGCTTTAGTTTACTTTTTACACTGTTACCAATTCAATCCGGGTGGATGGGGCTCGTTGGGAGGCGATGTACGTATCTCTAAAACATGACGTCACTCACCATCTGCGCATGCGTGAGAATCTAGGCCCCCTTGGCCCTGCCCCTCACCTCCGTTGCCTTTAAATATACCCTTCAAACCGTTACAACCAGATGTCTCCGTAGCTCACTCGGTATAATGCCCGCCCGCCACTGAGGAAACCTGCGATCGATCCCACTCGTTTTTGGTATATTTTTTATTTTTTTATTTCGTTATATTTGTTATTTTGGTTATTTTGGTTATATTTTAGGGTTAGGTTAGGCTAGGTTAATCTAATCTAATCCAATATAATAGTTATACATTTGAGGGGCGGGGCCAAGATTATCACGCATGCGCAGATGGTGAGTGACGTCCTGTTTTAGAGCTACGTACATAGCCTCCCGGCTCGTTAGCATTGGTCGGCAACCCTTCTAGGGGAGACAACCTTATAAAAATCTGGGTGGATGGGACTCGTCAGCCTTGATCGGCAACCTGTCTAAGGAAGTAAACCGGATACAAATCCGGGAATGAGTTGTGTTTTAAAGTCAGTGAAAATAGGCTAGCCTAAACAGACCTCGGATGCGGAAATACCCTGAGCCGAACAGGCCAAGTGGGATATCTCTATTGGTCGAACTGGTAAGGTGCCTGCACCCAAGGGTCGAGAGTTCGTGCCCCCACCAGGGCATGATATTTTCGTGAGGCTATTTCCGCATTTAACGAAGTTTAGGTGTGCTGGTTAAATTGTTCAGATGGTTGAGAGTAAGATCGGAGCTCCATAAATCCTCTTTCGGGTATGGTGTAAAAACCGATCCCCACAGGACAAGGAAGAGGATAGGAGAGATCAGGGAGTGTTGTGAGACTCGATTGGGTTGGGTTGTGGAGTTGCCAGCCACCCAAGCGAGTTGCCAACTGGGCAGTTTGTAGGTGCGTGTAGCATCGCTCAGTGAAGTTGACTCACCATTCCCGTTCATCTCTCTGACGGACTCTCGGTCGATTCGGCTCAAGCTTGTTCCTCTCTGTTCGGAGCTTTCGCTTCCCGGAAGGTGAAGTAGTGTAAAGTCAGTGAAAATAGGCTAGCCTAAACAGACCTCGGATGCGGAAATACCCTGAGCCGAACAGGCCAAGTGGGATATCTATATTGGTCTAACTGGTAAGGTGCCTGCCTCACACCTAAGGGTCGAGAGTTCGTGCCCCCACCAGGGCATGATATTTTCGTGAGGCTATTTCCGCATTTAACGAAGTTTAGGTGTGCTGGTTAAATTGTTCAGATGGTTGAGAGTAAGATCGGAGCTCCATAAATCCTCTTTCAGGTATGGTGTAAAAACCGATCCCCACAGTGTTACCGGGCGTACGTCCCTAAGGGTAAGGCAAATTAGTGGATGGATTAGCCAAACACCACTCTAGAAAAATAGGGGATGGATGTAGTTACCGGGTGTACCACTACCGACATACAACATAATCATCTATAAATACTTATAATAAAATAAATACTTATAAATCTATAATACTAGGTTAGGTTAGGTTAGGTTGTTTGGTTAGGGTAATGTATTTTTGTATCCAAAGGCAGTCAAAATAGACGGGAACATGATGGTGAGCGTCCGCGTAGTGTAAACAAGACGGGCGGTACACCCGGTAACTACATTCTTGGCAAAAATAGTGCTAATAGTGGGGGGGCCAATGTAACAGATTGGGGTTTCCCGTTGGTTTTGCGTGTTCATTTTTGGCAACCATTATGAACGTGTTCTTAGCATTGCTAGGAAGTGGGAAAATGATGTCGCAATTTTTTCTGATGAAATTTAGTGACCCAAATATTGTCTGTTGCATTACACATAATGCCAGTGCTCGGGAGCGATTCTTCCTTACAGCTCCAGAGCCGAGTAGGCTCGCTGAAAAAGCACATGTGATGGCTGGCTCACCAACAGCTAGGCTACACGCAAGGAACACCATGATCTGTCACTGGCTGTCTGGACAAGGCAGGAAGAGAACATTGCACGACTGAAGAGTGTGCTCAGATCCTCCGTAAATCCTATGAAATATGAGGGTGAAGACCTGACCAACATCATCACAAAGGGTGTGATGCCAGCCGTGGTGCAAAAAGATGTGTGCAACCAAGATGACATTGGGCAGCAGAAGTACCGGTATGTCAAGTTTGTTGAGGAGCGCATCAACACAAATGAGGTCAGTGTCTGGGCCAGAATGAAGAAGGAAGGTTCAACTGAAGACATGGAAAAGTGCAAGGAAGTCAGTGACACACAAACTGGCTGATCAGGTAGTAGAGCTCAAGGATGACAGGTCACTATTTGCCCGCATGTTGATTGTTGCTCGGTCACGCCCTGAGATCAACCTCAAGGTGAGCATTGGCCAGCATGAGTTCACGTCCCTCCCACGAGCTTTGTTCACAGTGAGTGGCGAGCTCCTACCATGCACAGACAAGAGCAAGCTGATGGCTATACTTGAGGAGCTGCCAAACAAAACTGGTGGTGATCTGCAGCCAGAGGATGTCACCAATGACACTGCTCCATTGCCACCAAGGAAGGTGACTGTCATTGATGGTATGGCAGTTGTCCAGGCAATGGGTAAGCCACCTTGGGTCAAAACATGTGCCCAATGGGCTGACCACTTCACAGCCACATTGGACAGCAAGTGCAGTGACTATGATGAGGTCCATCTATAGTCTTTGACCGCTATGATCTTCCCACTTCACTGAAGGAGGCCACGAGAGAGCGACGCCAGGGTGGCAAGCCGGCTACTGCTTATCATGTCACAGACAACACACCAGTCAGTAAGATGTCAGCAAAGCAGTTCTTGTCCAGTACCACAACCAAAGATAAACTGACGGTTTATCTTGCAAAGAAAGCTCTCCACCACTTTGAGGGTAAGCCCAAGGTCTTCATCGTGACTTCACGGCAAGAGACCCTTTCGAACTATGGATGTTCAACATCTCTGCAGCTCCCAAGAAGAAGCTGACACAAGGCTTATCCTACACAGTCTGGATGCTGCTCGAAGAGGAGCAACAGAACTCTACATTCAGTCACCTGACACTGATGTGTTTGTTCTTGCAATCCACCGTTACCATCAGCTCTGCAGGAACACCTACTTCGTCACTGGTGTGGGTAACTAGAAGCGGGTAATCCCACTGGGACCAGTAGTAAATGCACTTGGCGCTGCAAAGGCTGAAGCCTTACCAGGATTTCATGCCTTCTCTGGAGCCGACATAACAGGCCGATTTGCTAGCAAGGGGAAGCTGACCTGTTGGCAAGCACTAAACAGATGCTCCATGGAGGTGGTATCTGCATTTGCTGCCCTGGGAACCTGCGAGGAGCTGGGTGTTGACACTGAACGTGCCATTGAAACATTTGTTTGCCAGGTCTATGAGCCTGGTACCACTGTGGTGGATGTTGGTGATCTCAGGTGGAAGCTTTTCACCAAGAAACAACTAGAAGCTCAAAAGCTACCTCCGACACGAGGAGCCTTACATGAAGCCATTGCCCGAGCACATTACCAGGCCATGGTGTGGTACCAGGATGACATTCCCCACCCTCAGCTACCACCAGCAACACACCATGGGTGGAAGGAATAGGGGGATAGACTAGTGCCAGTCCCAACAAGGGATCCTCCAGCTCCAGCCACAGTTACCTCATCAAATGTGGGTGCAAGAAGACCAGTTGCGGGTCCAACTGTTCCTGTAGGTCCCAGCGCCTCAACTGCTCCGAGATGTGTAGGTGTGGAGCCGATGAGGAGGTGTGCAGTAACGTCAGCCAGGCACTCTTGGGAATTGATGAGGATGGAGAAGAAGGAGATCCTTCCATCTAACTAGCTTCTCCTCTAGCTGCACTTTCTCCACTGCTTCTATATCTTTCACCATATATGGAGCCCACACCTAGTTTGCATAATTCCAGGTGCGGCCTAATCAGCGCTGTATCGAGATTACTGAAAATGTCTTCATCCAATGACACAAATGTCCTCCTTATCAGCCCTACAATTTTATTGGCTTTATTTATCTTCTCCGCTAAATGTTCTGAGAAATTTAACTTATTGTCTATCACTACTCCTATATCCTTTTCTGCACTAACTTCCTCCATTGTTTCATACATACTGTATCCTACCTTGTCTGTCTTGTTTGTCCCAACCCGCATGTACTTGCATTTATTTTGGATGAAAAGGCATTAACCAATGTTCAGACCATCCCTTCATGCACTCCACATCTTGAAGCAAACCCACGGCTTCCTTACTCCTCACCCTTCTATATTGCTTGGTGTCATCTGCATACAATTATATTTCATTTCCGTATGTTATAACTTCAGGTAAGTTGTTAATGAACATAACAAACAGTAGTGGTCCCAACACAGATCCCTGAGGTAGCCCACTTGTAACTTCCCTCCACCCCGAGCCTATTCCATTGACCAGTACCCTCAGGAAGGCCTCTATCCACTTCACAAATTTCTCTCCTATATTATACCTTCTGACCTTCTCTAATAGCCTTTTGTGTGGGACCTTGTCGAAGGCCTTAATAAAATCGCAATATACCACGTCTAACATCCCCATCCTCCAGAATTTGCATCCAATCATCTACCACCTTAATGAGCTGAAGCACCGTCGACCTCCCCGGCAAGAGTCCGAACTGTCTCCCACTGAAAACTTGGGTTTGATTTCATATTTGATTTCATCAGCCAGGACTGATGATGCTGGTCTTGAATGTGAGCTATTTGCAGACTCATTTAATCTCATTCAACTAGTCAACCAACCCACCCGTGTACCAGATAATCCTAATCATAATTCCCACCTACTGGACTTATTTTTAACAACCAATTCAGAAAATTATGATGTTACAGTGAGGTCCCCACTTGGATCTTCTGATCACTGTCTGATACAGGCCACCTGTCTATCACCTACCACACCTTCCCACTCTGAACCTGTTTTGGTGACTAAATGGCATTACGATAGGGCAGACTGGGAGGGTCTTCAAGGTTTCTTTATTGATATTCCCTGGACCTCTTTCTTTTCTAATGATGCACACTCCACCTTGAGCCACATACAAGATTTTGTAAAAATTGGAATGGAAACTTTTATTCCTCATCAAAAGTACAGTAAAAGATCTAATTCACCTAAATGGTTTGACCATAATTGTGCTAGAGTAACTGAACAAAAAGCAATAGCCTACAATGCATACACAAGATCAAAAACACATGAAGCCTTTAATTACTTTAGAAACATCAGAAATCATGCCAAAACTGTATTAAACCTAACTAAATCAAACTTTCTCCATAAGCAGGCAAATAAACTTCTAAATAATCCAAATGATAACAAAATATTTTGGTCTACTCTTAACTCATTCAAATCCAACTTCACTACTGCTTCATCCATTCCACCATTAAAATCTCCGACTGGCAATCTTGTAAGTGACCCACGAGGTAAAGCTAACCTTCTTGCAGATATTTTCTCCACCAACTCAACCTTAGATGAAATAAATCAAGATGTCCCTGTACTTAATTTTAATTCACCTGAAATTCCCTCACTTAAGATCCACACCAGACATGTCAAAACTATTTTGCAGAATCTCTCAGTAGATAAGGCTCCTGGTCCAGATGAAATTCCTCCAATAGTACTTAAGAATTGCTCCTTGGTGCTCGCTCCTGTATTGGCAAAATTTTTCCGTCTGTGTACTCATACCTCATGCTTCCCAGTACCCTGGAAAGTAGCAAACATCCATCCAGTTCCTAAAAAAGGTGCCTCTTCAGATCCATCAAACTACAGACCAATAGCTATAACTTCCACTCTTGGCAAAGTTTTTGAAATTATATTAAATAATCACATAATTAAGCATCTGGAGAATAATAAATTAATCAGTGATAGGCAATATGGTTTTAGACGATGTCGATCAACTGCAGACATTCTTTGCCTTCTTACGCATCAAATCAACCAAGCTACAGACCAACATGGTGAAACACATACAATAGCACTGGATATATCAAAGGCATTTGATAGAGTCTGGCATCAATCCTTATTGTCGAAGATGTCACACTACGGCCTTGCATCATTAGTTCCACTAATTTCTTCTTATCTTCATAACAGAAAAATATGTGTAATGGTAGATGGCCTTTATTCTCAATTTCACTCAATAAATGCTGGTGTTCCCCAGGGATCAGTTTTGGCCCCAACTCTGTTCCTCATTCATATCAATGATCTCATATCTACCACTCATAATCCAATACATTCCTACGCAGATGACTCAACACTCCATAGTTCCTTCACATTTACCAATTCTTTCACCCAACCCGATCTTATAAATTCAAAAATAAACACTGCAATTTCTCTGAACCAGGACCTTTCTAGAATTAATGAATGGGGACAAGAGAATCTAGTTTCCTTTAATGCACAGAAAACCAAGTACATTCAATTTTCTAACCGACAGAATCTCACTGACTCCCATATATTTTTTAATGATGTAAATATTCCCACTTCCCCTAGTATTGACATTCTCGGTGTAACATTAACTACTAACTTGAGCTGGACACATTATGTTAGAAGCATTGCTAAGAATGCCTCTAAAAAACTGGGACTCCTGTACAGAGTTCGAGAATTCTTCACTGACGAGCAGTTGGCCGTAATATATAAAAGTCATGTGCGCTCTCAGATGGATTACTGTTCACCTCTGTGGGGTGGAAGTGGAGTGGTTGCATTGAGGCAGTTGGAAAAAATTCAAAATAAAGCTATTAGATTAATCAATAACCCTGCAATCACACAGGACCTTCCTACATTAGCCATACGAAGAAACGTTGCATCCCTTGCATTATTCTACAGATATTTTCACAGCAATTGTTCCGAGGAACTTGCTTCGATTGTGCCGCCTCTCCACATCTTTCCCCGTAGAACTAGGGCAGCTGAGAGCGCCCATGAATTTACACTTTCTCCTCCACAATGCAGAACTTCTGCTTATCAGAATTCATTTATCCCCAGAGCTACTACTCTTTGGAATTCACTTCCCTCGAATTGCTTTCCACAAACTTACAATCAACAAATGTTTAAATCCAGTTGTTACAAACATTTTATGAATGGAGGATGCCTTTAGGCACATGGACCTTTTTGTTTTATCTGTGTTTTTCCTTCCTCCGTTCATTGTCTCTTAAAAAAAAAAAAAAAAAAAAAAAAAAAAAATATGCTCCATTATTCCTTCTCTGATTTCAGTTTTCATTAACTTCCACACTACACTTGTCAAATTGACTAGTCTATAATTTCCTGGGTCATTTTTCTTTCCCCATCCTCCACCCAAATACCCTTATTATGTGTGATATGCGCAAGTCCAGCGCCCTACACATTATAAATCGAGATCGATATATAGCGGTTATATTTGCCACTTTCCAGACCGTCGGGATTTGTCCTGTATTAAATTATTCCTCAAATAACATTTTTAAAGGTTCAACTAACATCTCACCTCCTTCCTTGATAATTCTTGGATGTATCCCATCCGGTCCTGGGGAGTGTTATAGGAAAGATGAATAGAAATAAGTCCCCGGCGGGGACTTACTTCTATTCATCTTTCCTATAGCACTCCTTATTCCAGCTTGGTAAAACTATCAGTTCCAGTGCTGGTACCTGTTTGATGGGAATACTGGACACCTCTTCATCCGGCTCCACTGTAAATACCTCCCCAAATTATCTCCCTAGCACCTCTGCCTTCTCCTTGTCAGTTTCTGCTCTAGTCATGTCATCCGAGTTTTCTAACAGTTCTGGGAGGGCGGGTGCCCAACCCCGAAAGGAGTTGAAATAGGGGAGCTATCCCCCCGCCAAAGGCGGCTTTCTAGGGCCTTTCCTAGCTGATGCTGAGAGGATTGGGTTCTAGTCATGTGGTGATGGGCTGGTCTATCCGAGTGAGAACTGAGCGATCTCTGCCATACCCATAGCTTACTCTGACTGTTCCTTTTACTTATACTGTATATCTTCTAGATCTCAAGTGGTGGCGTCTTTTCCGTGGATTGACCTTCCTACTGCCAACCTAGAAGTTGGCAGATTGGGAGCCAAAGTGTCACATTTTTCCCTTACCCCTCAACTTTCCCTTCATAATTGCTGAGGGGCACAGGGCCTTGGGTGGAGCTTTGGTTTCCCGGGCGTTTCCGCACCCTCCTCAGCTCCCTGCCCTGGAGTGGCTTCGGTCACCCGGGCATTGTTAGTGGTAAGCAGGGAGGATTTTGTGGGGGCGCTCGTTTATGGCCTTGGCCTTACTCGAGACCTTGGGGCTGTTCGGCCAGACAGCCTGGGGAACAACAACAACAACAGCAGTTCTGGGATACCCACTCGATCTTCTTGTCAACTTTTCTTGAATATACTTCCAAAATATTTTGGGATTCTCTTTCACATTTCTTGCAATCTCCCTTTCCCTCTCCTTGTTTCCCACCTTATTTTATTGTTTATTTGTCTGCGTTCCAAATCCACTTCTTGAATTTCTATATTAGACCCATTGTTCTTTTTTAACAATTTTATTCTTGCCCACAAACATTTCTTTCTTCTTATCAATGTCCAAAGTTTTCTGTTCATTGGTAATTCTAGGTTCGTTCTTATCCTCAAATTTGTTTAATCCTTATATTCTTTTACTGGTACACAATTCGGATATCGCATTCTCCAGTTTGACTCTAATCTTCCTCCACATTCCCTCATCATCTTCACCGTTCAGGTACTCCTTCCAGTCAATGTCCAAACACCGTCTCAGCAACTCATAATCTGCTCTATCATACATGTATATTTTTTTGCTTCTATTATCCCTCTCTGTTTTAATATTGCAACTAAAACTTATACAAGCATGGTCACTACGACCTATAGGGCTATCCACATTGGCATCATCCACTATACTGTATATATATATATATCCTCCTCATTACTAAATATCAAATCAAGTACACTCCCCTGCGTCCCATCTCTATATCTCGTTATCTCTGTAATATGTTGCGCTAAGAAACAATCTCTCACTTTCTCTATGAACTTGTATTCCAAGCTACATTGTCCCGTTGGAGTAGTATAATTTGCCCAGTTGATCCTTGGCAAATTGAAATCTCCAAGCAAAACCTTATATTCGGTATCTCTATTATCAATTTCTTCCATTACTTTCAGTAGGTTATTATCGTCTTCCCTACTATTATTTGGGCTTCTGTATATAGAGGCAATTAAAATTTACCCTCTTCCACATTTTACTTCAATACACAAATACTCACAATACTGCTGTCTCAAATCCACCTCATTAACCTTAAGCTCTTTTCTTACATAAATAAACAGTCCTCTTCCAACTTCTGCCCTAATAACATTATTTTCATACAACTCAAAACCCTCCAAACTATACTCCACCAGTTCCCTTTCAATTCTAGCATCTTTTGGTCTTACTTCCTGTCGGGCTATGACATCGGGTTTATCCTCTTCATCTTGCAACCTACATATCATTCTCTTTTTGTGTCCTGGGTAAACACATCAACATTACTAAATAATTATTTTTAGTCTTTCTACCATTCTCTCGGCAACTACACCATCCTGCTCCTCCTGTCCGTACCCTGCTCTTTCCCCCTTGCACTACTGGGTCTGCAGCTTCGTCTCCCGTCTCTTTCAAAGATACCTCCACCCTGCTCTCCCCCTCCACCACATCGCCCATCACCTCTTCCTTCCCTGATCTCCTTCTTTCTTCTATTCGTATAAACCACTTCCTCAATTTCCTGTCCCTCACTCTCCAGAACTTCCTCTTATCCTCCTCACCCAACTTTCCCCCGTAGAACTAGGGCAGCTGAGAGCGCCCATGAATTTACACTTTCTCCTCCACAATGCAGAACTTCTGCTTATCAAAATTCATTTATCCCTAGAACTACTACTCTTTGGAATTAACTTCCCTCGAGTTGCTTTCCACAAACTTACAATCTACAAAAGTTTAAATCCAGTTGTTACAAACATTTTATGAATGGAGGATGCCTTTAGGCACATGGACCTTTTTGTTTTATCTGTGTTTTTCCTTCCTCCGTTCATTGTCTCAAAAAAAAAAAAAAAAAAAAAGTGAAGAAGTCCTTGCATGACAGTGTGGTAATCCCGACACTGTCTTACGGAAGCGAAGCATGGACGTTGGTTGAGAGACTCAGACCAAGAGTGAGAGCAGTGGAAATGAATTACTTAAGAAGTGGGTGCGGAGTTACATGGAGGGATAGACAGACTAATGAGGAAGTAAGGAGGAGGTGTGGTGTGGAGGTAGATGTGCTGGAAAGTGTGTAAAGGAATAACTTGAGATGGTTCGGCCATATGGAACGTATGGAAAGCGAGAGAATGACTAAGAGGGTGTACGAGAGCGAGGTGGAGGGACAGAGAGGAAGAGGTAGACCGAAAGAGAGGTGGAAGGAGGGAGTGAGGAAGTATATGAACGAAGGCGGTGCTGGTTGGGGGGAGGGGCGTCGACTCACAGAGGTGCATGGGGCGGTTTGTTCGTGGCCACCCCTTCGGGGATCACGGCGTCAGGCAATAGATAGATAGATAGATAGAATTGTTTAAAGTTGCAATAGTACTACACTCAATGACATTACTAGGTAGTCCATTCCAGACAGAGTGTGAACTTGTCTTGTCATCACAATATAAAAAAAAATCCTTATGTGGGTAATATTTACCCAATCTTATACAACTTTATTTCAGAAGACGCATGCCCAAAATTGCCGAGAAAATCGATCAAATTACTCTGGTTGTATAAATACTGGAACTTAACCTTCCGAGCGGGTAAAATCAGGCGCCCCGGTATTAATTATAAGAAACACCCCAAGGAGCTATTATGTCGCAATGTCCATAATTAGAGGGGGGGGGGGGGGGGGTTCAAAGAGACTAGGGCGGGGTTACCAATTATGGGTGCTGTAATTACGACTCTGCGACAGCGCTTCATAATTAGTGTGTGTTCTCGTTACATAAATTATGGGGGCCCACCTCGTTTTCATTCTCTCTCTCTCTCTCTCTCTGCGTTGTATCCATTCGGCCCCATTCACCCTACTGTTTTAAGTATTTACCCCCATCCAGGTGTCGATTTTTTCCTGGCGAGCGGTAGCGAGCCAGCATAATTGATTAAAATATTGTTGACAGCATGCTAAATGTGTACAATATTGTTGACAGCATGTTAAATGTGTACAATATTGTTGACAGCATGCTAAATGTGTTCAATATTGTTGACAGCATGCTAAATGTGTACAATATTGTTGACAGCATGCTAAATGTGTTCAATATTGTTGACAGCATGCTAAATGTGTACAATATTGTTGACAGCATGCTAAATGTGTACAATATTGTTGACAGCATGCTAAATGTGTACAATATTGTTGACAGCATGCTAAATGTGTACAATATTGTTGACAGCATGCTAAATGTGTTCAATATTGTTGACAGCATGCTAAATGTGTACAATATTGTTGACAGCATGCTAAATGTGTACAATATTGTTGACAGCATGCTAAATGTGTACAATATTGTTGACAGCATGCTAAATGTGTACAATATTGTTGACAGCATGCTAAATGTGTACAATATTGTTGACAGCATGCTAAATGTGTACAATATTGTTGACAGCATGCTAAATGTGTACAATATTGTTGACAGCATGCTAAATGTGTACAATATTGTTGACAGCATGCTAAATGTGTACAATATTGTTGACAGCATGCTAAATGTATACAATTTTCCAAAGAAGTATGTCTCTGGCGAAGCCGGATATCTCCATACAATGTTGGCTTGCTATCGCTCGCCAGGAAGAAATTGACACCTGGATGGGGATAAACGTCTTAAAACAGTAGGCTGAATGGGGCCAAATGGATATAAGCCAGAGAAAGAGAGAAAAGGCGAGAAAAAAAGCAGGGCACCCCCCTTTAAGGAGAGCAAGAAGAGAGTTGGGATACAGACCGTATAATAATAGAGATCGCCTAACCTTCGCCATTTTGGTGTCACTGGTGTTTTTCTCCTCCCTTTACACTTAGAATCTATCTATCTATCTATCTATTGCCGGACGCCTTACTCCCCTGTATGAGGGTGGCCATACACAAAATGCCCCCAAGCGGACCCATACCCTGTGAGGACAACCCATGCCAGTTTACTGAAGGACTTACAGGATTGACCATACCGATAATAAACATTGAGGAATACTAGATATATAAATTGGCCTTTGGATATATATTCTACATGTACAGTTACCCCCATAAGTTCTGTTCTTCGTCGTGATCTCATGTGCGAAAGTAAAATAGTATGAATGAATTGCAGGTTTGGATTCTGTTAATGATCAGTTGAACTATGAGACGAGTTAACCACTACATAGGAAACTACACCCGAAGTTCAATCTTGTGCATTATATTTATAAGAACACGTAGAGGAGTTAGAACGTGCGTGGGCAACTGTACAAAGTGTACATACTAAATAAAGTATAACCTCATTGTTCGATAATATTATATATATATATATATATATATATATATATATATATATATATATATTTAACATTGTCTTTGACACCAATAACCCCCAAATGAAATTAATGAAACCATGTGCTTCTCCCAGGATTCGAACCTAGGATATATCATACAGAACGTACACGCTCTAACCATCACATCACAAAAATAGGTAAATGAGGTAACAAAATTAAGTCCAAAGTTAAGGGAAGATGGGTCGTTTTTCGGATCCCCTTTCTCCCTCATGCTTAGCATGTTAGTTTTGAGATTTTAAGACGTTCGTTCCATTAGTTTGAAGATTTTAAGACCTTTCGCCGCATTTCTTTGTCAATATTAAGAACTTTCGTGCCCTTTAGGTGTCGATTTTTCCCCTGGCGAACGATAGCAAGCCTGTAATTGTGGAGGAACCGGCCTTCGGCCGTGACATTTTTCTACCGAAAAAATTATAAATTAATCTCGTAGGGGGATCTAATAGAAGTATTTTTAAAGTTTGATGGAGGTCTAGGGAGGAAACTATACAAAAATATAGGAATATATATAAAATAAATCCCCCAAAATAACCACTGTCCCCTTAACCTCTTCACCACCATGACGTCTTTTTGCCTTTCATTCTGGCAAAAATGATATGACTTTATAGAGTTAAAGAAGGACCTATGTTACTAATAGGGTTTATTGAGTACGTATTTACTCCTTTGAGTCGCATAGGCAGATTCATAACTAAAGAAAATTGTCTAATGGTAACCAGAATATGATGAAAATTAAAGATGACCACTTTCTCTAACTCCAGGATCTCTAGGTGGGGGGAGCAATATATAGTTGGTTTATATTTACTCCGATAACCCCCAACATAACTCCAGGATCTGTAGGTGGAGGGAGCAATATATAGTTGGTTTATATTTACTCCGATAACCCCCAACATAACTCCAGGATCTGTAGGTGGAGGGAGCAATATATAGTTGGTTTATATTTACTCCGATAACCCCCAACATAACTCCAGGATCTCTAGGTGGAGGGAGCAATATATAGTTGGTTTATATTTACTCCGACAACCCCCAACATAACTCCAGGATCTGTAGGTGGAGGGAGCAATATATAGTTGGTTTATATTTACTCCGATAACCCCCAACATAACTCCAGGATCTGTAGGTGGAGGGAGCAATATATAGTTGGTTTATATTTACTCCGATAACCCCCAACATAACTCCAGGATCTCTAGGTGGAGGGAGCAATATATAGTTGGTTTACATTTACTCCGATAACCCCCAACATAAACTAATGAGAGCTTATGATTCTTCCAGGATTCGAACCTAGGATATCTCATACAGAACCCTAACCATTACACCACCAAAATAGGTAAATGAGGTAACACAATGGCGTTCAAAGAAAAATATGACCGGTTTCTCTCGCTCCAGGATCTGTAGGTTGGGTGATCAATAATAGTAGTTGGTCCGAGGCCTTGGTTGACTTTTAATGTAATTAGTGTAATGAAGGCTGTCTTTGTGAGGCTTATGGGGACAGGTAATATTTGATTGGGTCTATGTATATATATATTAATTTACTTTTAGTTTCCTCGCTAGACTTTCATCAAGTTAAGAAAAACACCCCCTAGACCTCCTTTCAAGATAAATTTGTACACTATTCGTTATAAAATGTCCCGGCCGAAGGCCAACCGGCCTTAAAATTTCAGGCTCGCTATTGCACGCCAGGAAAAAATCGTCACCATGTCACGAAAGGTCTTAAAATTGACAACGAAATGTGGCGAAAGGTGTTAAAATCGCCAAACTAATCGACCGAACGTGTTATAATCTAAACACTAATGTGGCTAAACACGAAAGAGGAAGGCGTCCAGAAAAACGACCCATCTCCCCTTAATCTGATTAGTGAAATGGAGGCTGTCTTTGTAAAGCTTAAGGGGAGACGGTCGTTTTTGTGGCCCCCTTTCTCCCTCGTGGTTAGTCCCATTATTTTTTAGATTTTTAGACGTTCGGCCCATTTGCTTGACGATTTTAAGACCTTTCGTTCCATTTCGTTATAAATTTTAAGACCTATCGTGCCATTTAGGTGTAGATTTTTTCCTGGCGAGCGATAGCGAGCTTGTAATTGTAAGAGGAACCGGCCTTCGGCCGAAAACACGTACACATTTATCTTGAGGGGGGGGGGGGGGAGATCTAGGGGATGTTTTTCTAAGCTTGAGAGATTTCTAGCGAGGAAACTAAGAATTTATGAATGAATGAATTTATAGGCCAAAAAAGCAGTCAGTGTCCCCTTAAGAAGGTTTATGAAGAACACGGGTTGTTGGTTTATATTATCAGGGTGTGTTTGGTTTGGTTTTGGTGATGTTTTTTTTTTTTTTTTTTTTTTTTTTTCTATATTCCAACTTACTTCCTCTCGGGCATAGGCTGAGAGCCTTAACATTCACCGCTTTACAATGAACAGTGAAGCCCGTGAGGTCTTGTTCCAGTCTAGGGAGTGAGACATGTGAAGCACGTAGAGTACAATGAGCACCTGCCATCTTGCCTTCACATGAGGCACGGTGCTCACTCATGGCCCGAAACGACCCCATCTCTGAAGCCACCTCGTTCCCGTGCTTCACTGTCTCACTCCCTACACTCGGACTCTCACACTTACACACACAACGCCACCTGTTGAGCAGATAACTCACCAGGCATTGCACCCCTATAGCATATTTTGAATATGGGAATATTCATACAGTGCTATTTAATCAGGGAACAATGAGGGTATTTTATTGACGTTTCGGTGGGCTTTGTGGTAATGCACTGATACTAGGTACAGCACAAATTCCATCCCAATAATATCTTCCCATTGATACATCGGGATTTGAACCCGGGACCTTTGGATTACCAGGCCAGTGGCAAGACCACTCCACCACACCTCCCCTTGTGTGTGTTGTGTGTGTTTCTTAGGTGTGTTGAGTGTGTGTGTGTGTGTGTGTATGTGTTTGTGTTGGTGTTGGTGATGTGTGTGTGTGTGTGTGTGTGTTTTTTTTTGTTTTTTCTATATTCCAACTACTCCCTCTCGGGCATTGGCTGATAGCCTTTCCACTCTACCGCTGAACACGGTAAGGCCCGTGAGGTCTTATTCCAGTCTAGGGAGTGTTACGGCCCAGGGTCCAAGAAAAAACTCATACAGAGGTTCAGGGCGTAATAGGAGTGAGATATGCGAAGCACCCCAGCTCGAAGCAATCCCATCTCTGAAGCCGCCTCGCCTCTGCGCTTCACAGTCTCACCCCCCAGACTCGGACCCTCACTCTCAGAACGCCACCTATTGAGCAATTAACTCACTAGGCATTGCCCCCCTGTAGCATATTTTTGAATATAGGAATATTCATACGATGCTATTTTAATCAGGGAACAATGAGGGTATTTTTTTGGCATTTCAGTGTGCTGTGGTAATGCACTGATACTAGGTACAGTACAAATTCCATCCCAATAATATCTTCCCATTGACATATTGGGATTCGAACCCAGGTCCATTGGATTACCAGTCCAGTGGCAAGACCACTCCGCCACACCCTCCCCTGGTTTGGTTTTGGTGATGTGTGTGTGTTTCTTAGGTGTGTTGAGTGTGTGTGTGTGTGTGTGTGTTTCGTTTCATAGGCTATGGCATCACACTAAAGGTTTAGCGTGTGTTGACTACTTAACCCTTTGAAGCTTATGACATAATTATTTTGACAGTTTATTCTGGCTATCATTAGACCATTTTATACAGCTTAGGAGGAATCTGTGGGGATTATGAGGGTAAAGACTATCTCAATCAACCCTCTGACTACCATATACCCTTTCTAATTTGAATAATATCGCCCAATATTAGCTAGAAGAGAGAAAAGAAATAAGTAATCGGAGTTTGGAAGGTTTAACCCCTTCATTACCGGTGTCGTTCTTGTCACTTCACTCTGGCTACTATTATACGGTTATATTCAGTAACAATAGGGCCTTCAGCAATTGATAGGCTTCGAGCTATCTCACTTAACTATTTATACTAACACAGATCATTCTTACACTGCCCAAAATTGTCTAATTATAGCTTCGAAGCAAAAATGTCGCGGGTATAGAAGGGGTTAACATAATGTCGAGTTTTTGTTTGTGTTCCTGCTGAATATATATTTACTTGTTTGCATTGCATATGTATTTCCTTCTTCATATTGTTTATGTTTCTTGTGCCTATTACATGTATATTATGTCATTCATATTATATACTGCATGTATATTATGTCATTCATATTATATACTGTATGTATATTATGTCATTCATATTATACTGCATGTATATTATGTCATTCATATTATATACTGTATGTATATTATGTCATTCATATTATATACTGCATGTATATTATGTCATTCATATTATATACTGTATGTATATTATGTCATTCATATTATATACTGCATGTATATTATGTCATTCATATTATATACTGTATGTATATTATGTCATTCATATTATATACTGCATGTATATTATGTCATTCATATTATATACTGTATGTATATTATGTCATTCATATTATATACTGCATGTATATTATGTCATTCATATTATATACTGTATGTATATTATGTCATTCATATTAGATATGTATATTTTCTTGTTCCTATTGCATGTATATTATGTCATTCATATTAGATATGTATATTTTCTTGTTCCTATTGCATGTATATTATGTCATTCATATTAGATATGTATATTTTCTTGTTCCTATTGCATGTATATTATGTCATTCATATTAGATATGTATATTTTCTTGTTCCTATTGCATGTATATTATGTCATTCATATTAGATATGTATATTTTCTTGTTCCTATTGCATGTATATTATGTCATTCATATTAGATATGTATATTTTCTTGTTCCTATTGCATGTATATTATGTCATTCATATTAGATATGTATATTTTCTTGTTCCTATTGCATGTATATTATGTCATTCATATTAGATATGTATATTTTCTTGTTCCTATTGCATGTATATTATGTAATTCATATTAGATATGTATATTTTCTTGTTCCTATTGCATTTATATTTTCTTGTTCCTATTGCATTTATATTTTCTTGTTCCTATTGCATTTATATTTTCTTGTTCCTATTGCATTTATATTTTCTTGTTCCTATTGCATTTATATTTTCTTGTTCCTATTGTATTTATTTGTCTTGTTCCTATTGCATTTATATTTTCTTGTTCCTATTGTATTTATTTGTCTTGTTCCTATTGCATTTATATTTTCTTGTTCCTATTGCATTTATATTTTCTTGTTCCTATTGCATTTATATTTTCTCGTTCATATTGTATTTATTTGTCTTGTTCCTATTACATGTATATTTTCTCATTCATATTGCATTCATATTTCCTTACTCATAATATATTCATTTCTTGTTCCTATTCCATGTATTATGTTCTCATTCATATTGCATTTATATGTTGTTGGTCTTATTGCATTTATACATGTTGCACCTATTGTCCCTTCCACTCCACGACACCCTGGCGACACGATAACTTTCCTTCACTGCCACAAACAAACTTCCACATCCTTCCTTCCACTCTCCAACTTCTGCCTTGCCTACACAGGATCGTCTAGGTGTAGAATGTCTTTAGTGTGTGTAAGGTAGGCTATATATATATATATATATATATATATATATATATATATATATATATATATATATATATATATATATATATATAGAGAGAGAGAGAGAGAGAGAGAGAGATAGATAGATTAGATATTATAGATATATAGATATTATATATATATATATATATATATATATATATATATATATATATATATACCGGTATATATATATATATATATATATATATATATATATATATATATAGAGAGAGAGAGAGATAGATAGATTAGATATTATAGATATATAGATATTATATATATATATATATATATATATATATAGAGAGAGAGAGAGAGAGAGAGAGAGATAGATAGATAGATAATTAGATATTATAGATATATAGATATTATATATATATATATATATATATATATATACAGTATATACCGGTGTATATATATATACATTAATATTTGTTTTATTATTTATTTATTTATTTATTTATGTATTTTGCTTGCCGCCGTACTGTAAAGAGACCCTTTAATTTTCGAGTCGCACAATATTACGTCTAATTTCTCTCTCGTGTGGCACTAAATTACATAAGTTATAAGGAGTAGTAGTGGATGCATTAACCCCTTCAGACTCATAAGTTATAAGGAGTAGTAGTGGTTGCATTAACCCCTTCAGACTCATAAGTTATAAGGAGTAGTAGTGGATGCATTAACCCCTTCAGACTCATAAGTTATAAGGAGTAGTAGTGGTTGCATTAACCCCTTCAGACTCATAAGTTATAAGGAGTAGTAGTGGATGCATTAACCCCTTCAGACTCATAAGTTATAAGGAGTAGTAGTGGATGCATTAACCCCTTCAGACTCATAAGTTATAAGGAGTAGTAGTGGTTGCATTAACCCCTTCAGACTCATAAGTTATAAGGAGTAGTAGTGGATGCATTAACCCCTTCAGACTCATAAGTTATAAGGAGTAGTAGTGGATGCATTAACCCCTTCAGACTCATAAGTTATAAGGAGTAGTAGTGGATGCATTAACCCCTTCAGACTCATAAGTTATAAGGAGTAGTAGTGGTTGCATTAACCCCTTCAGACTCATAAGTTATAAGGAGTAGTAGTGGATGCATTAACCCCTTCAGACTCATAAGTTATAAGGAGTAGTAGTGGTTGCATTAACCCCTTCAGACTCATAAGTTATAAGGAGTAGTAGTGGATGCATTAACCCCTTCAGACTCATAAGTTATAAGGAGTTGTAGTGGTTGCATTAACCCCTTCAGACTCATAAGTTATAAGGAGTAGTAGTGGTTGCATTAACCCCTTCAGACTCATAAGTTATAAGGAGTAGTAGTGGTTGCATTAACCCCTTCAGACTCATAAGTTATAAGGAGTAGTAGTGGATGCATTAACCCCTTCAGACTCATAAGTTATAAGGAGTAGTAGTGGATGCATTAACCCCTTCAGACTCATAAGTTATAAGGAGTAATAGTGGTTGCATTAACCCCTTCAGACTCATAAGCTATAAGGAGTAGTGGTTGCATTAACCCCTTCAGACTCATAAGTTATAAGGAGTAGTGGATGCATTAACCCCTTCAGACTCATAAGTTATAAGGAGTAGTAGTGGATGCATTAACCCCTTCAGACTCATAAGTTATAAGGAGTAGTAGTGGATGCATTAACCCCTTCAGACTCATAAGTTATAAGGAGTAGTAGTGGTTGCATTAACCCCTTCAGGCTCATAAGTTATAAAGAGTAGTAGTGGTTGCATTAACCCCTTCAGACTCATAAGTTATAAGGAGTAGTAGTGGATGCATTAACCCCTTCAGACTCATAAGTTATAAGGAGTAGTAGTGGTTGCATTAACCCCTTCAGACTCATAAGTTATAAGGAGTAGTAGTGGATGCATTAACCCCTTCAGACTCATAAGTTATAAGGAGTAGTAGTGGATGCATTAACCCCTTCAGACTCATAAGTTATAAGGAGTAGTAGTGGATGCATTAACCCCTTCAGACTCATAAGTTATAAGGAGTAGTAGTGGATGCATTAACCCCTTCAGACTCATAAGTTATAAGGAGTAGTAGTGGTTGCATTAACCCCTTCAGACTCATAAGTTATAAGGAGTAGTAGTGGATGCATTAACCCCTTCAGATTCATAAGTTATAAGGAGTAATAGTGGTTGCATTAACCCCTTCAGACTCATAAGTTATAAGGAGTAGTAGTGGTTGCATTAACCCCTTCAGACTCATAAGTTATAAGGAGTAGTAGTGGTTGCATTAACCCCTTCAGACTCATAAGTTATAAGGAGTAGTAGTGGTTGCATTAACCCCTTCAGACTCATAAGTTATAAGGAGTAGTAGTGGATGCATTAACCCCTTCAGACTCATAAGTTATAAGGAGTAGTAGTGGTTGCATTAACCCCTTCAGACTCATAAGTTATAAGGAGTAGTAGTGGATGCATTAACCCCTTCAGACTCATAAGTTATAAGGAGTAGTAGTGGTTGCATTAACCCCTTCAGACTCATAAGTTATAAGGAGTAGTAGTGGTTGCATTAACCCCTTCAGACTCATAAGTTATAAGGAGTAGTAGTGGATGCATTAACCCCTTTAGACTCATAAGTTATAAGGAGTAGTAGTGGTTGCATTAACCCCTTCAGACTCATAAGTTATAAGGAGTAGTAGTGGATGCATTAACCCCTTCAGACTCATAAGTTATAAGGAGTAGTAGTGGATGCATTAACCCCTTCAGACTCATAAGTTATAATGAGTAGTAGTGGATGCATTAACCCCTTCAGACTCATAAGTTATAAGGAGTAGTAGTGGATGCATTAACCCCTTCAGACTCATAAGTTTTAAGGAGTAGTAGTGGATGCATTAACCCCTTCAGACTCATAAGTTATAAGGAGTAGTAGTGGATGCATTAACCCCTTCAGACTCATAAGTTATAAGGAGTAGTAGTGGATGCATTAACCCCTTCAGACTCATAAGTTATAAGGAGTAGTAGTGGATGCATTAACCCCTTCAGACTCATAAGTTATAAGGAGTAGTAGTGGTTGCATTAACCCCTTCAGACTCATAAGTTATAAGGAGTAGTAGTGGATGCATTAACCCCTTCAGACTCATAAGTTATAAGGAGTAGTAGTGGATGCATTAACCCCTTCAGACTCATAAGTTATAAGGAGTAGTAGTGGATGCATTAACCCCTTCAGACTCATAAGTTATAAGGAGTAGTAGTGGATGCATTAACCCCTTCAGACTCATAAGTTATAAGGAGTAGTAGTGGATGCATTAACCCCTTCAGACTCATAAGTTATAAGGAGTAGTAGTGGTTGCATTAACCCCTTCAGAATCATAAGTTATAAGGAGTAGTAGTGGTTGCATTAACCCCTTCAGACTCATAAGTTATAAGGAGTAGTAGTGGATGCATTAACCCCTTCAGACTCATAAGTTATAAGGAGTAGTAGTGGTTGCATTAACCCCTTCAGACTCATAAGTTATAAGGAGTAGTAGTGGTTGCATTAACCCCTTCAGACTCATAAGTTATAAGGAGTAGTAGTGGATGCATTAACCCCTTCAGACTCATAAGTTATAAGGAGTAGTAGTGGATGCATTAACCCCTTCAGACTCATAAGTTATAAGGAGTAGTGGTTGCATTAATCCCTTCAGACTCATAAGTTATAAGGAGTAGTAGTGGATGCATTAACCCCTTCAGACTCATAAGTTATAAGGAGTAGTAGTGGTTGCATTAACCCCTTCAGACTCATAAGTTATAAGGAGTAGTAGTGTTTGCATTAACCCCTTCAGACTCATAAGTTATAAGGAGTAGTAGTGGATGCATTAACCCCTTCAGACTCATAAGTTATAAGGAGTAGTAGTGGATGCATTAACCCCTTCAGACTCATAAGTTATAAGGAGTAGTAGTGGATGCATTAACCCCTTCAGACTCATAAGTTATAAGGAGTAGTAGTGGATGCATTAACCCCTTCAGACTCATAAGTTATAAGGAGTAGTAGTGGTTGCATTAACCCCTTCAGACTCATAAGTTATAAGGAGTAGTAGTGGATGCATTAACCCCTTCAGACTCATAAGTTATAAGGAGTAGTAGTGGATGCATTAACCCCTTCAGACTTATAAGTTATAAGGAGTAGTAGTGGATGCATTAACCCCTTCAGACTCATAAGTTATAAGGAGTAGTAGTGGTTGCATTAACCCCTTCAGACTCATAAGTTATAAGGAGTAGTAGTGGATGCATTAACCCCTTCAGACTCATAAGTTATAAGGAGTAGTAGTGGATGCATTAACCCCTTCAGACTCATAAGTTATAAGGAGTAGTAGTGGATGCATTAACCCCTTCAGACTCATAAGTTATAAGGAGTAGTTGGATGCATTAACCCCTTCAGACTCATAAGTTATAAGGAGTAGTAGTGGATGCATTAACCCCTTCAGACTCATAAGTTATAAGGAGTAGTAGTGGTTGCATTAACCCCTTCAGACTCATAAGTTATAAGGAGTAGTAGTGGTTGCATTAACCCCTTCAGACTCATAAGTTATAAGGAGTAGTAGTGGTTGCATTAACCCCTTCAGACTCATAAGTTATAAGGAGTAGTAGTGGTTGCATTAACCCCTTCAGACTCATAAGTTATAAGGAGTAGTAGTGGTTGCATTAACCCCTTCAGACTCATAAGTTATAAGGAGTAGTGGTTGCATTAACCCCTTCAGACTCATAAGTTATAAGGAGTAGTAGTTGCATTAACCCCTTCAGACTCATAAGTTATAAGGAGTAGTAGTGGTTGCATTAACCCCTTCAGACTCATAAGTTATAAGGAGTAGTAGTGGTTGCATTAACCCCTTCAGACTCATAAGTTATAAGGAGTAGTAGTGGTTGCATTAACCCCTTCAGACTCATAAGTTATAAGGAGTAGTAGTGGATGCATTAACCCCTTCAGACTCATAAGTTATAAGGAGTAGTAGTGGTTGCATTAACCCCTTCAGACTCATAAGTTATAAGGAGTAGTAGTGGATGCATTAACCCCTTCAGACTCATAAGTTATAAGGAGTAGTAGTGGATGCATTAACCCCTTCAGACTCATAAGTTATAAGGAGTAGTAGTGGATGCATTAACCCCTTCAGACTCATAAGTTATAAGGAGTAGTAGTGGATGCATTAACCCCTTCAGACTCATAAGTTATAAGGAGTAGTAGTGGTTGCATTAACCCCTTCAGACTCATAAGTTATAAGGAGTAGTAGTGGATGCATTAACCCCTTCAGACTCATAAGTTATAAGGAGTAGTAGTGGATGCATTAACCCCTTCAGACTCATAAGTTATAAGGAGTAGTAGTGGATGCATTTAGTAGGATTGTTCGAGGCTGGGGCAAATCTCACTAACACTATCTCGTCCGACGTCTTGTGGGTTTTTATTTCTGTTTAATTAGTATTGAAGATTATATAGCTTTCGCCAATTTTCGAGCAATGTATTTTAGTTTGTCCCCTAGGCTAACAAAAACGCATTCCCAGACTTCCTTCAAACTAAAAAGGAATATTCACCTAAATCCTTTTCAAGCTAAAATTGTATATTTTTCGAAAGAAAACTGTCCCGGCCAAAATCTGAATTTGACTTGGTTACAGGTTCGTTATAGCTCGACCAGAAAATATCGATACTTGAATAGGGTGCAGCGTCTTATTATTGCAAACATAATGGGGCGAAACGTCATAAAATCTCCAAACTAATGGAGCAAACCAGGGGAGGTTCAAAAGGATCCTCGGCCCAAATAGGGTTAACCCTATCTAATTCGTTGGGGGACTTTTTGGACTTCTGTTTTGTTCCATTTGTTGAACAATTTAAAAACTTTTGATCCATTAGTTTCACGATTATGAACCCCCCTTATCCCCATTAAAATGTCTATAAGTCCTGGGCGAGCGAGAGCGATCATGCAATTTAGGGGAAACCCAACTTTGAACTTGACATTTTTCTACCGACAAATGTATAGATTTAGCTTGAAGGAGATCACGGGGACGTATGCCATTTTGAAGAGGGTGTTATTAAGGGAAGATGGGCGAATACATGTTCATGTTGTTTTATCTTTTTTTTTTTTTTTTTAGTTTCCTCCCTAGACCTCCATCAAGTTGTAAAGAACACCCCCTAGAATCCCCTTCAAGATAAATTTGTACATTTTTCAGTAGAAAAATTTCCTGGCCGAAGGCCGGTTACTCTTAAATTGTTAGGCTCGCTCTCGCTCGCCAGAAAAAAAGTCAACACCTAAATGGCACTAAATGTCTTAATATTGAGAAAGAAATGGGGTGTAAAGTCATAAAATCGCCAAACTAATGAGTCGAACGTCTTAAAATCTAAAAACCAATGGGATTAAGCACGAGGAAGAAGGGGGCCAGAACAAACAGCCCATCTCCCTTTATTAAGGTTATTGGGAACATTGTAAAATATATTCATAAAAATTACAAATTCAATCCAACCCCTGAATAAATATCATAGAACAACTACCTCCTAAGGTTTCAAAGCTATCCCGAATTTAATCGGACCTACTCATTAACCGCGCGTATTAATTGTAATCTAGCAATATTTAGAAGACTTTGTGCAGTTTAAGAAGTATCTGTGGCAGTATAAAGGATTCAGAGATAGTACGAAGCCTGCTAATTGCTGGACCCTTTTAAAACTAAATAAAATCGTCGAATAGTACCCAGAAAAAAGTAAAAAGGGACGGCACAGGTACTGAACGGGTTAATTGTTTACCTACAGTAATATTTATATTTCGGATCGGGTTCATTTTGCCGTTAGATGATTCATATTGGGTCAGGTGAGTTGTGTTTTAGAGTGTACTGCTAGTCCAATTATTTCTTGGCCAGAAATCGTGACCTTTATCTTCGGTACCTCAAAAAGGGTTGGAGTGAATTAGCTATGTGACTGTCCACACTTATTCCCCGTCTGACTCTTCCCAAATGGTAGAAATAGTACCTTATTACTCTAGTGTTTGTTTAGTTATAGAAGTTAGGGTTCAAGATTGTTGGTCTAGTTACAACGAAGGAACTGTCCATTTTACTGTGCTGATCGTCCCCCTAAAACAAGCCAAACTATCCGTGTCCGTATTACCATGTCATTTGTGGTTTTGTTATTTGTTAGAGATTTAAGCTTTTAGTACATTCGTGATTTAACCATGTTTGTGATATGGCTCCTGGTGGGGTTAGGGGTGATGGGGAGTGGTACGGGGGCGTTCAGGGTTGGGAAAGGAAGAGAGGCAGGGGCAGGGGTAGGTGGAGATCGAGGGCTTAACATGGATCCCTTTGCGGAGACGGCGGCGGGGGCGGTGACGCCAGAAACCCCGGCTGGGTTGGGGAACGAGGGGGTGGGTAAGGACGATGGGTGTGAGGACCTCTTCGAAGAATTAGAGGAAATTAAACGGCACATGGAAGCAATAGAAGGTGATGTTGAAGACAGAGGGGTAGATGGTGGGCTTGAGGACCTGCAAGTATAAGTGCATGAAATAGATGCAGACGGTGGTGCTGGTGCTGGGTGTGGGGACGACCAATACAACCCTATCTGTTCCTAGGCGTGTCTACCGGATCCCATAGCTCAAGACGACGCTCCTAGCTGGTTGGGGTGTGGAGGGATTCGGTCCCCGCAGGCAGGAAAACGGTGGCCTTCCAGACAGGTCTCCCTGGAGGTCTCCCCCATCTTCAACCAAACCAGCCGGCAGGGGCTGCAGCGGGGAGCGAACCTGGTGGAGTCTAAATCTTGCATCAGGTTCGTGCAAGTGACATAGAGAGACCAACCCTACGTCAGTGTTACTCCTGGTGACGGTGGCTGTAACGCCCAGGTGGGTTATAAGGACATACCGGGTCACGTGGCAGCATTAAGGCTTCACCCGCCTGAGTGCATTTAGGCCATTGGTCATGTAGCCCACGAGCTGCTGCACGTGTTGGGCTTCGTGCACGAGCACCAGCGGGTGATCGGGATCAATTTGTCTCCATCCACTGGGACCAAATAAGACCCGGACATGTGGCTAACTTTTGTCTCGTCCAGGCAGACACTTTAGGTCTGCCATACGACGCTGGGTCCGTGATGCACTATGGTCCCTTCGGGTTCAGTTCCGACGGTCACACCCCCACCATCACTCCCGTCAACTCCAGACTCCTCGGGGTAGAGGTCATGGGTCAGCGGCGTGTCCTGAGCCAGACAGATGTGGCTCGGGTTAACAGACTCTATGGCTGCACCGACCACTACCTCGGGGACGATCTACCAGGAGCCATACCATATTCTCAGTGGGTAGCGATTAGACACCCCTGAACTGTCACACATACTTCACCAGATCTGACACATCACATCTCACACACCATTGCTTCTAACACACCACATCTCACACACTGCTGAATCTGACACTCCGCCAATTTTGCCACATATCTCTACGTTTGACATACACTGCCATATCTGATACATTACATAAGCAACACTTCCATTATCGCTCAGTACTCTGCTTTTCCTTTCGAATGTTTTATCTTTGTATATATTTTGTATTGTTGATTTAAGCTTAACCCCTTTATGTACCGGCGACGTCTTTTGTATTTTATTCTAGTTGTATTTAGACTAATTTGTTCAGCTTAAGAAGGATCTGTGGTAGCATAAAACAGGCTAATTAAGATATTTCGAAGCCTGTTAATAGCTGGAGGTCCTTTTTTAACTAAATAATTCCGGCTTAATAGAGCTAGAATAAAATGTAATAGACGTCTCCGGTATATAATGGGTTAACCTCTTTAGTATGTGTACATGTGTACATGTGTATATTTAGCATATTGTATGTATCCCATTCAATACCAATTACACCCTATTCATTAATTTCTGGTAACTATTTGACGGGCTGGTTCTGTCCAGAGTGAGGTTTGGCATCCTCTACCCAATAGTAGTGATTTTTTAAAGCTTGATGGAGGTCTAGGGAACAAAATAAAAATCTACCGGTAACCCCTTCTGTACCAGTGACGTCCTTTTCATTCTATTTTGGCCACTATTATACGATTTTATTCAGTTTAGGAAGGACGTCTACCCATTAAAATGCTACAGGCTATCTCAATTAACCCTTTTAGCTATCGCATACCATTCCTAAGCTTCATAAACTCGTTTAAATGCACCTAAAATCTAATATAAAACACGTCGCCGGTACAGAAGGGGTTAAGTGAAGAATTACTGAACTGCCACACCTCTTCCAATAATTCCCTATCACTAGAGTGTTGTCCTCGTATCCTACTACCAACCCACCACCAAACACTACTACCACCACCAAACACTACTACCACCACCAAACACCACCACCACCCACCACCAACACCTACCACCAACACCAAACATCACAACCACCACCAAACACTACCACTACCACCACCACTACCACCACCACCACCACCAAACACTACCACCACCACCAAACACTACCACCACCACCAAACACTACTACCACCACCAAACAACACCACCACCAAACACTACTACCACCACCAAACACTACCACCACCAACACCACCACCAAACACCGCCACCACCAAACACTACCACCACCAAACACTACTACCACCACCAAACACTACTACCACCACCAAACACTACTACCACCACCAAACACTATCACCACCACCAAACACTACCACCACCAAACACTATCACCACCACCAAACACTACTACCACCACCAAACACTACCACCACCAAACACTACTACCACCACCAAACACTACCACCACCACCAAACACTACCACCACCACCAAACACTACTACCACCACCAAACACTACCACCACCATCACTACCACCACCACCAAAACAACCCCCTCCACTACCACCACCACCACCACCAAACACTACCACCACCACCAACCAACACCACACCAACACCACCACCCACCACCAAACACTACCACCACCAAACACAAAACCACCACCAAAAACACCACCACACACTACTACCACCACCAAACACTACCACACCAAACACTATCACCCACCAAACACTATTACTACCACCAAACACTATCACCACCAAAACACTACACCACACCAAACACTACTACCACCACCAAACAAACACCAACACTACCACCACCAAAACACTACCACCACCACACAAACACCACCACCACCAAACACTACCACCACCAAAACACTACCACCCACCAACACTACCACCACCAAACTCCCACCACCACCACCAAACACTACCACCACCACCAAACACTATCACCAAACACTACCACCACCACCAAACACTACCACCACCACCAAACACACTACCACACCAAAAACACTATCACCACCACCCAAACCACACAACACCACCACCAAACCACAACCACTACCACCACCAAACACTATCACCAAACAACACACCCACCACCACAACCACCACCAAAACTACACCACCAAACACTATCAACCACCAAAACCACCAAAAACACTATCACCACCACCAAACCAAACACCAAACACTACCCACCACCAACCAACCTACCAACACACTACCACCACACACTACCCACCAAACACTACCACCACCAAACACTACCACCACCAAACAACAACAAACACTACCACCACACCACCCACTACCACCACCAAACACTACCACCACCACCAAACACTACTACCACCACCAAACACTATCACCACCACCAAACACTACTACCACCACCAAACACTACCACCACCAAACACTATCACCACCACCAAACACTACCACCACCAAACACTATCACCACCACCAAACACTACTACCACCACCAAACACTACCACCACCAAACACTACTACCACCACCAAACACTACCACCACCACCAAACACTACTACCACCACCAAACACTACCACCACCAAACACTACCACCACCACCACCACCACCAAACACTACCACCACCACCACCACCACCACCAAACACTACCACCACCACCAAACACTACCACCACCACCAAACACTACCACCACCACCAAACACTACTACCACCACCAAACACTACCACCACCACCAAACACTACCACCACCACCAAACACTACTACCACCACCAAACACTACCACCACCACCAAACACTACCACCACCACCAAACACTACCACCACCACCAAACACTACCACCACCACCAAACACTCACACTACCACCACCAACACTACCACCACCACCACACACTACCACCACCACCAAACACTACCACCACCACCACCAAACACTACCACCACCACCACCAAACACTACCACCACCACCACCACCACCAAACACTATACCACCACCACCAAACACTATACCACCACCACCAAACACTACCACCACCACCACCACCACCACCACCAAACACTACCACCACCACCACTACCATACCACCACCACCACCCCTACCCCCACCACCACCCACCCCTACCACCACCACCACCAAACACTACCACCACCACCACCAAACACTACCACCACCACCACCAAACACTACCACCACCACCACCACCACCACCAAACACTACCACCACCACCACCACCACCACCACCAAACACTATACCACCACCACCAAACACTACCACCACCACCACCAAACACTACCACCACCACCACCACCAAACACTACCACCACCACCACCACCAAACACTACCACCACCACCACCAAACACTACCACCACCACCACCAAACACTACCACCACCACCAAACACTACCACCACCACCACCAAACACTACCACCACCACCACCAAACACTACCACCACCACCACCAAACACTACCACCACCACCACCACCAAACACTACCACCACCACCACCAAACACTACCACCACCACCACCAAACACTACCACCACCACCAAACACTACCACTACCACCACCACCAAACACTACCACCACCACCACCACCACCACCAAACACTACCACCACCACCACCAAACACTACCACCACCACCACCAAACACTACCACCACCACCACCAAACACTACCACCACCACCACCACCAAACACTACCACTACCACCACCACCAAACACTACCAATACCACTACCCCAATACCAAACACTACCACTACCACTACACCAATACCAAACACTACCACTACCACCACCACCACCAAACACTACCACCACCACCAAACACTACCACCACCACCACCAAACACTACTACCACCACCACCAAACACTACCACCACCACCACCACTACCACCACCACCACCAAACACTACCACTACCACCACCACCACCAAACACTACCACTACCACCACCACCACCAAACACTACCACTACCACCTCCTCTTCTTCCTATAGGGGTTCCTATAGTCGGTTATTCTGGACACACCCTTCCCCCTCATGCTTACCACCACCACCACCACCACCTCCTCTTCTTCCTATAGGGGTTCCTATAGTCGGTTATTCTGGACACACCCTTCCCCCTCATGCTTACCACCACCACCACCACCACCACCACCTCCTCTTCTTCCTATAGGGGTTCCTATAGTCGGTTATTCTGGACACACCCTTCCCCCTCATGCTTACCACCACCACCACCACCACCACCACCTCCTCTTCTTCCTATAGGGGTTCTTATAGTCGGTTATTCTGGACACACCCTTCCCCCTCATGCTTACCACCACCACCACCACCACCACCTCCTCTTCTTCCTATAGGGGTTCTTATAGTCGGTTATTCTGGACACACCCTTCCCCCTCATGCTTACCACCACCACCACCACCTCCTCTTCTTCCTATAGGGGTTCCTATAGTCGGTTATTCTGGACACACCCTTCCCCCTCATGCTTAGCCCCTTTAGGTTTCAGATTTTAACTTAAGACGTTCATCACATTAGTTTGGCGACTTTAGGACCTTTCGCCCCTTTTCTTTCGTATCTTTTAGGTGTCGATTATTTTCCTGGCGAGTGATAGATATATTAGGAGGAACCGGCCTTCGGCCGGGAAATTTTTCTGCCGGAAAAATGTACAAATACATCTTGAAGGGGGATCCTGGGGTTGGTGTTTTAAATTTCATGGAGGTCTAGGGAGGAAACTAAGAAATACAGTAATAAATGAATGAATAGACCAACAAAACGACTCATCTCCCCTTAAGTGAAGAGTTACTGTACTGCCACACTTTCAAATATTTCCATATCGTCAATATTGTCCTCGCATCCTTCCACCACAAAACACTACCACCACTTCCTCCTCCTCAACTAGACTCTGTTTATTTTTTCAACTGACGGTAAATTGAATCCCTTAGCAGCTAGTTTCTGGATACTTCATGGAAAAATATGAAACAACTATGTCTTGGCATCCTATTAAGACCAGATTTATATAATTAGCAACATATTTCGCTACAAAATCTTCGAAATAACTGACAAATCTTGATGGGAACTTTGCAATTTACTGCCAGCTGAAAACAAAACAGAGTCTTATCCCTCCAGCCCTCCCCACCAAACGATACCTCTCTAGCAGCCTCTAACTTTGACATTACACCCACAAACTTCAGCATCCTTCCACTTCCCGACTCCTCTTTCTCTCTCTCTCATCTATCTATCTATCTATCTATCTATCTCTCTCTCTCTCTCTGTATCTCTCTTATCTCTCTCTCTGTCTGTCTCTCTCTCTTATCTCTCTCTCTCTTATCTCTCTCTGTGTTTGGTTTCTCTCTGATTTCTCTCTCTCTCTCTCTCTCTCTCTCACCAACCATGGGTCGTACTGGTTAGAGTGCCAAAGGATGAAGGTCGGTGGTGATATTACTGGTCATCAAGCTGATATACGGAGCACGTCTTCTGGCTGGCGCGTTACTCTTTTTAACCCCCCCCCCCCCCCCCCTTGGGGGTAAGGGAATCTAATATGCCCCACGTGCCTTCTGCCTGTCGTAAAAGGCGACTAAAGAGGTTGGGTCGGTGAGCTTGTGAACCCCCACCCGTGAAAAATACTTACTGCAACATGAGCGAACAAACAACCTCAGATCTGGAATGGCCTAATGTTGACTAACTCCGACCTACCATGGACAGTCTAAGGATTGCGACTTGGAATGTAAGAGGCATAAATGTTGACACAAAAGAGAGAGAGGTCCTGGAAGTGTTAGTGAATGCCAGGCTGGATGTATGCAGAATGACTGAGGCCAAATGGAGGGGTACAGATGTGAGAGAGTGGGAGTGTGGAATGGGTGTGTGTGCTGGAGTGAGCGAAGGAGTGAAAGAAGGTGCGTGTTTGTTTGTAAGTAACAAATGGAAGGAGACTATGGGTCTGTGGGTGCAAGGATTGTGTGGGTGAAAATGAAAGTAGGAATACAAACGTGGGTGGTTGTGTGTGTATACTCCGACAGAGGATAAACTTGTAAGAGAGAAAGAGGAGTTCTGGGTGAATGTGGAGGCGTGCCTGGATAAGTTTGGCAAGAACGATTGAGTATTTCTGATTGGGGATATGAATGGGAAGGTGGATGACAGGAAAGTTGATGGAGTGGTTGGAGGGTGGGGTGTACCATCAGAGGTGAATGGGAATGGTAGTGAACTTGTGGACGAATGTGTGGGGAGGAGGCTGTAGATAGCCAACACCTTCTTCCGACACAGAATGATACACAGATACCCATGAAAAGTGGTGTGGAGGAGGAGGAGGAATGGGACAGTAGAGGAATGAAAGGCACTGATTGATTATAATATTATATGTGTGGATGAACAAATGAAGAATTTTGTGCTGGATGCTTGGGTGTATAGGGGAGTTAGGGGTGGGGGGGGGGGGTCTGTCTGACCATAATGTAGTAGTAGCTAAAATTAGGATACAAAAAAAGTGGGTGAGGAGAGCTGGAGGGAGGCGAGAGGAAGGTGGAATGGCGAAGCGGGTGGAGAGGTGTCAGGAGGGTGGAGAGGTGTCAGGAGGGTGGAGAGGTGTCAGGAGGAGGAAATCCAGGAAGATTTCAAGAGAGCAGTAGAGAGACGACTACGTAGGTTTGACCAGGAGGAAGTGGAGGAGGTGAGCAAAGTGTTTAAGGAAGAGATCTCTGCAACATGTGAGGAGGTGTGTGGAGTAAGGAGAAGAGGGAGGGGAGTGAAGGGTACAGCATGGTGGACGGAAGAGGTGAAAATAGCTGTTGAAGACAACAAGAAAGTGTATAAAGTGTGATTGGGTAGTAGAGGGAATAAAGATTTTGGAGAGACAGAAAAGAGCGAGGTACTTGGAGAAAAAGAGAGTGGTGAAGAGAGTAATAAAGGAAAGTAAGAGAAGAGTAGATGAATAAGAATAATTAAGATGAAGTGTAACAACTATTCTGAAGAAAAATAAAAGGAAGAACAACACAACAAAGAAGAAGAAGAAGAAGATACGAAGAAGAAGAAAAAAAATCGAAGAAGAGAACAAAATAAAGAAGGGAAACGAAGAAGAATATCATCAACATTGAAGAAGAAGAAGAAAATTAAGAAGAAGAAGAAGAAGAAGAAGACGACCAAAAGAGGTAAACTGAGAGAGAGAGAGAACGATATAGATGGACGCTGATAGGCTGGATTATTATCTTATATATATCGGGGCCGGCTGGTTAGTGTGTGAGATAGAGAGAGAGAGTAATATAATAATAATAATAACATTCTTACATTGAGAGAGAGAGAGAGAGAGAGTTAGAGAGAGAGAGAGAGTGATAGTTAGAGAGAGAGAGAGAGAGAGGGCAATGGAAGGACAGGATATCAAAGAAGAAGGATAGAGTGAGAGAGAGAGAGAGAGGGTAAAGGAAAGGTCAGGATAGATGAACACTGATAAGCATATTAAATCTCGCATCAAGAATGGTTGAAAGGATCTCGGTGGGTAGGGCGAGGGAGTGGGAGTTGGATGGAGAGGGAGTGGAAGTGGGATGGAGAGGGAGTGTCAGAGGGATTGGAAGGAGTGGGAGTGGGACGGAGAGGGAGAGAGATGAAGAGGGAGGGGGAGTGGGAGGGAGAGAGGGGTTCGGGGAGTGGGAGGAAGAGGGAGGGGGAGTGGGAGAGGGAGTGAAAGTGGGATGGAGAGGGAGTGGCAGAGGGATTGGAAGGAGTGGGACGGAGAGGTCGTTCCCCTAAACATTTATGAATACCATGAACAAGGCAGGATAATAATATGGGATTTCATATATAGGAAAATGAATTATTATCTATGATCATTTAACCATATTTGATCCGACGGTGGTCATTTTGGACCTCCCCTGTTTCGCCCCATTAGTTTGGAGATTTTAAGGGGGTTAAATGCTATTTTTCTCTCCTTTTCTCTCTTTCTCTGGCTTGTATCCATTCGGTCCCATTCAGCCAACTGTTTTAAGACGTTGTTGTTGTTGCTGTTCCCCAGGCTGCCTGGCCGAACAGCCTCAAGGCCCCGAGCAAGGCCAAGGCCATAACCGAGCACCCCCACAGGACCCTTCCTGCCTACCACAATAAAAGCCTGGGTGACCGAAGCCACTCCAAGGCGGGGAGCTGAGGAGGGCGCGGAAACACCCGGGAAACCAAAGCCCCACCCAGGGCCCTGTGCCCCTCAGCAATTATGAAGAGAAAGTTGAGGGGCAAATGAAAAATGTGACGCTTTGGCTTCCAATCTGCCAACTTCTAGGTTGGCAGATTGGGAGGTCAATCCGCGGAAGAGACGCCGTCGCTTGAGATCTAAAAAATATATAAGTAAAAGGAACAGTCAGAGTAAGCTATGGGTATGGCAGAGATCGCTCAGTTCTCACTCTGATAGACCAGCCCATCACCACTGTTTTTCCCATGGTTTATTCCCTTAAGCCGGTATCACACGAGCGCTTTTTCCCTCAACATTTATCCTTAACACTAGTCTGGCAGCTTATGAATTTAAAAAAAAATAATATTTCTGCTACCTAGATTCATCCATCATCAGTCTAGTTTCCGATACCAGTGCAAAATACTCCAGAAATGTTGCCAGGATTTGTTTTGATTATTGAATGTTGACTATAATAGCTCTCGTGTGATACCGGCTTTAACCTCACGATTTCCATAGGCCTACCTCTTGGTTGAAATAATGTTCTTCGTCTTGTGAATGAAACAGCTTTCCGATAGTCTGAGAGCTATTATACCTTTTATTGAAATCTGAAGGGCCGATTGTGTGGAAGATATTGGCATATTCGATCATTCAAATTATAATGGAGTTAATGGGTAGAAGATTATCGGAAAGACACCAAATTGAAGAAATGGAAATAGGGATGGTATGGTAGATGTGTGTGTGTGTGTGTGTGGTCGCTCTTCTGTAAATCTAAAATGGCTTACTTAAGAATGGGAAAGGGGTGGGACCTTCTATATGTGTGTGTATATATATATATATATATATATATATATATATATATATATATATATATATATATCTATATATACACATACGTAAGCCCATAATACTCATAATACAGTAATATCCTAGTGATATTAGATTACATAACGGAAGTCTCTCTCTCTCTTCTTCTTTGCTATCCTTTCCTTCCACTGTCCCTTACTCTCGGGTTAGCTATCTCTACTAGCATTAAGTCCTGACCATTTCGATGGGATCGTAAGGTCTGTGTGGTAAGTGTATATATGTAAATCTATGTAAATCTCTCTCTCTCTCTCACACACACCATGTCTTGATCGTCTATACACTACAGGAACGTAAAAAACGTTCCTGTTTAACAAACCTCTTAGACTTCTTCCACGATATCCTCAACCTCTACGATGAGAGTAAAGCTGTAGATATTATATACCTTGATTTTCAAAAGGCCTTTGACAAAGTTCCCCACAAACGTTTACTACTAAAACTAAAAGCGCATGGAAAACAAGACGGTGTGTTGAAATGGATAGAAAATTGGCTCAGCGACAGAAAGCAAAGAGTAGTCATAAACGGTAAGGCATCTAAATGGACCAATGTAAGTAGCGGGGTACCCCAGGGATCGGTACTAGGACCAATTATCTTTCTAATTTACATCAACGACATAGATGAGGGTCTCACCTGTACAATCTCAAAATTTGCTGACGATACAAAAATTGCAAATAGCGTACTCTCAAAAGATCAAGTTGACGATATGCAACACAATCTAGATAAATTGTCACATTGGGCCCAAATTTGGCAAATGAGTTTCAATGCGGATAAATGTAAAGTACTACATATCGGATACCTAAATGAGAAAGCAAACTATTCGATGAATGGCACTCAGCTTAAGAATGTAAACAGAGAAACCGATCTGGGAGTAACAATATCGAGTAACCTAAAACCGAGTCAACAATGTTCAGAAGTTGTTAAGAAGGCAAACAAAATAATTGGCTTTATAGGCAGGTCATTTGAGCATAAATCCAAAGACGTTATCCTAACCCTTTACAATTCCTTAGTCCGCCCTCTTCTGGAATACTGCGTTCAATGCTGGTGCCCTTATTACCAAAAAGACATAAACAAGCTAGAACGAGTTCAACGTAGAGTTACCAAAATGATACCTAGCCTCAAGAACAAACCATACGAGGAGCGTCTTAGAGAATTAAATCTATTTCCTTTAACCCAGCGCAGATTAAGAGGCGACTTAATTCAAGTGTTCAAAATCATCAAAGGCATCGACAATATGAACTGTAGTAAGTACTTCACTATCGACCAATCTAATTACACGCGGGGAAACGGTTGCAAAATTATTGGTAAATCTTTTAACTCGCACGAAGCTAAGAATTTCTTCTTCAATCGAGTTGTCAACTTATGGAATGGGCTTCCCCGAGATGTCATAGACTGCAGCACCGTTGATTCATTTAAACTTCGCCTAGACAAATATCTCGCATCAAGCCCGCGAGTGACTGCGTTTGTAAATGAATAACTTTATTTTATCCTCCCCTCAGTTACTAACCCCTCTATCCCCTACTAACTTCCTAATCCTGCCACGGACATTAGTTCCAGGGCAGTAGTTCCCTTTCCAATGTTCCCTTACCCACTCTAAACCACTGTTTGGACACTTGATCCTCAGTGTTTTGGAGGACAAGCAGCCTAGAAGGGTCACTAGATCTGTTGTTGCTTGATTTCCTTTGTACTCCTTTGTACTCCTTTGTACTCTCTCTCTCCAGACAATCACAGTTTAGGGGTAGACTTCTTTGTTTACACTATACAGACATTCACACACACTTATAACCTACAATTGAGGCTACTTCTCTCTCTCTCTCTCTCTCTCTCTCTCTCCAGACAATTAGTGTAAGGGAAATCGCTATTGTTTACAGTATAGAGGAATTCACACAACTACAATCAAGGGATTTCATGCCGTCGAGGTTTTCTCTCTCTCTCTCTCTCTCTCTCAATTTGTCAATTTAACTTTGCGTTTGCATATATTACTAGGAAGCATGCAAGTTGATTAAATCTTACTGTGTGGTTGAGTGCATTAATGTGTGTTTGTGTGTGTGTGTGTGTGTGTGTGTGTGTGTGTGTGTGTGTAATCTTATGAACATCTCGCTATTCACTAAAGTCTATCGGTGAATAGCTCTGATGTAGGATTTGATAGGAAATGTTCCAAGCTAACTCATTTTCGCTTGAACGTATATTTAACTCAAACAGCATCGTAATCTGCACAAACGAACCAAAGCTCTCAGAAGTATGCATTAAGGGAGCCCACCTCGCTTATTTTCTCTTTCTCTCCCTCTCTCTTTGGCTTGTATCCATTCGGCCCCATTCAGCCTACTGTTTTAAGACGTTTATCCTCATCCAGGTGTCAATATTTTCCTGGCGACGTCACTTATGACAACAAATAAGATGGTGGAAAATGTCGGGTACGGTGAAGAACTCGCTCCCAGTGATGCGAGTGTTTGGCTTTATTTCACAAGATCTTGGATTTTTTTGCCCTGAACATGCGATCTTGGAAGTTTTATTGGGGATCTAAGATTTGTTTAGGGGAGTTAATATTATTGGTTTTGAGGGGATATACCTGTCCTTGTCTAACACATCACATTTATGTGTGTGTTTTTTTTTTATCTCATATTGCAGGTATTTAAATAATTTTCGCATGCCATAATGATATTCAAAAAAGAGAAAAAAGGTAGAAAATCCTCTATCAGTGCCTCTTTATTGGAACAGCCATATTGAAATATTTCAGCCAATCAGAGGGCCGTAATCCAGCCTAGGTAAAGTCAGGCTCAATTTTCCCGATCTTTAGGTCAGACCAGTCTCAAAATTGCGAAAACAGAAACAGGCCTGGGCCGACCTGGGTACACCCAAGGTCTATGTAGACCTTGGGTACACCCAGGTCGACCCAGGCCCATAAAAAGCTCTCGAAAACGCGCCTATAAGGAGAGTCCTCAGTGTCAACAAACTCCACCCACTACCTCTCAGCATTGTGATAGGCCTACTGTCAGCCCGCCCCCTTCATAGACCATATTAAAGCCAGTATCACACGAGAGCTTTTTTTGTCAACATTCTATGATCAACATTTTTCTGGCAACATTTATGGACTATTTTGTACTGGTATCGGAAACTAAACTGTTGTTGGATGAATTTAGGTAACCGAAATACTTTATATGTTGACCACATAAGCTGCCAGACCAGTGTTGAGGGGAAAAGCGCTCGTGTGATACCGGCATAACCTTAATAGATCATAGCCATACTAACCATAATAACCCCTTCGGTACCGGTCATGTCCTTTTAGTTCAATTCTAGCAACTAGTAGTATATTTTGTTTAGCTTAGGAAGGACGTGAAGGGATATAATTGTCTTTTTGTCAGAACTCCTTCCTAAACTAAGTCAAATATAATAGCCAGAATATAATGCATATTTCAATTAGCTTGTGGTGTTATTGCTTTATAATTAATATACGTCAAAGTGTAGCCTACATTAATTATTTTCGGAGATTTTATTTCCTTTATTCCTACCTCAATTAAATATATATTGGAATCTTTATTTTGGGTAACATTAGAAGAATATATGCAGTTTAGGAAGGATCTCGAGCAATCAGAGAGGTAAAAATGACCTCAATTAACCCTTAAACGTCCTCAGATCCTTCCTAATCTTAATTAAATCGTCTAATGATAGCTAAAACATTGTGAATAAGTTTGTCCTCGAACAACGAAAAAGCTCATTTATGTTATCATTCATTTCAGATGGTGTGTTTGGCGGTATCAAGAATGAAGGTGGCATTTGGAACACAACACGTCTTTCCTCAACTGGACAGAATCGCCTACTGTTGGCCAGGAAAATAAACAAGAAGCACCGAAGGCCTCCGTCGAACGCTGTCAATCACCCAGCCGCCCCAAACCCTTCTCCTTCTTAGTCTCTCTCCCCCTGACAACTCTTTTCGACTGATCCAGACCAACAAACAGAAGATCAACAACAGGAATAGTGAGACGAGCGGTAATAAGCTCTAGTCAGTTCCCGACGGACGCAGAAAATATGTATCATAGTATCGTTGGGAATATCCATATATAGGTAAATAGAGCCATAGGTAAATAGAGCCCTATTCTGGCTCTGTCTTGAGTCGTCATCCCCCCCCCCCCAAAAAAAAAGGGGGAAAAAAGGAAAAGTGAGGATTGGGCCTGAGTATATAGATATATAGGTAAATAGATGATAAAAAGCCCATTTTGATCCCATGTATGATTTTATATACCCCATATAACCTATCATAAAGTATGTTGCCCGAGAACAGCCCTCTGCGCAGGTCCCAATACACTGAATAAAATATTAGGGAGACTATTATAGTTTAGATAACATTGCATATAAATCTACGGGTGCTGCACAATCCTTATTGTTTTACTAGAACAATTTCGCCTCGAGCAGTATAGTGACGTCAGAAAAACTTTCAACTTTCAGCCAATCAGAGGCGAGCAACTTTTTTCAGGGGTCTATAATTCATACGCTATGGCCTTTGGGGTGGACGGGTGGGGTTCATCCTACTCGTGCATAACTTGCTCAGCTCTAGGTGGGTGGGGGGGGGGGGGGGGGTCGGTCGGTCGGTCACGGGCTGGCTAGAGATATTTAACATTCACAAATAATATCCCATATAATTCTACGGGAGCAGCACTACCTTTCTTGCACAACCAAACAGATATCGCCTCGGGCAGTAATGTGACGTCAGACAAAACTTTCAATGTTCAGCCAATCAGAAGCGAGCAACTTTTTTCAGGGGTCCAGAATTCATACGCTATGGCCTCGCGTGGACGGGTGTGGTTCATCCTACTCGTGACGTAACTTGCTCAGTCTTTTTTGGCCTCTGTTTTTAGCCATAGAGTTCGCGTGATAAAATAACCAGGTTCTTCTCTTTCCTTCTATCCTTTTTGTTTTTGGCTCTGCTTTTTGGTCTCGAAGCAGCTGAGCAAGTGACGTCACGAGTAGGATGAACCCCACCTGTCCACCCCAGAAGCCATAGCGTATGAATTCTAGACCCCTGAAAAAGTTACTCGCTTCTGATTGGCTGAACATTGAAAGTTTTGTCTGACGTCACATTACTGCCTGAGGCGACATTTAGGCGCGTTTTCGCGAGACAATTTACATAGGTACACCCAAGATACATAGACTAAACTGTATTCTGGCTACTATTGGACGAGTTTACTTGGTTGCTTAAGGGCCTCCAACGAATTAACAGGTTTCAAACTATCTCACTGAACCCTTTTCACCACCACAGATCCTTCTTCAACTGCACAAAATCGTCTAAATATAGCTAGAGAAAAATGATAAAGACGTTGCGGTACAGGAGAAGTTAACCCTTTGAAGATTATGACGCAGTTTGACCATTTATTCTGGCTATTATTAGACGATATTATACAGCTTAGGAAGGATGTGCGGGGGTTGTACAGGTAAAGACTATATCAATTAACCATCCGACTTGCAAGTGAACTCTGGAACTCCCTCCCTTTATCAATCTTTCCTTCATCCTATGACTTAAACTACTTTAAACTTCGTGTGTCCAGGCATTTTGACCCCAATGGCTCTTGAATTTGGCTCTGTCACTCTTTTGTCTTTGGGGGAGACACTCGTTACAGGCAACCTGTTTTTTGTCTCCTTCATACACAAAGAAAGTTTGTTTTAGGCTACCCTTCTTAATCTGAAATGCGTAATCGAATCTAATGAATCAAATTGTGTTTCAGATTCGTGTGTTTTGAAGCCGAGCCTGTGTTCATGGTTCGAGTCCCTAGATTAACAGAGTATGTAGTCGTAGAGGTTCCGGCTGCCATCTTGATTCCATACTCACTTCCTGCCAAGCACTATTTTCAGTCAGGATACATTGATGGATATGAATATAGAAATAAGTATAAAATGTTAATAGAATAAACATCATATGCTCAAAATAAGCTGGATTTAAATAATGGTGAGGTATATTCCACAGCGTGAGTTGGAGTCAAGATGGTGGTCAAATACAAGTTGTGAACTATGTTAATATATGTTACCCTAGTCTTGGTGGGCGGGGCAAGACGAAATGGTAATTATGCAACTGTAATTTTATTTTGCAAGGTACAGGGTTTAATAAGGCCAATAACAACATCACTAATATGCTTTTAATAAACAATAGTATATTGCTAAATAGCTCAATTAGGCAATAGTTGGAAATGGGATTGATAATTACTCGTTTTTATTGTATAATTGGCAACTCTTCTACATAGCAACTATGAGGAACATGGTGAGGGTAGTCTGCCTGTAGTAAATGGAAATAGTCTACGGAAAATGTACTCCTATTTTCACGTATTAATATTACTACTAAAAGTTATCATTTAATATTATTATTATTATTATTATTATTATTATTATTATTATTACGGGCATATACTAGATGATTTTATTCGGCTTCGGAAAGACCCGCTTAAGATCTACAGGCCCTTCCTAAGCTGAATAATATTGCCCAATGAAAGCCAAAATGTAATAAAAATAATGGGGTTTCTATTCTTAACCCTTTTTAGTTTAGGCGACGTCTTTTGTTATCATAGTTACATTTAGAGGATTTTATGAAGCTTAGGAAGGACCTGTGAGAGTTAACCCTTGCTGTACCGATGACGTTTTTTTTTTAAATTTGATGTCGGCTACAGTTAGACGATTTTATGAAGCTTAGGAAGGATCTGGGGTGGTTAAAAGGGTTAATTGAGATCATGTGTAGCGTTTTAATTGAGGTCCTTCCTAAGCTGAATAAAATCGTCTAATTAGGTGCTTTGTTTATATATTTAGTTAATTTATTTGATGTAGCTTTGTAGGCCTATATATCCATTATTAATTTTAGCTTAATTAAAAACAATTGTCATATATTTTATTACATTCGTGTATGATGTATTTATGCATATGAATAAAGATGAATTTATTACAACCTATTTCCCTAACCTTAACCATTCAGTAGTGTAGACACAGGCAACTAGTGCTTGGTAATATATTAAAGGGCAAGAAGGGTTTTTTCTTAAATCCCTTCTTCCTCATGTTTAGCCCCATTAATTTTGAGATTACAAAACGTTCGCCCCATTAGTTTGGCGATTTTAAGACCTTTCGCCCCATTCAATTGCCAATATTAAGACCTTTCGTGCCATTTAGGTGTCTATTTTTCTTGGCGAGCGATAGCTAGTCTATAATTTATGAGGGTTTCGGATGGTAGCTTACATTTCTCTACCGAAAAACGTAAAGAATAACATACTCTTTCAACTATGGGGGAGGCACTCGCTATAGGTAGTTCTGCCTTTTGTCTCCCTCAATCACATAGAAAAAAAAATACAATGATATGTAAACAATAAAAGTATAATTTTGTCAATATATTTAATTTATGGTTAGTGTACATTCAAACTGAGAACAGTTTGAACAGAGAACAGAGAACAGTTTTGTTTGTTTTTAATACCTATACATAGAAATGAATAAGTTAGTGTCCCCAAAATGGCGACCGGATGAGAAGTTGTCCGATTTCTCCCGTCATCGAAGGGGGGGAAGGGGGGGGGGTGGATGTCTCTCCTTGTAATTCGAGACAAGGGCTGAGTGGAGGCAGGTTCTAGAGCCCAATGGAGGCAGGTTAGATCGCTGCTCTCCCACTCTCTACGCTATTTTTTTTTTTTTTTACTTGATATCAGCTTCATTTAGACGATTTTATGAGGCTTAGGAAGGCTATGTGGCAGCTAAAAGGATTAAGTGACATATTTCGTAGCCTTTGAATAGATAGACGTCCTTCCTCAGCTGAATAGAATCGTCTAATAGTTTCCAGAATATTATGAAAAGGCCCTCTATAATCGCATACATCACATTAAGCTATAGTAGTATACAGATAGCCCATAAGAAACTCCTATTCACACCTCTATTGAATTATAACGTCTCTACATTATAGGGCGATTCCTTCGTGGCCATCCCCTCGGGGATCTAGGCGTTCATGGGGGGATCGAGGGCTCTAATGCGTGGCAAAAACAAATACGTTTTTTTTTTTTTTTAGGACACGAGAGCATTGATAAAGCTTAATTAAGTCCACTTGGCATAGGAACTCTCTCTCTTTCTCTCTCTGTGAAGTAAATACGACGACAACCATTAACTATTCACAAAATATGTATGTTAGAATTGTCAAACTTATACCAAAAGATAGAGGATACAAATACGCATAATTTATATTAAGTAAATTTTATTCAGAAATGTATAGTTAGGGAGATATTGACGATTTTGTGAGTGAAATTCTCGATCATCTGTCACCCAATAGTTGCCATCAACCACCAGCAATACAACCGAGGTTATATAAACTCGCAATTTTCGCCTGAATCGATCATTTTGTTCCCGGTCGTCCAGCTTCAAGGAGGTAAGTCTCGTGTGCTCCCATTTTCCCCCATTGTTTCTCCTGAAAATAGAATAAATTAAGGAGTAATAGCTAAATAACGTGACTTATTTACCACCAGACCCGAATTTGTGGACAAGAGCTTGTCGTTTTCCCATAATACTTCATACGTTTGCATTAAATAAGGCCAGAAATGTGATGGAAAAAGCCGGCAGGTTTGACGAACATTCTGGAAGCCGGCACTTGATTGTTCGCTCAGTTCTACCTCCTTAACCCTTTCAATAAAACCATATGTCTCCATAGTATGGCGATCACTAGTAGATTTGATTCATTTAGGAAGAAATTGAGATCCAGATTATAAATTGATGGCATAAACTTAGGCTATATTCCCATGTGACTTTTCTAAACCGTATTGGGCTAAGTATTGTTTAACCTGAATATAATTTATAATTGATTAATTACCTATCAACCCACGAGTGATAGATGCCTTAATGATAACATGGAGGATTAATTACCTATCAACCCACGAGTGATAGATGCCTTAATGATAACATGGAGGATTTAGTTACAATATTTGAATTGGATTTTGAAAACCTAGGCAAACTAGCGAATCTAAGCCGGCTGACTGGACGCCTTGTGGTTATCTAGCATTAAGGGAAGAGGGTAGTTTTTATGGAACCCCTTCTCCCTCATGTTTAGCCCCATTGCTTTTGAGACACGTTCGCCCCATTAGTTTGGAAATTTGAAGAACTTTAGTTTTTTGTTTTCAATATTAAGACCTTTCGTGCCATTTAGGTGTCAATTGCTTTCCTGGCGAGCGAGAGCAAGCGCCTGTAATTTAAGAGGAATCGACCTTCGGTCGTGACATTTTTCTACCGAAAAATTTACAAATAAATCTTGAAAGGGGGTATAGGGGGTGTACTTTTAAGCTTGGAGGTCTAGCGAGGAAAATAAACCCTGAATGAATATAATAAATTAATAGATTAACAAAATAGCCACTGTCCCCTTAACCCTTTGAACATTGACCTATTGAGTTTCTTCTGGCTATCGTTACAAGATTTTATATGGTTTCAAAAGGGCCTCCAGCAATTAACAGACTTCTAATTATCTCTTAACCCTTTTTACTACCACATGTCCTTCTTAACCTGTACAAAATCTACATTATATAGAAACATGAAAGTGTTAGGACTCTGCTTGATCCACTTACCCATATGCGATCATTAATAACATTGCATTAATCAGTCCACACGTGCTTTATCGAATCACTTAATAGGTTAAAAGTTAAAATTATAGATTAAGTGTTAATATAGTTCAGTGAAATGCTAGATAATCAACAAACAAGGCCGTAATTGGGGGCAGGAAACGGTCCGCAAACTTCCGCCATTTTGGTAACCAGTAGGGTGGTGATCCTCTCTTTACACTCCAATATATCCATAGATTCCACACCCATAACACACATTCGGTAATACAGGATATATAGTTTACTCCATGGATCTGAATTTCTACATTGTTACAAATGAAATTGCGCCCCGTTGTTTGATAATTAGGACAACAAAATGGCGGCCAAAGAAAAAGATGGCCGTTCTCTCACAGGGCCTCCATTAACCACATGGCCGGTTATATTTTAAGGATAAGGCCAGTTTAATTTTGCACCTGGCGGAAAATTCAATTTCTTTGCCGCTAATTACCAATGCTTAGCGCCAAACAATGAACAGTTGTGGATCTGCATACTATTAATACAAAGTTCTCATAAACAAAAACATATTTCGCTATAGCATGTTATTAGCGGAGTAGTGAACATGGGAGCATGACAATTTACCGCTGGCCGAAATATAACTGACTATGGATTACTTCTTCATAGTGCATTTAGCTCTTCCAATCTATCCACTTAGTTGAATGTTGCTAATGTTAAACAATTTGTGACTTTAAAGTTTGTTATCGATAATTAATGCCATTTTGAAAGTACTCAATGCATCTGGATCATAATAATGCTAAGGTTTTTATCATTAACATGCTTAGTTACCAAATCTTCGCTGCATAATCAAGATAGGTACGGTCGCGCTAATAAGTAATGTCTCGGCTGTCATTTAGTTTGGCTCGCTCTGTGCTGTATTAATGTCTGCCAGATGTTGAATTGGGTGGGTAAGTGTAGGAACATGTTTGTATATCTCACTCGAAATTAATAAATAAAGTTTAGATAATGCCGATACCAATTATTAATCAAAATATACCTGGTGCCGAGACATCACTTAATAGGCTGATTGTACATGTCAATTTACGATCACCTAAGAATAACCTCGATAACACCAATATAATGAAAGGGGAAGGTCTAATTTCTTGGTAGATTTTGTCATTTCTTTTTAGTTTCCTCGCTAGACTTTCAAACTTTAAAAAAAGTCCATTAGATCCCCCTTGAAATAAATTTTTACATTTTTCGATAGAAAAATTTCACGGCTGAAGGCCGGTTCCTGCACAATTACAGGCTCGCTATCGCTCGCCAGGAAATAAAATTGACACCCAAATGGCACGAAAGGTCTAAATATTGACAAAGACATGGGGCGAAAGGTAAAAAAAGAAAAATCAAACTAATGGGACAAACTTCTAAGATCTGAGAACTAATAGGGCTAAACATGAGGGAGAAGGGGGTCTAGAAAAACTACCCATCTCCCCTTAAGGCTTTTTAAAGATACTTTTATCCCTTTGATTCCTAGAGGTCTTTTCTAAACTACATAAATTCGTCTAATGATAGCCAGAATTATTATGTTATTAACACCAACCAACTTCACATTTAAACTCAATGATAGCCAGAATTATTGTTGTTAACACCAACCAACTTCACATTTAAACTCAATGATAGCCAGAATTATTGTTGTTAACACCAACCAACTTCACATTTAAACTCAATGATAGCCAGAATTATTGTTGTTAACACCAACCAACTTCACATTTAAACTCAATGATAGCCAAAATTATTGTTGTTAACACCAACCAACTTCACATTTAAACTCAATGATAGCCAGAATTATTGTTGTTAACACCAACCAACTTCACATTTAAACTCAATGATAGCCAGAATTATTGTTGTTAACACCAACCAACTTCACATTTAAACTCAATGATAGCCAGAATTATTGTTGTTAACACCAACCAACTTCACATTTAAACTCAATGAAATCAACCAATACATGTGGCACTCAGAGGACTCGAACCTAGAATACTCGCATCGAAATGCTGCACTGGTCAAAATACATCTTCTAAATATACGAAAATATAATAATAATGCTAACACCAAGATGGTACAAATTTAAGAGACGAAGTTATTATTGTCGTTTTGTTAGGTTAGGTTAAAAGGCTGTCCGGGGTCTTTTCAATTTTTACCCAAATTATATACAGTTATACTTGGCTGATTGAGATAAATGGTAACCATGTATTTTATTCTTTTACAGATGTCGAACGATGATGGAAACCCCAACCAGACCAGTCAACCACCACCACCACCACGGCAACAATATCCTTTAATCCTAACCATCCTTTCCCACTGTGTTCTCTGTAAAGGGAAGTTTGACTTTGATTTCGTATATATATATATTTTTTCTCGTCCCAAGACCTTCAGTCAAGCTTAAATAAAATGCCTTGAAGACCCCCCTTAGAGATAATTTTGTACATTTTTCGATAGAAAAATGTACCAGCCGAAATAATAATAATAATAATAATAATAAGGCCAGTTTCTCATTAATTTCAGGCTCGCTAGCGCTCGCCAGGAAAAAAAAATAGATCGCTATATGGCACAGGTCTTTAGTGCCAAACTAGGTGAACTTCTTAGTCTCAAAATAACCTGGGCTAAACATGAGGGAGAAAGGGGCCGGAGCAAACTTCCCTTTAATCCTAACCATCCTACCCCCCCCCCCCCCCCCCCCTTCCTTCCATTGCCCTTGTCACCACCTCAACCACCTCCCTTCTACTAACATGTGTACAGACATTACGTTAGATAGGCAGAAAATTTAAGGTAAGATTCTATTGTAATACATTTCAGTGTAAATGATATACTTATTGTTTGGCAATCATTTATATATAAATAAATCTGTTCTATATATATTGTTTACATTTGCTATAACTATAATATTTCCAATAACGTAACATAATTTTTGTATAATTAAATATATATATTGAAATATAATATAATTAATCCATGCACTAATCTTTTTCTCCTATCGTCGTTGGCTTCGAATTAGACAAGGTTTCTGGTAGGGATGCTGAGGTGGGGAGGGGGGGGGGGGGTAGAGGGTGGCAGCTCTAGTTAGTTCAAGGGGTAGGGATAGGTAGGGAGTCTGTTATAGGTTAGTATTGGTTAGGTTTTGCTCTATTCGGTTCGCTGAGGAGGTTGGTTAGAAGCTTAGTTAGTTTGTTTAGTTAGTTAGATATATTTAGTTAGTGTAGGTGTTTGGTGTTTGGTTTGTTTTCTTGTTGGTTGAAATCCGGCCGGTGCATTTCTGGTAGTCTGTTCGTTGGTTGTGAAGGTTGCAGGTTTTCAGATGTGGCGGCTTGCAGACTTGACTTGATGTGGCAGCTTGCAGACCTGATGTGGCAGTTTTCAGACCGATGTTGTTGCTGGCAGAACGGCGCTCCTGTAATAATTAAATATTTTATCAACAGGAATGAGCTGGATGGCCCGACGGAAGAGGAACAACGGTGAAATAAGGTATGCCAGAATCCTGTGACTAATGTAATGTTAAATCTTCCCAACAGGTTAGAGATGGGAGGACCGTCGCGATCTTACCCGACCCTGCCCAACCCAAGACGACCCGATACTCCAGGCATCACGACCACCTTGACTATGGTTGAGATATAATTTTTGTTGTTGTTGCAAACATATTTATGAATTGATTAATTTTGAAAATCTGCATTATATCAGAAATATTGGCCTAATTGACCACTTGTGAGTTTCAGGCTATAAGGAAGCTTGGGCCGTATACAAAGTTATTAAACAGAAATGCAGTAATGTAGGTTTTTGATGGATAGAAAGTACGTGAATTTGGCTTTATGTACTTGTACTTTTGTAGATGTTTAGGTGACAATCACCATGGTCGATCTGGGGATCCGCCGCTAATGAGCTCGTCCTGGAATCTTTAAGACTATAAGATTCTTTACAGGACTGACTATGCCATTTTTATCGGCACTAGCTCAGAGAAGAGTGTTGAGAAGGGGTGTTGGAGAGAGAGGAAGGTGTTGGAGTGGCTTTGTTATGTGTGTTTTAGTCTGTATACGTCGTCAGGATGTCCCCTGACTGGGTACAAGCATGTGAAACATGCTAGGACGTACTACCGCACCCACTAAATGTCCGCCGTGGCAGGGATTCGATCCCGGGTCTTTCAGATTCACACGCAAGCGTGCTCACCACTTGACCACCACAGCTACTGTGTTTATATATGCAATACAACTCATATTTTAGCTCTTAATTCTGCTAAATGTCTATATAAAAAACTTAACTTCCTTATAGCTTGAAACTTGCAAGTGGTCAAATCCTTAAGCTGTAATACTAATATTGGATTTTCTAACAGAGGAGGGGCCCAGTACAGTTGAGGCTCGGCGGAGGAAGACACTGCTGAAGACCAACTTAAGAAACCCAAACGGAGCCTTAACCACCTTCACCAACAAACTAGGGTAAGAACACAACAATATTAACCCCTTGAAGCTCTGACGCGTTTTAGCAGTTTATTTTGACTATCATTAGACGATTTTGTGCAGCTTAGGAAGGACCTGTGGGTATTAAAAGGGTAAAGACTATCTCAATCAACCCTCTGACTTCCATATACCCTTCCTAAACTGAATATAATCGGCTAATAGTAGCCAGAAAACAGAACAGAACAGAACAGAAACGCGTATTAGAGCTTGATAGGGTTAATGGCTAATGGTTTATTTATTGGTACATAGATTTAATTATTTGTAAATTTGTTTCCTCCCTAGACATCCATCAAGCTTAAAAAACATCCCCAAGATCCCCCTTAAGACATCCCCAAGATCCCCCTTAGACAAATTTGTAAACTTTTCGGTAGAAAATTGTCCAGGCCGAAGGCCGGTTCCTCCTACATCACAGACTTGGTATCACTCGCCAGGAAAATTAGTCTCCTAAATAGCACGAAAGGTCTTGATAATGACACAAATAGGTTGAAAGGTCTTAAAATCGCCAAAGTAATGGGCTGAAAGTCTTATAATCGGCAAAGTAATGGGGCTAAACATGAAGGGGGACCAGAAAAATGACTCCTCTCTCCTTAACAATATTAAAAGTTTAGGTTACCATGTGTATAGTTGTCTCCAAGTTCCCTTACCCTATCCCATATACAGTGCTGTTACTACTACTATTCACTATTCATTATATTATGAGCACCTATTTTTTAAGTTGTTTATTTAGAGTTTGGACCTCTTTAACAAATTCTGGTGTTCCATATACTGTATTAATACTAAAACACAGGGTTCATTACAAATACCTTATTTGTATTCAGAAATAGTTCTCTCAATCTCATAATTAACTTTCCAAAATTAGTTTAATGCCCACAGCTCACTCAAAGACAACTGCAGAGGTTGAAGTAACTAAACAAAGTTTCTAAACACCCCTGATGGTCACAAAGGCTTTTAAGTATCCCAGAAAGGGCGCAAATCGCGTCCTGTGCGTGAAAGGTTTAATACTAATATTGTGGAATTTAGTCAGTGGATGGTCTATTTTTACTAGAAATAATAAACTTTGAACTTCTATAGGTAGGACACAACTTAGGATCATGTGACTTAAATGGCTTCAAACTCAGTGTGTCCAGGCATTTTGGCTCGAACGTCCCTTGATTTTGTCCCTGTCACTCTTTCAACTCTGGGGAGAGGCACTCGATACAGGCAGTTCTGCCTTTTCTCTCCCTCACTCGCATAGAAAAAAATCATGAAGGGTCAATAACAGTTCCCGCCACTGCATTACAATCTCCCCCTTCTTTAACAACTTCAGAAGTATATATTCATAAACTAAACCGCAGATAATTTCAATAATAAAGTTTCTAAAATTGATACCCCTTATAACTGCAGGCTTATGTATAGTTACCAAAACCTGAACCTTGGACAATACGATAGAGGGCTGACTAGTTGCTTAACATCACAGGTTAAGGGAAGGTTTTTAGTTTGCTCCCTAGACCTCCATCAAGACCCCCCTTCGAGATAAATGTGTACATTTTTCGGTAGAAAAATATCACGGTCGAAGGCAGTTTCTTCCAAAATGACAGGCTTGCTATCGTTCGCGAGGAAAAATTATATACTTGAATGGCATGACAGGCCTTAATATTGACACATTGGGCCGAAAGGTCTTGAAATCGTCAAACTAATGGTCGACCGTCATAAAATCTCCAACTGAGCTAAAAGATAATGCAGTGGTGGCTTTAGTTATTGACGTTGTACAAATAAATTACTAATACTGACCTAATGTTTCAGATGTGTGGTAGACGTCCAACCTGAGGGAGGGAGAACAGACGATGAAGACTGGTGGCCAAACACCTCTCCATCACAACTCTGCACTAGCCATCATATCGGGTCTGTCCCTAAAATGTGTTAATACAATCTTATTATGAAAGTCTATGTAATGTGATAATTTGAAGTTTGTTCTATAAAGTCAGTTGAAATTACTAGACCTAAATTTGAGTTAAAGGCTAGCTATGGATGTTAAATTAATGTTTGGTGCCCTTTTTGCCTGAAGAATAATTGTCCTGGAGTACACACAGGCGACTGACTCCTGCCTTAGTGGACTTAGGCCTTTGTAAGACCTAAATACCGGAACCAAACTTTATGCCATATCCCCCAAAGTATGATTAATTTTGATGGTTTCACTTTGCGAGTGGTCGATGATATCCTATAATCCTAAAATATTAAATCATTTTTATGCATAAGTGCGCGAAATTTCGATGTGAGTATCCTAGGTTCGAGTCCTTGGAGTGCCACATGTATTTGTTGATTTCATTGAGTTTAGAGGTGAAGTTGGTTGGTGGAAAAACAACTTAACAAATCATAATTCTTAAGATGGGATTTGGCGACTTTCAGTTCAATTATTATCATGGCACATAAGCTAAGCTATTTTGAAATGTGTGCATCCTGTAATTTGGAAGCTAGTTTGTATAACTTTAAATTAGTCAAACTTCTGGTCAGATTAAACTATTTTAAGATAATGATAATGATGATAATAATAATAATAATAAACTTTGCCTATATTGGCCGCAGAACTTGAACAAATATTTGGTTGAAGTGACCAGTTTAGTCATGCCTAATAAACTTCAAAATATTTCATAGACTATCATAAGTGGTGGACAGGGTATAGGCAGCAGCTTTATCTAACCAATTTTAAGTATTTCATACAAATGGCAACACTGATGTTTATTAAGTTATCATGAAACGGATCCTTCCCAAACTGAGATCTGTGGCAGTGGGGGACTGGTGAAAATTAACTAAATTAACTAAATTAACTAGACTCGGTTCCCTATAGGTAGGCAGAGATTTTTCTTAAGTAATTGTTTAGTTTTAATACACCATATTTTCAATATGATCAATGCTCCAACCAGATAATTTTAATCAGGTTTGGAAGAACCACTGGGAATGAAGGGTCCAACACAGTACTTAAACTAAACCTCTCTATGCCAGACCTTTCCTAAGTTGAAAAAGTCCCGAGGTAGCAAAAATATAACTTAATTTGGCGTAATTTATTTGAAAGAACAAGTTTCCGTATGATCAGGTAAACAAAATTATTCTGGCTTTCACGAGACTCTATAGATCAGTTAAGGACCACAAGGAATCAACGGGGTACACATTATATCTACCTTTAGAATCCAACAGGTCCTTCCTAAACTGAGTAAAATTGTCTATGGGTACCCATAATAAAGTAAATAATCATAGTGACAGTATAAACAAAATTACTGACAGGTATTTACTAAACTCGGGGAATCAAAAGAGCTTAACATTATCCAAATTAACACTCAAACTCTGACAGCTTCTTTTTTAAGTTAACTAAAATCGTCTGGAGGTAGCAATGATGAAAAAAGCATTTGAGTCATCTGCTTAAATGGGTTATGGAATTGGGTAATATTATAATAGATAATGATTAATACTACTGAATTAAAGTTTTCCACATCTGATTAGTGTTCACATTACGTAGCTCTTCAAAGATCCTGAGAAGTTATGTCTGTTAAAGTAACTTTGAGGAATATTTGCCTTGGCCATCTTGTAGTGGGAGTTTCCCAGGACGGGTCTTGAGTATATCGTGGTTTAAGTGCTTATGTTCCGAGTGTGGTGTCCAGAGTTCGAATCCCGGGAGGGCCATATGCTTTAATTAGTTTATTAAAGTACATTGGGGTTTGTATTTTATAGTAATGTTAAAGAACGGGGTGTTACTTATATCAAAATCAGTTTGATTGACTAGACTATAAACTAAATATTATAGTTGTATATACAGTACAGTAGATAGACCTTCCCTTGGTTATTAGATGTACCTTTATTTCCTTAGATGGGTTTATCATTATTGATATGCTTTCAAAGGGTAACTTATCAGACTGTAATTATTCCTCTATGCATACGTTCTATAAATTCATGTTTGTATTGTAATATCAGTGTTGCCAAATGTACGAATTTCCTTTAGTTCGATCTAGAAAAATGCTGCCAGTTAGTCGAAACCAAAATAGTTCGCCCAAAATCCTGCTCAAATACAGTGCAATTATAAGTTAACATTTTTCCTTGACAGTCCTCATGTACTTCCAATAGCCTGTGCAACTAGTAAGATTTGTTCCAAGTCATAAAAGTGTCGGCGAACTATTTATATTGACTGTACCCTTGTTAATATTAGTATGTAGTCACTTCAGTCTTGGAAGTTAATACAGTAGGTTTTATACTAATATGCAAAACACTGGAGACTAAGAAAATTATAATTGAGATATACTATGAAACTTCATTGTTTTCACTCGTATAATGTGACTAATTGAATTGAATCTATCTTAGTTAACCTGCCGAGACAGATGTAAATGCCATTGTAGATGAACTATTATCATAGACCAGCTTAGAATAAACTCAATATCGGTCTAAAGTAACTCCACGTAAAATACTTTGCAAATTTGTCCTTCACTGGAGAACAATATACTAGGCCTCTAATGTAATTGGTAAAACAGGCTGCTCAAATTGTCACTGTACCACTTGTCTCACTGACGAATAAAACACAGACCATTGTGACTACAAAATAATTACCAAGGGCCATCCAAATGTTGATTTAATGTTAATCCTAGGTGGACTCGGATGTAAGCTTTTAGATGGCCTTGATGAGCACCTATGCCTCGTTTTAAACAGTTATGCCCATGATTCTATCAAAATATCTGCAAATATCAGTCCCCCCATGGCCAAGGGCTGTAATTTCATTTATAAGTTGTTGCAATACTTAACGTCAAGCCTACATGCCTAGCTAGACTCGTGATAAATATTAACGTAAATGGTTGTACTGTAAATTGGATTATTTCCTTAGGACTACTTCAAAGGTATTAAAGCCTATTCGTACAACGGATATAACTTTAGACCTATGACTCCTGTCTTTAGAATACTAGCAGTCCTAATACTTTACTTAAAAGGTCCATTTGTTTAGGTAAATATTGATGACCGATATTAAAGTCTTTGATAAATTTGTTCTACAGCTGGCATAGTTTTGTTTGTAGTGATTAAATCAATGTTTTCAGTAATCACATAAATTCTACAGGATAGTTATATAATCCTGTTTAGAGGAGTAAATTTAAACTTTAACCATTATTCTCCAGTGTTTGCCCAACTCTTGAATACTAGTATCAATAATTGCATTAACAATATGATAAGCACTTTACAGGAATTTGGTATAATTTTAGACTTTACGATCTAATTTAACTAGTTATAATTAGTTTCATTGGTTAATTAGTATTTAAATTTAATCTTTCAATGATTTTTTTAGCTTTCATAATTCCATTAATACAGATCTATACTGTAATTGTAAAGTAAAATGTCAATCATAAAGTTGATGCACTGATTTGGAATATATCAAGGAGTGAATGAAGGGTGGCCTACTCTGATGGGCACACAGTTTTATATCTCCTCTTTTTCCTTTTCCTAGGGGCCTCTTGTTCCCCTTGACTTATTAATGAAGTTAGGTAGACTGACTGACGGACCTCTTTTTTTTCCCCATACAATAATATTTAGTTTTGCTCACCGAATCGCCGCTGTTCGCTGCAATGGTGCCTCTCTCGACTCCTCATGATGCTTTTTCTCTGTTGAAGGGTCCATTGATGCTGTGGCAGTCGTTGATGTGTGTCCAATAGTCGCTTTGCTCTCGTCTGTCCACATCTTGTTTGAATCCCACCTTTCAACCTGAATAAAGTCATATTCAATAACTAGACTCATCACCATCCACTTTTATGCTCACACTTCACTACCTACCAACTCAAATGGAATACCTACAACTTCATACTGAATACTCCAGCTCACTCAATATCTCTCCATATACTGTATATTCAACACATAAACATCTTCATAAAGACAGATAATATACCAAACAAATCTTAGTCAAAACAGATCAATTTGTTTGACCAACCATAGCAAGCAAGCTCCTACCTCATCGTTAATTCCTTGTCTGTTGTCGATGTACTCGGTCTGTTGTCACCAGTTCTGCTGTCTGTTGTTGTTGGCCCGTTCTGCTGTCGTTGTCACCCGTTCTGCTGTGCCTAGCCTTTTCTGTTGTCTGCTGCATCTGCTTTACTCCTACCGTTTGTCCTTCTTGATACTGTCTGCTCATATCCCATACTTGACACCGACGACTTCTTGACTGCTTCCTGACAATAAAATATACATTACAAATATATTCCTGACTTTTCTTATGTGTGTTTGGGGGCGTGTTGCAGGGAGGGTATTGATGTACCAGGGAAGGAGGGAGCATAATAGATTTAGCCAGAATACAGAATAGAACTAGTGTGCACAATAGAACAGAATAGAACAAACTAGGGCTGAAGGGAAGGTCTATCTGGGATGGGGATAGGATGAACTACCAGGGAAGGGAAAGGGAAAAACTCGTAGCGGGTGTGGAATGGTTATATAGGAGACTGAACGAAAAATATTAATATATAACCAAAAACTAACCCCCCCCCCCCCCATCCTACCTTTGATACCCCCCACCCAACCCCTGGGTCCCCCTCAGGACCCCCCCCCCCACTCTACCCCTCAGGCCCCCCCCTCTACCCCCTTAGGACCCCCTCCCCCCTCTACCCCCTTAGGACCCCCTCCCCCCTCAGGACCAACCCCCTAGGAACCCCACCTCGACCCCCCCTCAGGACCAACCCCCTTAGGAACCCCACCTCCGCCCCCCCTCAGGACCCCCGACCCCCTCCTTGAAACTCCTGTATTTCTGGTGCCTCAATATTTTAATCTTTTTACAGATGTGATGTGTTGCTGCGACCAGACTGAGGACCCTGGACCAATGGACAACGCTACCTTAATACAAATAAAAAATAAAATATTTGAGTCCTGACTATTGATTCCAACCTGTTGATGTAATCCAATATTGTAGATAAATCATATATATTTCTGATGGTTATTCATATTAACTTTGAATGCAAAAAATTAAACTAATTATTATTGTAATCCAATATCGCAAAAAATATTTTTGGATAACGATTACTGAAATTAAACTGAAATCAATAAGAATAGCAAAGCCAATTAAACTAATATTAAAGGCTTGAAATCCAACTTAAATTAATTAATCTTAATTTTTGAAAGTATAGAACAAACTATTACTACACGCCAATACCCTCGATAAATTGAAAGAAAACTTTACAAATTATAAATACAAATTTGAAATATTGGAATACATTGCCAGATAATAGAAACGGTAAGTTCACGAAACGAACTACAAAATAAAATGTCTGGGTGAGGGTGAGGAGGGATGACTTTCAATACCTAATATATCTAGCTTCTTGGAGAGGTAGGTAGGAAGAGCTACATGGGTTTGGGATAAGCAGGCAAATAGCAATAGTTACATGGGATAGATTATGATAGTTACATTGGTAGATATACACCTGTTACATGGGAAGAATAGATCCGTAGATATATAGTTCAGGAATATATAGCTTAGTGACTCCAGTAATTACATATATACAATAGTTTACAATTACATAAAACATCCTAATAATACTTAAATATATACATTACCTAAAATAACATGAACAGTTCTATGGGATACGGCCAGTAAAAACAAATGCATGGGGATAAGAGAGATTGAATCCTAATTTGCACATAGCTCCAGTCACATAACTTTAGGATATCAATTAACTTTGGCATAGGCAATACTTTGATAGACAATCACATGTCATATTGAGAACACTGAACACTACCAACACAACAAATATTAGAGCACACCAAATCACTGCCAAAACACCAAATGCCACTGTCAACACACCAAGTACACTACCAACAGACCTAATTTCACTGCCAACACCTCAAACTAAACTGCCAACACATCAAATATCACTACCAACACTTCAAATAACACTACCAATTCAACACATTTCACTGCCAACACACATGCTTATTTATTGTACATAGCTCCAGTTGCATTATACCTTCAATGATTAAATTAACCAACACATATACACCACTAGGCCAACACCACGTAATTACCAAGACCACTGAATACTGCCAACACACTTAATCACACTGCCAACATTTAGATTCAATGATTGTCAACTCTTATCTCTGCCAACAATCTACACTCTACTTTGCCAACAGTCGTACACACATTTAATTGGCATATAACTACCTTACCCTAATTTGACCGTACACTTTTAACACCTAAACATACACTTACTCAAATAATGAATATATCTCTACCACTTCCAATACACACTAATCACAATGCCAACCGACTTTCTCATTTTGCCAACATCCCTACTCCACTTAACACTACTACTTCACACCACACACCACAGCACCAACATCCCTACTCCACTTAACACTACTACTTCACACACCACAGAAACATCCCTACTCCACTTAACACTACTACTTCACACACCACAGAAAGAAAAACTTGCAATAATTCGGAGCCCCAACCTCCCCCCAAAAGCTGCCCACTATACATACTGTAAGCTGGTGTCAAAAGCTGCCCACTATACATACTGTAAGCTGGTGTCAAAAGCTGCCCACTATACATACTGTAAGCTAGTGTCAAAAGCTGCCCACTATACATACTGTAAGCTAGTGTCAAAAGCTGCCCACTATACATACTGTAAGCTAGTGTCAAAAGCTGCCCACTATACATACTGTAAGCTAGTGTCAAAAGCTGCCCATTATACATACTGTAAGCTAGTGTCAAAAGCTGCCCACTATACATACTGTAAGCTAGTGTCAAAAGCTGCCCACTATACATACTGTAAGCTAGTGTCAAAATTATTCAACACTACTTCATAAACAGAATAGGCTAGAATTAGGCTATAAACTAGTAGATAGTTAACATTATTATTAAAACACCGGCTTACCTCGGTACTGCTTGGTGGGAGAGGGAGATAGTCCAGGTGTAGATATGTTATGTTGGCTGATGAACTAGATTGAACCCGAGAAGAATTATATATAGACGGCACCCTTAAGAACATTGAAAAAAATATAAAAGTATTACTTAACAGCTTGGCTATTACACAAAAGTTAAACTGAAATCAATGATTAAGAATTATAAAAAATGCCAACTGCATTGCCAATGAAACTATATTGTAAGCTTAAAATCCAAAATAAATCTATATGAAAAACTCCCGAAAGCCCAATGGTTATTGGAAAATTAATAATTATAAAGATGTACTTAAAGAAAATTACTGTACATATAAATATTGGGCAAATAATGTAGTGAACCAAAAGTTATACTATGGTCACAAAGCCAAGTTCGGTATAAAGTACTTTAGGTACGTAATATAAAAGCAAAACTTTGTTCATTTGTTATAAGATATATAAAACCAGTAAGGAGAATACAAAAATAACGAGGTATTAAAAGTATATGATTTTTGTAAGATAATATACAAATGTATGTCGGACTCTGATCAATAAAATACTAAGTCTATATATTCTTTTTTAATATCCATTATATTTTTGTTTCTCCTGTTATTTAAAGTTTATATACTTATGTACAGTGTTTTGTAAGATATTATACAAATGTATGTCTGACTGATCAATAAAATACTAAGTCCATATATTCTTTTTAATATTCATTATAAATGTTTTCTGTTATTACAAGTTCATTATATATAAGTTAGAAAAATTATACTTGAATAACTTAAAGTAATAATTATATATAAGTTCTTTTCATATTCAGTATATTTTCTAAGTTCTCTTATGTGTATAGTTTCATTTTTTTTTTTTTTTTTTCTAAGTCCATATATTGGAACTTTATTTATAATTGAGAACTATTTTTCTAAGTTTTTATCAGTTATAAAAGTCATAGCTTATAATATAGTGATCAATAAAAGATAGATTTTTTTTTTTTTTTTTATTAAGCAAAGTTCGCGTGACAAAGACGATATATAACAATATTATATCAAGTGAAGTTAATAGCAAATACAGAGTTATGAATTCAAGTGATAGAATATATCATAAGTTACATTTAAGGTAAATACAATCATTATTGAAATTAAAGCAAAGCAAAATATTGAAGCTGAAGGAGGGAACCAACTCGGGGAAGAAGGGGGGGAGAGGGGACATCGTCAAAGCAACAAAACTGTGAAGTAATAAGAAAAATAGCAAAGATTAGAGTAAAGGTAATAAAACCTATCTGATCTGAAAGGGAAAAATAGATTAGCCTAACCTAACACACACCATTCATACCATGCAACTACGACTACATACTACGACTACTTACTACGACTACATACTATGACTACATACTATGACTACATACTACGACTACTAACTACGACTACATACTACATACTACGACTACTAACTACGACTACATACTACGACTACTTACTACGACTACGAACTACGACTACTCTTAACCTACCCTCCCCTCCTAACCTAACCACCACCACTACGACTACATACTACGACTACAACTAACTACTACTAACTACTACTAACTACATCTAACTACAACTAACTACAAACAAAACACAACTATCACTCCCCTTGAATCGTAGTGGTGTGGGCAGTCTCTAGCAGCGGCGGTAGAGTCCTAAGGCAGCAACCGGTAGAGTCCTAAGGCAGCAACCGGCAGAGTCAGCAGGCAGCACAGGCAGCAGAGTCAGCAGGCAGCAGAGTCCACAGGCAGCAGAGTCCAGAGTCCACAGGCAGCAGAGTCCACGGGCAGCCAATCCTGAAAAACAAGAAACAAAACATTAATTTGGGCAATAGATTGACAAGCGCTGAGATCATATATAATAAATTAAACAATACTATGTTCACGACAAGTAGGCCAGTAATTAGTTTTGTCTTTGAATGTTCAACAGTTACATTAACATATGGAAATATGATACTAATTATTCAGCGACGATTATGATGCATATTTCTAGTAAACTTTTTAACTTTCAAATTGTGGAAATAAAAACTGATTATTGGCCTATGAGTCATGCACAGAGTATAATGAGTTGGGCAGTAACTCACCCCAGACAGTTCGTAGGTTGTGGTGGCAGAGTCCATAGTTAGGGGATGGTGTTGGTAGCTTGTGGTGTGTTGGTAGAGTCCATAGTTGTTGGCAGTCTCGTAGAGCTGGCAGAGTTCACAAGCAGATCCTGAAAACAAGAAACAATAAATTAATTTGGGCAATAGATTACCAAGATGAGAGCTCACATAAATAATAAATAAAACTACTATTTTTCACAAATGGAATGTTTTTCAGTAATGCGAGGTAAGCAACGAAATACGATGGTAATTATCAAGCATCAATAATGAAAGGAATAGTTATACACTTTCTGATTATGTCTAATTATCAATAATATTGCGGGATATGTTAACAGTACAAAAGAACCGAGTTGCATTTAAACGTCTCTACTGAACTGGGTTGTATAGAAAACGGTAGTGCGCGCTTTGGTCCTGGGGCTGGCTGGCTGCCTGAGTCACCCAAAAACGCCTAAAACGCCCGAAATCACCACGCCCAAAATAACGCTACAGCATTCTAACCTACACCAATGGATTTACCGCATCATTTTAGACTTTCTTTATACTTTTTTCTTTGCTGGACTTGTGTCAGATTCTCCAAATTCGCCTCCCCTGAGCCAAGAATCGAAATTTTCAGTCACAAATTTGAAAGTCCATTAAGTTTTGCAATTTTCGAGTTACAAGGCTGAGACTTTGACAATGGGTAGGTCTAGTTGTTCAGAGAAATGCACTTTCTCAGATTTTTCAATTTGTATTTTGTTCGAGAGATATGAATAAATTAGTGCAGCTTTACAAATGAAACGTGAACTATACGTAAATGTGGTTGAAAGCAGTTGTTCCTTCACACAATTATGCACTAAATTATATATTCCGTTCTATATGAACATTCACAACAGTAAGAAACTGTAATAACAACTGAATAATGTAGATATTGAAGTACTTGGTGATCCACGCACTCTGGCTGCCTGGTGCAAAGTCCAGCTAAAATCGCCCTAATTCACCACGCCAAAATTAACCTACACTTTTCTAACTTATGCCATTCGATTTACCGCATAATTTAACCCCTTCATTAAACGTTTTATATACAACTTGTCACAGGTTTTCTCTATCCACATTCGTAAGTCCACAAATCGCACTTTTTTCAACAAGTCAGAATTCTTATACAATAATCTTGATCTCTGATCTCTCTGTAACTCAAAAGGGCCTAGAGCAAACTGGCTGTAAATATCCACACACCTATTTCTTGGTGGACTCTTCCCAAATGATAGAAACGTCAGCCCGATTGCTTTCATTAATTTCGAGTTATAAGCAGTTAACCCTTTCAAGCTCCAAAACGCATTTCTTTTCTGTGTTCTGGCAATTATTAGACGATTTTATTCAGATTAGGAAGGGTATGTGGAAGTCAGAGGGTTGATTGAGAGTGTCTTTACCCTTTTAATACCCACAGATCCTTCTTAAGCTGCATAAAATCGTCTAATGATAACCAAAATATACTGCTAAAACGCGTCAGAGCTTCAGAGGTTAAGGGGTCAAAATTATTGTCAAGTTCGCTGGCGCTACCTATATTTGTATATGTGTCGTGTCTTGATAGCGTAATGCATAGTCCGCGGAATTTCTATGTGAGTATCCTGGGTTCGAGTCCTCCGAGTGCCACATGTATATATTTGTTGACTTCATTAATTGAGTTTAGATGTAAAAAACATAATAATATTTCATATTTCTCGTACTTGTTGAACATTCAATTTCTGAAAAAGAAACTCATTATTGGCCTACTTGTCGCGAACAGAGTATATAACTATATATATTGTAATAAATTAAGCAGTAACTCACCCCAGGCAGTTGGTAGGTTGGGATGTGTTGGCAGTTGGTAGGTTGTGATGTGTTGGCAGTAGGAGGTTGGGATGTGTTGGCAGAGTCCATTATCTCGCAGTGTTGGCAGTAGGTAGGTTGGGATGTGTTGGCAGTAGGAGGTTGGGATGTGTTGGCAGAGTCCATTATCTCGCAGTGTTGGCAGTTGGTAGGTTGGGATGTGTTGGCAGTAGGAGGTTGGGATGTGTTGGCAGAGTCCATTATCTCGCAGTGTTGGCAGTTGGTAGGTTGGGATGTGTTGGCAGTAGGAGGTTGGGATGTGTTGGCAGAGTCCATTATCTCGCAGTGTTGGCAGTTGGTAGGTTGGGATGTGTTGGCAGTAGGAGGTTGGGATGTGTTGGCAGAGTCCATTATCTCGCAGTGTTGGTAGGTTGGGATGTGTTGGCAGTAGGAGGTTGGGATGTGTTGGTAGAGTCCATTATCTCGCAGTGTTGGCAGTTGCGTAGAGTTGGCAGGCAACAACTCAAATCCTGAAAAAGAGAAGAATAAAAATAATTAATAATCGATTAGAATATTCGACTACGAAATAGTTAATAGTACAGGTTCTAAATATTAGTAATAAGGACTATTAGTCACTATAATACGCTAATGAGAAACATTAACAAAAGTACGGAGCTTTAAAATTAATTAAATAAAGACTAACCCTTTCACGCATATGACGCGATTTTGAGCCTATAGGGGATACTTTAAAGCCTTTGTTACCATCAGGGGTATTTAGAAACCTTTAGTTTAGTTACTTCAACCTCTGTAGTTGTCTTTGAGTTAGCTGTGGGCAGAACACTAATTTTGGAGAGGTAATTATAAGAGTGAGAGAACTCAAATTTGTATTGCTAATCTGGCAACCTCTGCGTCATAAATGCGTGAAAGTATTTACAAACTGCAGGATATGTTGACAGTACAAAGAACCGAGTTGCATATAAATGTCTCTGCTGAACTGGGTTGTATAGAAAACGGTAGCCCGCGCATTGGTCATGGGGCTGCTGGCTGCCTGAGTCGCCCAAAAACGCCTAAAACGCCCGAAATTACCACGCCCAAAATAACGCTACAGCATTCTAACCTACACCAATCGATTTACCGCATCATTTTAGGATGAGACTTTGACAATAGGTAGTTCGATTTATTTCTAGAATTGAATTTTTTCAGATTTAAAAAAAATTGTATTTAAAGAAAGTTACGAATAAATTAGTGCTGCTTTATTCATAAAACGTGAATCATAAGTAAATGTGGTTGAAATTAGTGGTTTATTCACACAAATATGCACTCAATAATATAGTCCGTTTCATAAACACCCTTCAAAAATAAATAATATTCAATAATAACCGAATAATACAAATAATAAAGGACTTGGTGACCCACGCGCGCTGGGCTAGTCTGGCTGTCTGGCCCAATAACTTCCCAAAACGCCTGAATTTACTACGCCCAAAATTAACGCTACACCTTTCTAACCTACACCAATCGATTTACCACATCATTTTAGCCTACCTTCTCTACATTTTAATTTGCTGGACTTGTGTCAGTTTCTCGAAATTCGCCTTCCCTGAACCAAGAATCGAAATTTTCAGTCTCAAATTTGCAAGTCCATTTGTAACTAAGTACCGGTAATTGGTAACATTATATGCAAGTTCATTTGTAACTAAGTACCGGTAATTGGTAACATTATATGCAAGTTCATTTGTAACTAAGTACCGGTAATTGGTAACATTATTTGCAAGTTCATTTGTAACTAAGTACCGGTAATTGGTAACATTATTTGCAAGTCCATTTGTAACTAAGTACCGGTAATTGGTAACATTATTTGCAAGTTCATTTGTAACTAAGTACCGGTAATTGGTAACATTATATGCAAGTTCATTTGTAACTAAGTACCGGTAATTGGTAACATTATTTGCAAGTCCATTTGTAACTAAGTACCGGTAATTGGTAACATTATTTGCAAGTTCATTTGTAACTAAGTACCGGTAATTGGTAACATTATTTGCAAGTTCATTTGTAACTAAGTACCGGTAATTGGTAACATTATTTGCAAGTCATTTGTAACTAAGTACCGGTAATTGGTAACATTATTTGCAAGTCCATTTGTAACTAAGTACCGGTAATTGGTAACATTATTTGCAAGTTCATTTGTAACTAAGTACCGGTAATTGGTAACATTATTTGCAAGTCCATTTGTAACTAAGTACCGGTAATTGGTAACATTATTTTGTATTTACGCAATGTGCTACATATTTATGCATTCTGTCTCAGATTAATCTATAACAAACGAAAAACGTAGTATAAAAGAAGAACGTAGTATTAAAGTACTGACTATCCACGCACTCTAAACCTTGATTTGTTAACCCCTTGAAGCTCTGACGCGTTTTAGCAGATTATTTTGGCTATCATTAGACGATGTTATGCAGCTTAGGAAGGATCTGTGAGTATTGAAAGGGTAAAGGCTATCTCAATCAACCCTCTGACTTCCATATACCTTTCCTAATCTGAATAAAATCGTCTAATAATTACCAGAAAACAAAAGAAATGCGTCTTGGATCTTGAAAGGGTTAAGTTAATGTGTGTGATTATCTATTCATCAACTCTGCGTAAGTTAGGAGGGTTGAGATAGTCTTTTACCTCAATAATTCCAACAGATCCTTCCTAAGCTGTATAAAATCGTCTCTTGACAGCCAGAAAAACTGCTAAACTGCGTCATAATCTTCAAAGGGTTAAATTTAGCCTTATACCAAGGCATCAATAACTTACCTTGGGTTATGCTAGTTGTGGTAGTGGTGGTCGTAGTGGTGGAGATCGTACTGGTGGTAGTTGTGGTCGAGATGTTCTGCTGGTTGTTGTGGTAGTGCTGGTTGTTGTGGTAGTGGTGGTTGTTGAGGTAGTGGTGGTGGTTGTTGAGGTAGTGGTGGTGGTTGTTGTTGTTGTTGTGGTAGTGGTGGTAGAGATCGTACAAGTGGTAGTGGTGGTGGTAGCAGGTGGTGGTGGTTGTGGTATAGATGGCACTGGTACTAGTTTCGGTAGAGATGTTTATTTCATTTGATTTTTGTTTTATCTTAACTACTGTTGTTGTTGTTGTTGTTGCTGCTCCCCAAGCTGCCTGGCCGAACAGCCCCAAGGCCTCGAGCAATTCCAAGGCCACAACCGAGTGCCCCCACAGTAATTAATGGTGGTAGTCGTGGTGATGGTAGTCGCCGAGGTAGTAAAAGTAGTGGTTGTAGTTGTGGTAGCCGTGGTAGTAGCTGTGGTGGTAGTAGTAGTGGTGGTGGTGGTGGTGGTAGACATAGTTGTGGTAGCCGTGGTGGAAATAGTAGTGGTGGTTATAGTGGTAACCATTTTCGTGGTGGTAGTAGTTGAGGTGATTATAGTGGTAGTGGCGGTAATTGTGGTAGCTGTAGTGGTTTTAATGGGGGTGGTAGCTGTGGCAGCCGTGGTAGTAGTAGTGATGGTAGTTGTGGTATCTGGTTGTAGTCGTGGTAGCTGTGGTTGTAGTCGTGGTAGCTGTGGTGGTAGTCGTGGTAGCTGTGGTGGTAGTTGTGGTACCTGTGGTGGTAGTCGTAGTGTTGGTGATCTTCTTTCGGCTGTTTCTCTTAGGGGTCGCCACAGCAGATCACTCGCCTCCATCTCACTCTGTCCCCTGCTATCATACCAACCTCCCGCATGTCCTCCCTCACTGCATCCATCAACCTCCTCTTTGCCTTCCTCTTTTTGTTTTGCCTGGCAGCTCCATCCCAAGCATCCTTCTCCCAACATACTCCACATCCCTCCTCTGCACATGTCCAAACCACCTCACGGCTCAATCTCGCCTCTCTCGCTTTGTCCCGTCGTACATGCGCTGTTCCTCTAATATACTAATTTCTAATTCTGTCCATCCTTGTCACTCCAAAAGAAAATCGCAGCATCTTCAACTCTGCTACCTCCAACTCTGCCTCCCGTCTTGTTGCCAATGCCACCGTCTCCATACCGTACAACATAGTTGGTCTCACTACCGTCTTGTATACTTTCGCTTTCACTTTTGCAGAAACCCTTCTATAGCAGATCACTCCAACTGTCACCCTTATCCACCCACTCCACCCGGCCGGCACCTTAGTGTTGGTGGTTAGTGGTGGTAATGGTAGCTGTGGTAGTAGTTGTGGTAGCTGTGGTGGTAGTCGTGGTAGCTGTGGTTGTAGTTGTGGTGGTAGCGGTGTTGGCAGTATTCGTAATAGTAGTTGTGGTAGCGGTGTTGGCAGTAGTCGTCGTGATGGTAGCGTTGACAGTTAATAGTGATAGTTCTGGTGGTAGCGGTGTTGGCAGTAGTAGTTGTGGTGGTAGTAGTTGTGATAGCCGTTGTAGTAGCCGTGGTAGTAGTTGTGGTAGTTGTGGTGGTAGCGGTGTTGGCAGTAGTCGTGGTGGTAGTAGTTGTGATAGCCGTTGTAGTAGCCGTGGTAGTAGTTGTGGTGGTAGCGGTGTTGGCAGTAGTCGTAGTGGTGGTGGTAGCGTTGGCAGTTAACACGTAAGCACCAAACCCACACATTCTGGAAGGAAGAATTATAACCATTAGTAACAGTCAGATTTCTAATACCGGTAAAATAAAAATTAATTAAGGGGAGATGGGTCGTTTTTCTGGTCCCCTTCTCCCTCATGTTTAGCCTCATTAGTATTCAGATTGCATGACGTTCAGCCCATTACATACATACATACATACATACATACATACACCTCTTCCATATCCTTGATTATTTAACCCTTTGAAGATTGTGACGCATTTTGACAGTTTATTCTGGCTACCAATAGACGATTTAATATAATTTAGGAAGTATATGTGGGAATTATATGGGTAAAGACTATCTCAACTAACCCTCTGGCTTCCATATGCCCTTCCCAATCTGAATAAAATCATCTAATAATAGCCCGAAAACAGAAAAATGCGTCATGGTATCGTCTAAGAGTTAAGTGTGTACCGGTATAGCAATACAGTGATAAAGTCTACGGACCCTACACATACACAACCCCTATCATTGTCGGTGGTAGTTACTATAGATATATCGTATGCCTAGCCAGTTAATATGGTGTGTTATTAGTTGAGATAGCAATGAAAAGTATTAGCACATTATTACACCACAATAATTGATATTAAAACAATTAGTGGAATATAATACAAACACATAGAAACTGCATACTGTCCATTAAGTATTGAGGGAGGGTGGAGGGAGGGATGGATGCAGTGGGAGGAAGGGAGGGAGGGTGGGAGATGGATGTAGTGGGGAGGAAGGGAGGGAAGGTGGGAGATGGATGTAGTGGGATGAGGGAGGGAGGGGTGCATGCAGTGGGGAGGGAGGGAGAGAGGAAGGGGATGAATGCAGTGGGGAGGGAGGGAGGAAGGGGAATGAAAGCAGTGGGGAGGGAAAGGGGATGAATGCAGTGGGGAGGGAGGGAGGGAGGAGAATGAATGCAGTGGGTAGGACGAGAGGGAGGAGGGTGGGTGGGCCATAAATGGAGTACGGAGAGAGGGAGGTGGATAGAATAACATTAATAAACTGGTATTGAAAGGGTATACAAAAAGGGAAACGAGTAACTCCGGCCCACATATCTTCCGGTTCCAGTAACTCCGGCCCTATAATTACTTTGGTCAAAACTCTTGCTATTCTATGGACTAGCGTATCAGAAGATGGGACTTCCTTGGACCCTTCCCTGCTGTTTAGGCTGAGGGTTTGGGAAGCCTACCAGGTGAAATAACTATGCCCTGTCGGGTGAGGACTGGTCCTCTCCAGAGTGAAGTTTGGTATTCTCTACCCAACCTTAGCTGTTTCTGTCTGTCTCTTTTACTGTACTGCTTTTCCTTCTGGGTGCTGGCGAGATCGCCCGATTGGGTGACACTGCAAGGGGGGCATTGGCCCGGGGTTGTAAGCCCGTTGGCTTATGATTCCCTCCCCCGCTGTCCTCTCAGAGACAGATCTCATGTCACCCTGGTTCCTTCCCCCTTCGGGTGCCCGAGCATCTGGAGCGGCTTCGGTCAACCGGACTCGGTACTGTTCGGCCAGACAGTCTAGGGAGCAACAACAACTATACCCTGTTACAAGTAGGTAGGCCAGAAATCCTCAACATTAACCTCTATAAAGCAGATGGGCTTTAAATTTCCACACCTATTCCCTGGCTGACCCCTTCCAAATGATAGAAATATTAGCTCGATTACTCTAGTCTTTTGTGAGTTATAGAGTTTAATGTTCAATAGTTTTGGTCTACTTATTTGGAACAGGCTATAGGCAAGTTCATTTGGTCACAAGAAACAACACCTATGTATTTTTACTTCTACTTTTAGTTCCGGGAGGTCGGGGGCCGGGGGAGTGTGATCACTGTTATCTGGATATTCTCTTGGGCGACCTACAGTAGATGTGTGTGAATTTGTGTGTGAGTGTATTTTTTTCCCTGTTCGGGCTCTGCCTCGAGTCGGCCACCCCCATCTATGGGGTATGTGCCTGAGTATATACAGTACATACATACAGTACATATACATACTTGGTTTTGAAGTACCGAATGATTTGAAGCAAAGTTACTTCAGAGTAATACCCTATATATACTGTAATTGCATGTTGATCATGGCTGTCTTTGTGTGTGTGGTGTGGGGAGGAGTCGGTTGCTAGGGTCATGTGAGGGTTGCTATGGACGTGTAGGTTGCTAGGATCATGTGAGGGTTGCTATGGGCATGTGTTGGTTGCTAGGGCTGCGTGTGGTGTGGGGGAGGAGTCGAGGTGTTAGTTGCTTGTCACTGCTCTGGTCCGAGATGCCTCCATGCCGTTCCTAGGGATATATTTGGGTTGCTAGGGACATGTGTGCGTTGCTAAGGACATACTGGGTTGGTTGCTAGGACTGCGTGGGAGACTTGCGCGCTGTGTGTGGTGTGGGGAGGAGCTTAAGTGTTGGTTGTTGTCACTGTTCTGGTTCGAGATGCCCCCCATGCCGTGTTGTCCTCTTGCATTGTGAGGATTTCAAGGGGTGTCCACCGTGTCTGTAGGGCTACTTGTCTTGGATAACCTGTTAAACCCTTTCAGTATCCGGGGAAACTTTTCACTTTAATGTGTGTGTGTGTGTGTGTGGAGGGTGGAGAGTGATCCTGTATCCATTTTCATTAGTCTATGCACAAAAATCAGTTTTCTGTGAGTTTCGAGGGGTTGAGGGGGGGGGGGGGGAGCATCCGGATAAGTACAGAATTACCGAGAGAAGAGAGAGAGATAATTTTATTCTATTTTATAAGGCCCTCAGAAAATCAACTGAACTCTCTTGACTCCCACAATAATCAAATTCCTTCCTAAACTAAATATAATCGACTATATCTTTCATATATTATATCCGTGGTTTGTATACAGGGATGCCGGAGTGACTAGGGCCGGTAGAAGTAGGGGCCGGAATGACTTGAAATCTAAATACGGTATATAGGCCTAAGCTCATTCGGTATATTGATAGTGATTTACCCTTCTATCCTTATAATGGGAGGCCGAAGTGACTAGGGCCGGTAAAACTAGGGGCCGAGTTGACTTGGAATCTAAAAAAGGTATATAAACTCATTGGGTATATTGATAGTGATTTACCCTTCTATCCTTATATTTGGAGGCCGGAGTGCCTAGGGCCGGTAAAACTAGGGGCCAGAGTGATTTGAAATATAAGAAAAAGGTATATAACTCATTGGGTATATTAGTGATACCCTTCTATACTTATATTGCCTTCAGCCGGTATCACACGAACGCTTTTTCCCTCCATATTTATCCTTAACACTGGTCTGGCAGCTTATGAGGTCAACTTTTATGATAGTTCGGTTACCAAAATTCATCTACCATCAGTCTAGTTTACGATACCAGGGCGAAATACTCCAGAAATGTTGCCAGAAAAATGTTGATCATCGAATGTTGACTAAAAAAGCTCTCGTGTGATACCAGCTTAAAGGTTCCGGCCGTAAGTGGTAATGGTAGCTTGGTATGAGTTTGCTTTTGTTAACATAATACCTATTATGTAATTCTTTACCGTATTTCTCCTTTAAAGACCTTACTGGATTGTCTGATAATTACGAGATTAGGAACCTATACAATACTTAATGAAGCTTAGTTTACCAGATTAGAAGATAGAAGATGCTGATCACGAATGACTGGTAAGTGATTTTCGGACAAGGTTATTTTTTAAATGGGCCCCCACTCCCCTCCTTAATAATATGGTCTAGTTTGGGGGGGGCTGACTGACCCCATATACTGATGATTACAATACGTCGTTAGGGGGGTAGGGGGTGGGGGGTAGGGGGTGGGGGGAAGGGGGTGGCAAAGTCCCCCCTCAACATATCCTGTATCCATTTTCTTTAGTCTATGCTTAAAACTCAGTTTTCTCTGGGTTTCGAGGGGGTGGGGGTGGGGGGCATCCGGATAAGTAAACCGAGAGAGCGAGTAAAAGAGAGAATGAGAGTAAGAGAGAGTGAGAGAGAGAGCGATTGCAAGAGAGTGAGAGAGAGCGAGTGCAAGAGAGTGAGAGAGCGAGTGCGAGAGAGAGTGAGAGAGAGAGGATATTTACGAGACTACCACGAATTATCGGTTAATGTGTTCATTTGGAATAAAACTCAATTTCACCATTATTTTGTTGTCCTTTGATATACAGTGGTGTTTTATAGTGGAAACAATCGGAAATTAGTCTTTACCCAATATACAACCATGTTAACCCTTTCACGCACAGGACGCGATTTGGATAATATTCAAGGATACTACATCAGCGCTATTAGACACAATTTATTAAGGAAAATAGGGACCAATAGACTAGCCATATTATTCTCATTATAGTCCGCATGGAGGAATTTTGCTATCGACAACTTGAATAAGGGGGGGGGGGGCGCTAATTAGGGGTTAGCCCCACAACTTTGATGAAATAAGTGCAGAATAATGGCGACGCCGTTGTCTGCAGGGTGAATTTAGGTTTTAAAGTGCTTGAGAGAGGTACCCTGACCAGGATTCGAACCCACTCACTCCAGGTATATGTGGGAGAGTTGGTCACCTTAACCACTCGGCCAGAGTAAAATCCGCTCATGCCCGAGTGGTTACGTTGCCTGACTCTCCCAAATATACCTGGAATGAGTGGGTTCGAATCCTGGCCAGGACACCTATCTCCCAACCTGTCCGACATTATCATTATATATTAACAGTACTTATTATAGTGTCCACAAAAAATATATATTTCCGCTGGTCGGGATATATATCTAACAACTAACTATGGGGCATAATAAACCTTTATAACACGCAAAGATCAAGGTGCCTGATTTTGGTCCAAATGATAATATTGTCTGAATTTTGTCATGGCCTATTTTTTTTTTTTTTTTTCAGATAGTTTTCATCAATACACAGTGGTTTAATTACCTACGATCCTCGTAAAATACGTCTTCCCCATTATCCAACGATCTTGAAACACTCGGATGTACTTTTTGTTTCTTTTCAGAGTAAAACAAATAATAATAACTGCTTTTTGCCTTGGGAACACAGGACGGGCGGCCCCCCCCCATGACTTATTGAAATCAGCATATATTTTGCCAGTAGGGGGCCTAATTAAAAGAGTTTTACCGCCGTCGATAAGGAGATGTAATAGGGAGAGTTTTAGTTTTTATACAGTGCTGTATATAGTGTTCATATAATGCATTTCCGATGATTATAGCAAATGTTGGAAAAACTAAATAAGATGGTCACCAATTTTCCCATGGATTTTTGTATTTTTCCCTGTTAGTTTTCATCAATATATAGTGTTTGGAAATAATTGCAACCCTCGGCGAAACCGTTTTCCCCATTATACAACGATCTTAAGACACGCCGCCCGATAGTGGGGAGGGCTATGAAGTACAGGGAAAATGAGGGGTTAAATGCGTAAAACGGCGATTAAAACGTATTTTAGCAAAACTTGGCTCGGGTTTTAAGGTATTTCTAAGGCCTAAAACCAAATATTTCGAAAACCCGAGCCAAGTTTTGGCCAAAGCTGGCTCGGATTTTGAGAGTTTGTAGACAACAAAATGACAGTAACCTCATTTAGAAATTTGGCTCAGGTTTCCCGAAATTGCAAAGGCATAAAACCCGAATTTTGGAAAACCCGAGCAAAGTTTTGGCAAAACTTGGCTCGGATTTTGCGAATTTTAAGAGTAAACAAATTACAGTAACCTAATTTAGAATTTTGGCTCATGTTTCCCTAAATTGCAAACCCCAAAAAGCATAATTTTGGAAAACCCGAGCCAATTTTTGGCAAAACTTTGATCGTATTTTGAGAATCGAAAAAGACTAACTACATGTCGGAAATCGGCTCATGATTTCCCTAATTGCAAAGCCATATAACCAGATTTATCGAAAACGTAGCACTTGTTTAAATCATAAATATCCAGTAACATAGACCTAGTACATTGGATACAAACCTAATCCACACCTAACGCCTACAATGTGTCCGTAGTACCTAGTAGGCCTACGTGGGATACAACATGGCGGTTGGGCCGGCGCCCATTTAGTAGCCTACCGGTATTCGGCCGTATCTGTAAATACGAATGCGAGGAACTTCAATCTAATCTAATTAACCTAACCTAACCTAACCTAACCTAACCTAACCTAACCTAACTTAACCTAACCTAACCTAAATGCGCCTCCGCTCGAATATGAATTCGCTCGAAGTGTCCAGATACCGTAAATACTACCGCAACTACGAATCTTGTTTCTGAAACCTAGTATATTAACCTAACCAAACAACCCAACCTATCGATAGAGATGGGCAGGTGGAGTAGACTAAAAAGCTGGTAGACAGACCTCGGGAGATAGGTGAAAATAGCGTGTACGAATCGATGCCGTCTATAGGAAGGTATTGACAACCATGTTTCGACAAAATTCCATTTTAGTACCATATATTTTTATTAGGTTTTGCCGAGGCTTAAAACACATTTTCATATTATGTTTAGAGCATATAAAATCCATATGTGTGTTCAAATATTGCAAAATAATTGGTGACCAACTTATTTAGTTATACTCAAATGTTTATATGATCTTTGCAATATCCTTATTTTATAATAGCTTTCAAATATTAAAAACAAATGGTCGTTTCGTAAATAAGTAGCGCGAGTGTGTGTGTTTGAGAGAGAGAGAGAGAGAGTGGGGATGGGTGAGGGAGGTGGGTGAAGGCGAGGGGGCCTGGGGGGGGGGGTAACCAAGATTACTTTAAAGGGCAGCATCTAAATCACCGTAGACCTAAGCTAATAACAAATAATAATTCGTTTTACAATTCATGTATATACTGTATAAACCAAAAATCCTATATTGAAAACTAGTGGTGATGTGGGAAGGCAAGGGAAACTGGTGGGAGTGGGTGGGAGGTTGGGTGAGGGAGGAGAGGAGGGGGCAGGGTGTGAGGAGGAGGAGGAGAGGAGAGCGGATCAGAAGAGAGAGAGAGAATGAGAAGAGTACAAAGGAGTACAAAGGAAATCAAGCAACAACAGTTCTAGTGACCCTTCTCTAGAGAAGAGAGGAAGAGAGAAGAGAGAGAAGTAGAAGGGGAGGAAAGGAGAGGAATGAGGGAGGGAGGAATGAGGGAGGGAGGAGGGAGGGGGGGGGGGCGAGCAGGGAGGAGATTTGACAAGAAAGGGGGAAGGAGAGAGGGAGGGGGTGGGGGCCAACAGCGAAGTCACCTCATTCGCTAGTTTGCACCTTAAATTTTTAGTTAATGACCCCCTCTATATTCACACACCTCACGGACACAATGTACACACACCGAATAGTTTGTTATTATCTAAATGTCCTGAAGATCAACAATATTCCCGTAATTACTGGTTGTTAGAATATATGCAAACGACACAACATACAAGAACCGGCTCAAGCAGTCATAAGTTCACAATTTTCTTATATTACTCTAATAAATTACATGACTGACCACCTTAGCTATCATAGAATTTCAAAACACACCCATATTTACACGAATAGTTCCCCATACACACCTTATATACGGTGAAATACGAAGAGCCAACGCCGCAACGTCCTGTCCCTTCCAGTCGACTGTCAGCACTGAATATTGACGTCATATTCAACCTGCCCCTCCCCTTTGATTCACGAGTCCTGTTCGAATTTTTAGATAGTTAATTAATCAACTTCCGCATTACCACCAGGCTTAGGATGTTCTCAGCACATAGCATAATTTATGCTAGGTATTTGGAAGTTATTGATAACTGCATATAGGACTTGTGATGCAGGGATATTTACTTTTTAAATTGAAACACTGGGCATCGATATCAATCCTCCATAAAACAGATGAAGAGAAACTTCCGCGAGAGTCAACAAATATTTAATAATTTAATGTACAGTTGCCCACATGGATTTTGTACACACTTCGTGATTTTATGAATGGAAGGAAAATTAGTATGATTTAATTAGCAGTGTATTATCTTGTGCAGTACTTACAGTAATTAATTCCTTCAGTATTTTAGAACGCATGCATATATTTGTATTCTGGCTACTATTAGACGATTTTATGCAGCTTAGGAAGAACGTCTACCCATTAAGAAGCTACATATTATCTCAATTAATCCTTATGGCTACCATACGTCCTTCCTAAGCTTCGTCAATCGTTTAAATGTAGCTGAAATCCAGTACAAAAGACGTCACCGGTACCGAAGGGGTTAATTCCTTCAGTATTTGAAATCGCATGCATTTATCTTTATTCTGGCTAGAACTTGACGATTTTGGTCAGTGTAGGAAAATATTGTGGGAGTCAGAAGGTTAATGGAGATCAGTTTTACGTTGATACTATACCGTACATCTTTTATAAATATTGTGGGAGTCAGAAGGTTAATGGAGATCAGTTTTACTTTGATACTATACCGTACATCTTTTATAAATATTGTGGGAGTCAGAAGGTTAATGGAGATCAGTTTTACTTTGATACTATACCGTACATCTTTTATAAATCGCATACAATTGTCTACTAGTAGCCAGAATATATCTAAGAAATGCATCCTGATACTGAGAGGGTTAATATGATCAGTTAATGGGTTTATAGCAAATTATTCTGGTAATTTAACCCTCTGAAGATTATGACGCATTTTGACTGTATATTCTGGTTATCATTAGACGATTGTATACAGCTTAGGAAGGATCTGTTGAAATTATAAGGGTAAAGACTATCTTAATTAACCCACTGACTTCCATATAATAGCGCATTATAGCGAGACAACTGACCTGGGTCACCCAGGCCGATTGTGGCCAACCCTGCCCTTGGCCCTGCCAATACCACCTCTGGTCATGGCCCTGCTCGGTCCCCAGGGTTGTCTTTACCCAGGTACACCCAGTCCCGGATGACGCCAATGGCTCGCGAAATCAGCCACACGAGTCAAGATCTATAGCTCTTGGGTCGATCAAGACAGGACCTGGACCAAGACCACCTTGATTACCCAGGTACACCTTGGCCAACAATACTGACGATACCGGAAATGAACTTGGAGAAAATGGACAGGCCTGGCTAACTTTCTTAAAAGTTACAGGCTCGCTATCGCTCGCCCAGAACAAAATCAACACCTGAATGGGGTGAATCATAATAATATCGCCAAACTAATGGGGCGAAACGTCTTAAACTCTCTAAACTAATGGAGCGAAGCAGGGAAGCTCCAAAAAGCCTCCCCTCGGACCAAATAGGGTTACCGGTATATCATGTCACACCCAGCCCTTGTACCAGGTTCATGTGTTGGCTACTGTACCGCTGTTGTACATTAGGGGTATGTAAAGAGTAACTGAAGTGGCCATAATACTAGGCCCTTTTAACTCTATTTGTTCCGAGGGGGTCTTTTTGGACCTCCTCTGTTTCGCTCCATTAGTTTGGAGATTAAAAGGAAGATTTCATTAATTTGTTTAGCGATATTAATTAAGATTATTCGCCCCATGCAAGTGTCTATTTTTGCTGGGTAAGCGATAGTGAGCCTGTAACTTATATGAAATTGGCCTTCGTTATAAAAAAAATTATAACTTTAACATGAAGGGAGCCTGTGTGAAACCTTTTTAGTCTGATTGAAGTCTGGGAAGGCGTTTTTGTTAGCCTAGGGGACAAACTAAAATACATTGCTCGGAAATGGTAAGCAAGAAAAATCCCTAATGTTATGCCCGCACTTCCACAGCAAAACAGACTTTCTTCAGTAGCAATATTAGTCAACAGAGAAAAACTACATCAGTCACCCAAGGAACAACCACAGGAAGGTCCGTTTTCTATGACGGCGCGGCCATTTTTTCCGACAGAGCGGCGGCGCCTACAAACACCAGGAGGGCCACTCGTGACGCCTGGCCACCACAAGTGCCAGTAGCCCCGCCCAGGGCCACACCTCTCTTCCGTTTCGTAAATAAGAAGACAGTTTTCCCCACACTTCCACCACCGGCGAGTCGGGGGGACACCTCGACGACGTATACAGACTAATAACACACATAACAAAGCCACTCCAACAGCTTCCTCTCTCTCCAACACCCCTTCTCCCCTTTCTACATTCTTCAGAAACATAAGAAAAAGTAGAATGTAGATACGAGGTGCCGTTGTAAAGGCTTATCCCTCAATAACTTCACCTGACCTGAGGCAGGAAATAATAAAGTGACTTACCCAAGAGAGAGAACATCGAGTAGAACATACCAAAACCCTAACTTGAATGGGCGGGATTCTCACCACCTCGACTCAACGATAATTTCTCTTGAATCACACTCAATGGCAATTTTTCTTGCGTTACTCTTAGCGACCATTGGTACTGAGGCATCTACAGCGGCAATACTGTATGTCCTGTACTTTACACACCGATAATTTATCATGTCATACTCAGCGGCAACCCGCCCTGGGGAAAGTTTAGTGACGGCCTGTCTTAAACAAAACTCGCTGATAATTTATCGCGAGGCCTCCCAGCTGACCAATGACAAGAGGGAGGAGATGGAGACGGAAGAAGAAGATACCATAGTTACTTCCTTTACCTTTAACTCACCTGTCAAGACCCATTCCCCCATCAGTGCTTTACCTCCTACTCCCGGGAAATAAAAGAAGATACCCTAGTAACTTCCTTTACTTTTAAGGGGAGGCAGACCGTTTTTCTGGACCCCCTCCTCCCTAATGATTAGCCCCAGTAGTTTTGTGATTATAAGAACGGGGCGAGGGAACGCGAAAGTGGTCCTGGACCCTAAGAATAGGAACTTTAAATTTTGTTTCTGTTCGTGCTCTGTCTTGAGTCGGCCACCCCCAGCTATAGTATATAGCCTGAGTATATACTAATACACTCGGATGCCATAGTCTCAAGCCCTATCATGAGTATTTCGTGGACCTCACCTATTTATAATTACGATAGTATATATCTGGACACGAATTTAGGAATATATCTTTCTGTATATCACCTACAAAACGATATCCACTTGTTATTGAATAGCAAGTTCTGTCCAAAAATACATGTAGATAGTTATAGCTGCATAAGGAAAAACATAGCGGGTCCACGAATTCATATGAGTGGGTTAGAGACTGTGGCATCCGAATGTAAGCTACAATCCAACCCCTGCATCCATTACTAGTAGCCCAACTGTGGCATCCGAATGTAAGCTACAATCCAACCCCTGCATCCATTACTAGTAGCCCAACTGTGGCATCCGAATGTAAGCTACAATCCAACCCCTGCATCCATTACTAGTAGCCGAACTGTGGCATCCGAATGTAAGCTACAATCCAACCCCTGCATCCATTACTAGTAGCCCAACTGTGGCATCCGAATGTAAGCTACAATCCAACCCCTGCATCCATTACTAGTAGCCCAACTGTGGCATCCGAATGTAAGCTACAATCCAACCCCTGCATCCATTACTAGTAGCCCAACTGTGGCATCCGAATGTAAGCTACAATCCAACCCCTGCATCCATTACTAGTAGCCCAACTGTGGCATCCGAATGTAAGCTACAATCCAACCCCTGCATCCATTACTAGTAGCCCAACTGTGGCATCCGAATGTAAGCTACAATCCAACCCCTGCATCCATTACTAGTAGCCCAACTGTGGCATCCGAATGTAAGCTACAATCCAACCCCTGCATCCATTACTAGTAGCCCAACTGTGGCATCCGAATGTAAGCTACAATCCAACCCCTGCATCCATTACTAGTAGCCCAACTGTGGCATCCGAATGTAAGCTACAATCCAACCCCTGCATCCATTACTAGTAGCCCAACTGTGGCATCCGAATGTAAGCTACAATCCAACCCCTGCATCCATTACTAGTAGCCCAACTGTGGCATCCGAATGTAAGCTACAATCCAACCCCTGCATCCATTACTAGTAGCCCAACTGTGGCATCCGAATGTAAGCTACAATCCAACCCCTGCATCCATTACTAGTAGCCGAACTGTGGCATCCGAATGTAAGCTACAATCCAACCCCTGCATCCATTACTAGTAGCCCAACTGTGGCATCCGAATGTAAGCTACAATCCAACCCCTGCATCCATTACTAGTAGCCCAACTGTGGCATCCGAATGTAAGCTACAATCCAACCCCTGCATCCATTACTAGTAGCCCAACTGTGGCATCCGAATGTAAGCTACAATCCAACCCCTGCATCCATTACTAGTAGCCCAACTGTGGCATCCGAATGTAAGCTACAATCCAACCCCTGCATCCATTACTAGTAGCCCAACTGTGGCATCCGAATGTAAGCTACAATCCAACCCCTGCATCCATTACTAGTAGCCGAACTGTGGCATCCGAATGTAAGCTACAATCCAACCCCTGCATCCATTACTAGTAGCCCAACTGTGGCATCCGAATGTAAGCTACAATCCAACCCCTGCATCCATTACTAGTAGCCGAACTGTGTCATCCGAATGTAAGCTACAATCCAACCCCTGCATCCATTACTAGTAGCCGAACTGTGTCATCCGAATGTAAGCTACAATCCAACCCCTGCATCCATTACTAGTAGCCCAACTGTGGCATCCGAATGTAAGCTACAATCCAACCCCTGCATCCATTACTAGTAGCCCAACTGTGGCATCCGAATGTAAGCTACAATCCAACCCCTGCATCCATTACTAGTAGCCCAACTGTGGCATCCGAATGTAAGCTACAATCCAACCCCTGCATCCATTACTAGTAGCCCAACTGTGGCATCCGAATGTAAGCTACAATCCAACCCCTGCATCCATTACTAGTAGCCCAACTGTGGCATCCGAATGTAAGCTACAATCCAACCCCTGCATCCATTACTAGTAGCCCAACTGTGGCATCCGAATGTAAGCTACAATCCAACCCCTGCATCCATTACTAGTAGCCCAACTGTGGCATCCGAATGTAAGCTACAATCCAACCCCTGCATCCATTACTAGTAGCCGAACTGTGTCATCCGAATGTAAGCTACAATCCAACCCCTGCATCCATTACTAGTAGCCGAACTGTGTCATCCGAATGTAAGCTACAATCCAACCCCTGCATCCATTACTAGTAGCCCAACTGTGGCATCCGAATGTAAGCTACAATCCAACCCCTGCATCCATTACTAGTAGCCGAACTGTGTCATCCGAATGTAAGCTACAATCCAACCCCTGCATCCATTACTAGTAGCCCAACTGTGGCATCCGAATGTAAGCTACAATCCAACCCCTGCATCCATTACTAGTAGCCGAACTGTGTCATCCGAATGTAAGCTACAATCCAACCCCTGCATCCATTACTAGTAGCCCAACTGTGGCATCCGAATGTAAGCTACAATCCAACCCCTGCATCCATTACTAGTAGCCGAACTGTGTCATCCGAATGTAAGCTACAATCCAACCCCTGCATCCATTACTAGTAGCCCAACTGTGGCATCCGAATGTAAGCTACAATCCAACCCCTGCATCCATTACTAGTAGCCGAACTGTGGCATCCGAATGTAAGCTACAATCCAACCCCTGCATCCATTACTAGTAGCCCAACTGTGGCATCCGAATGTAAGCTACAATCCAACCCCTGCATCCATTACTAGTAGCCCAACTAAAATTGGGGCATTATTGTGGGATATCATATTTAACCCCTTCTGTACCGGTGATGTACTTTTCATTATATTCTGGCAACTATTAGACGATTTTGTACAGCATATGAAGGACGTCTACTCATTCAAAGGTTTCAGAAAATCTCAATTAATCCTCTTAGCAGCCATATCCTTCCTAAGCTTCATAAAATCGTCTAAATGTAGCTATGATAAAATACAAAAGACGTCGCCGGTACAGAAGGGGTTAAGGAGATTCGACAAAACCGCTTGAAAATGCACTTTAGGCAAAGTCGACGGCTCCTGTGACCTCAGATATGTGCCCAAATTCATTGAACTTAATATCAATGAACTCTCCATGGTGTATGGATTCCAATTCTATTAGTGGTTTAATTGCTTGCATTGCTAATTTGGCATAATACAACTGATTATTTAACTGAATTGACCACTTGCGAGTTTCGTTCTATAAGGAAGTTGGAGTTGTAGATATCGATATTTATCAGAATTACCTGTTAAAATACTGTTGTAGTACATTTATAAATACATAAAACCCAATTCAACATACTTTTTTATCAATTAGAAACCTACATAATTATGGTTTCTATTTAAATATCGATGTTTACGGCTCCAACTTCCTTATAGCCTGAAACTCGCAAGTGGTCAGTTACAGTGTTGGCGAAATATACATCCAAGTTTTCGGGTCATTGTGGAATTTCAAAATGTTATGGATATCATTGGATTCGTCAGGACATTGCCATTCCAACGGTTTACGAGGTTAATATTTTGGGTCTTATTTACACCCTGGTCTTTTTTGTTAAGGGGACATGGGCCGGTTTTCTGGACCAATTTCTCCCTCATGTTTAGTCCTATTAGTTTTCAGATGCTAAGATGTTTGCCCCATTAGTTTGGCGATTTTAATACCTTTTGCCTCATTTCGTTGTCAATTTTAAGACCTTTCGTGCCATTTAGGTGTCTATTTTTTCCTGACGAGCGATAGCGAGCCTGTAATCTTAAGAGTAACCGGCCTTCGGCCGGGAAATTTTTCTACCGAAAAATGTACACATTAATCTAGAAGGGGGATCTGATGGATGTTTTTTAAAGTTTGATGGAGGCCTAGGGAGGAAACTAAACAAAATAATAAATAAATTAAAACATCTACCACAAAGTGAACCATCCCCCCTTAACACTATCTGGTCCGACGTCTTCTTAATTAGCCTATTATGATATTTTGTTTAACCCATTTAGTACCAGTGCCGTCCTTATAACTTTATTCTGGCTGCTATTAGACTATTTCATTCAGTTTAAAAAGCCCGGCCCCCAACAATCAACAGACTTTCAACTATCTCACTTAACCATTTTCGCTACCACAGATCCTTCTTAAACTGCATAACATCGTCTAAATATAGCTAGAATAATATTAAAAAGACGTGGAGGTTATATATTATTTAGGATTTGATTTGTTTTTGTTTTTTAGTTTGGGCAATGTATTCTAGCTCGTCCACTTGGCTCCCTTCAAACTAAAATAAAAAGCCCCACCAGACCCTTTCAAGCTGAATTTGTACATTGATGACTAAATGACTACGGTAATGGAGTGTGTGCGAGTGAGGTGGACGGCAGAGAAGGAGAGGCAGACCGAGAATGAATTAGGGGTATGGAGTTGAGAAGTATATGAGTGAAAGTGGTGTTGGATGGAAGGAGGGGCATCAGTCGACGTATTACAAAGGGGTATGGAGGAGATTCATTCATGGTCACCCCTTGAGGGATCACGGCATCTGGCTTAAATAGGTAGATAGATATATACAGTATAGGCTACTACAGTTGTTGTTGCTCGTTTCACATAAATATGATTAACAATACAAACATACTAAAGCCATTCCAACAGCTTCCTCTATCTACAACACCCCTTCTCTGCTATCTACACTCCCAGCCGTATGTTCCTAGTGTACTGTCTGATATTGCTAATCTGGCAACCTCTGCGTCATAAATGCGTGAAAGTATTTACAAACTGCAGGATATGTTGACAGTACAAAGAACCGAGTTGCATATAAATGTCTCTGCTGAACTGGGTTGTATAGAAAACGGTAGCGCGCGCATTGGTCGTGGGGCTGCTGGCTGCCTGAGTCGCCCAAAAACGCCTAAAACGCCCGAAATTACCACAACCAAAATAATGCTACAGCATTCTAACCTAGGTAGCAAGCCAGCATATATATATTTTTGGTTTTGTCAGCAAGCTTAATTTGTACATTTTTCGATAGAAAAATTTGTCCGGCGAAGCCGGATTCCTCCATACAATGCTGGCTCGCTATCGCTCGCCAGGAAGAAATTGACACCCGGATGGGGATAAACGTCTTCAAACAGTTGGCTGAATGGGGCCGAATGAATACAAGCCAGGGAAAGAGAGAAAGATAAAAAAAAAAATATGTGACCCCCTTAAACTCAAACAGCATCGGAATCTGCACAAACGAACCAAAGCTCTCAGAAGTACGAATCATCTTTTTTTGTTTTCTCGATCGCGTCGTTTCCTCCCAACTTGTTTTCGGGATAATGAAAAAACTTCTGTAACAAGCTTTCGGCAACTCTGTCAAAATGGCATTTCTTCCGATGCACTGCCGATTCCCAGGCGTGTTTGCTTATCTGTGAGTTTGAGAGCGTCTGTTTGCTTAAGGGGAGATTTCCACTTGAGGGACTTTTTTCTTGACCCCTTTCTCCCTCATGTCTAGCCCCATTGCTTTTGAGATTTGTTGAGATAGTTTGGTGATTTTTAAGAATTTCGGCCCATTCTGTCAATGTTAAGACCTTTCGTGCCATTTAGGTGTCGATTTTATCCTGGCGAGCGATAGCGAGCCTGTAATTTAACAGTAATCGGCCTTCGGCCGGGACATTTTTCTACCGAAAAATGTACAAATTTATCTTGAAAGGGGGTCAAGGGGGTGAAAATTTAACATTGCTGGAAGAGTAGGAAACAAACTAAAAACCTCCCCTTAAGTGTGTGTGTGTCTGTTAGTTAGTTTGTCTGTGTCTGTTATTTTGCTTGTGGCTGTGTCTGTTATTATCTGTGTTAGTTTGATTGTGTCTGTGTCTGTGTCTGTAACTTTGCTTATCTGTGTGTCTGTTATTTTGCTTGTCTCTGTGTCTGTTAGTTTTCGTGTGTCGGTGTCTGTTATTATCTGTCCGTTAGTTTGCTTGTGTCTGTGTCTGTTAGTTTGCTTATGTCTGTGTCTGTTAGTTTGCTTGTGTCTGTGTGTGATAGTTTGCTTATGTATGTGTCTGTTAGTTTGCTTGTGTCTGTGTCTGTTAGTTTGCTTGTGTCTGTGTCTATTAGTTTGCTTATGTCTGTGTCTGTTAGTTTGCTTATGTCTGTGTCTGTTAGTTTGCTTGTGTCTGTGTCTGTTAGTTTGCTTGTGTCTGTGTCTGTTAGTTTGCTTGTGTCTGTGTCTGTTAGTTTGCTTGTGTCTGTTAGTTTGCTTGTGTCTGTGTCTGTTAGTTTGCTTGTGTCTGTGTCTGTTAGTTTGCTTGTGTCTGTGTCTGTTAGTTTGCTTGTGTCTGTGTCTGTTAGTTTGCTTGTGTCTGTGTCTGATAGTTTGCTTGTGTCTGTGTCTGGTAGTTTGTCTGTGTCTGTTAGTTTGCTTGTGTCTGTGTCTGTTAGTTTGCTTGTCTGTTAGTTTGCTTGTGTCTGTGTCTGTTAGTTTGCTTATGTCTGTGTATGTTAGTTTGCTTGTGTCTGTGTCTGTTAGTTTGCTTGTGTCTGTGTCTGTTAGTTTGTTTGTGTCTGTGTCTATTAGTTTGCTTATGTCTGTGTCTGTTAGTTTGCTTATGTCTGTGTCTCTTAGTTTGCTTGTGTCTGTGTCTGTTAGTTTGCTTGTGTCTGTGACTGTTAGTTTGCTTGTCTGTGTCTGTTAGTTTGCTTGTGTCTGTTAGTTTGCTTGTGTCTGTGTCTGTTAGTTTGCTTGTGTCTGTGTCTGTTATCATCAAAACATTATGAACCCTGCAAAGTTATTTACTAATTCTGTGGAAAAAGAATATATTGTGCTGGTACAATCGTCAGTGGAAAAATGAATATATTCATATTGTATTAGGTTACAGTTCAAGATCAAGGTCAATACATATATTTTCTTTCACGATTTTTAGAAAAAATCCAAAGAGAATGCAGGCCAATATCAAAAGTCTAAGTTACAGAGTTGAATACGGCACTTATTCTTTATTATTATTAGTATTGACGTTATGGTTATTGTTTAATTTATATATGGATGAAGTGGTGAGGGAGGTAAAAATAAGATCTATGGGTAGAGGATTGGGTTTAGTAGGAGATAATGGTGGTGATTGGGAGTTGAATCAGTTGCTGTTTGCTGATGACACAGCACCGGTGGCGGATTCTGAAGAGAAGCTGTAGTGATTAGTAAATGACTTTGTTGTGGTTTGTATGAGGAGGAATCTGAGGGTGAATAAAAGTAAAGTGATGGTGTGTAATAGAGATGCTCGTAGGGTGAATAACAAATGTGCGACTGGATGGGGGAAATGCTGGAACAAGTGAAGTGTTTGAAATATCTAGGAGGAGTCATCAGCAAGGAAATAGGAGAGAGAATGGAAGTAAAACAAACTAGATAATAGTCCATCAGGGCGCCCGACCCGGGGAGCTGGTGTAAATATTAAGGGCCATGCCTAGAAGTTATGTGGGCAAGCATTGTGGTGCGGTCCGCTGTGTGTCTGCCTGTTGATACTGGAACCTCTCTAGGAGGTCTGGGACCTGAGAGTCTTTAGCTGGGTACCCCATATGGGCCTTGGTCTCTGGGTCTTCTTCTGGATGACGTAGATGTGTGTGAATTTTTATTGTATTTGTTAATTTAATTTGATCTTTTTTCTGTTCGAGCTAAGCCTCGAGTCGGCCACCCCCAATTATGGGGTATGTGCCTAAGTATAGACATACATACATCATTATATATTTGATATTATTTGTTTACAAGATGCCGTAATTTCCGAGAAGGGGTGGCCATGAACATTAGGCGTTTGTCATGAATCGCTAGGTCAAGTTGTACGAGCTTGACATCTATCAATAACATTCCGACAGTGCGGTCTTGATCCGCCGACCCTTTGATCAGCAGACGACGCCCAACTGTCTATGTTCACAGGTACCATATGTTAGCAATTTGTTGTCCGATTTATTTGCTGGATGCCTAAATGTGGGCCATAGTAGACACTATGCTGTAGGTTGAATTAACTTATTTATTGTATCAGTAAGCTAAACACTTTCATATGCTGACCCTATTATTTTATTTAGTATTAGATGGAGATGAAATAGTTACTATTTTACGTCAGATAAATACATTCAGCGTAATTCTACAAATTATTTGTTAGAAACAAATCCTGTTTCAAAGATGTCAGGAATGAAAGAAATATATATTGGTTTTGCTTGAGTAAAGAAGAAATATATCTAAGTTGTTACTCGATCCAATAGATTGGTAAGGTATATATATATACAGAGAGAGAGAGAGAGAGTGCGAGAGGTTATTAGCCAGGTATGTAACCTACCATCACCTACAGTTGAGGGATGCTGGTTTATTCTGTTCTTAAATGAGTCATGTTAGTACATTTAAGAACTTGTTTTGCAAGATTGTTCCTTTTTGTCCACTATGTTATTAGTAAAATACTATTTGGTGATATATAGATTTGCTCATTGACCCCGTAACTTGAAACTATTTTTCCTTGTTAGAGATATGTGGGGCAAGGGATATAATTTTGTTCTTTAACCTCCTTTCATAGGTGCTGAGAGAGGAAATCAGTTTATTTCATATAAATTGGCAAATATACTCTTATTTTTTTGTATATCTCAAATATGTATGATGATAGCAAAGCTGTTGATGTCATAATATTGTAACAAGTAATCCTAATACTTAAAAGCAGTTGATATGTCAACACCATTATGACGTCATGGATGGATCAGCAGTTATCATACAATCTTAACCCCTTCTGTACCAGCAACGTCTGTTTAGTACTGTTCTAGCTATATTTAGACGATTTTGTACAGTTTAGGAAGGATATATGATAGCTAAAAGGAATACTTGAGATAGTCTGAAGCCTTTTGATAGGTAGAAGGCTTCCCGAAGCTGAACAAAATCGTCTAATAGTTTCCAGAATATGACAACATATATGTCACTGGTACTGAATGGGTTAATGTTATTCTCAGCAAAACAAACAACGGCATATTAAAATCCAAATTCCACAAACAAACACATAAGGCCAAGACAGCGATTTATTCATTAACCCCTTCTGTACGGTCGAGCTAATAAGTCATTCTCAGCTGTCATTACGTTTGGCTTGCTCTGTGTTGTATTAATGTCTGTCAGATGTTGAATATGGTGGGTATATGTAGGAACATGTTTGTATATTGCACTAGATATGAAGAAATGAAGCTTAGATTTTGCCACTACCAATTATTGATCAAAACATACTTGGTGCCGAGACATCACTTATTAGCGCGACTGTACCGATAACGTAATTTTAAACTTACTCTGGCTATTATTAGACGATTGTATTCAATTTAAAAAAGACCTCCAGCAATTAATATGCTTCGAGCTATCTCACTCAACCATTTCCACTACTCCTGATCATTAATATGCTTCGAGCTATCTCACTCAACCATTTCCACTACTCCTGATCATTAATATGCTTCGAGCTATCTCACTCAACCATTTCCACTACTCCTGATCATTAATATGCTTCGAGCTATCTCACTCAACCATTTCCACTACTCCTGATCATTAATATGCTTCGAGCTATCTCACTCAACCATTTCCACTACTCCTGATCATTAATATGCTTCGAGCTATATCACTCAACCATTTCCACTACTCCTGATCATTAATATGCTTCGAGCTATCTCACTCAACCATTTCCACTACTCCTGATCATTAATATGCTTCGAGCTATCACTCAACCATTTCCACTACTCCTGATCATTAATATGCTTCGAGCTATATCACTTAACCATTTCCACTACTCCTGATCATTAATATGCTTCGAGCTATCTCACTCAACCATTTCCACTACTCCTGATCATTAATATGCTTCGAGCTATCTCACTCAACCATTTCCACTACTCCTGATCATTAATATGCTTCGAGCTATCTCACTCACTCAACCATTTCCACTACTGATCATTATCAAACTGCACAAAATCGTCTATATACTTTATAGCTAGAATGAAATTAAAATGACGTCGCTCGTACAGAAAGGGTTAATATGAAATGTAATTGATACGTGATTTGTGTTTTTCACCAACTTATTACACTTTCTAATTATCCCCTTCAGACTCATATGACGCAGAGGTTGCTAGATTAGCAATAAGAAATAGAGTTCTCTCACTCTTATAATTACCTCTCCAAAATTAGTTTTCTGTCCACAGCTAACTCAAAGACAACTGCAGAGGTTGAAGTAACTAAACTAAAGGTTTTTAAATACCCCTGTGGTAACAAAGGCTTTAAAGTACCCTAATAGGCTCAAAATCGCGTCATATGTCGGAGAGGGTTATTAACATTTGCTGTTTTACTATATAATTATCTCGAGTGTATTAGTTATCCATATATACTAAGGTAAGTATTGAATGAAAATACATATACATTGTGTACCAAATCAATTTATGAAAGAAGGGTAGGTTTGATTGCTATTTAAGTGTCGGTGTTTTTCTGGCGAGCCATGGCGAACCTGTAATTTATAGGGAATCGGCCTTTGGTCGTAATATTTTTCTACCGAAAAATGTACACATTTATCTTGAAGGGGGTTCTTGGATGCATCATTTAAAGTTTGATGGAAGTCTTTGAAGGGAACTAAAATATATAAACAAATAAATCAAGGAACAAATAAATACAAATCACCCCGTAAGTCAAATAATACAAACAATTTCCTGTGCTGCACAAAGTCAACCAATAGAAGGTTGCAATATCCTGCAGGTGCCGGTGGATAAAACACCTGTAATGAGATAGTCTGGGCCCAACTGGAAAATGGGGTTTGGTGCCGCTACGTCCCTACTACCATTCTCTCTCTCTCTCTCAGCAACCTGAAGTTAGTTATCTTGTGGTGTTATTATAGATATCCATTGTTCAGGACTTCGATGTGTACATAATATTGTTCCTATTTATGTTATAATATATATTGATATCGATTTTCCTCATAGAAATTGGTATGTGACACGAACATATTAATAGGTAATGTACTGACAGTAACAATAGCATGACAAAATTATGAACATTACCGAAATTTCGAATTTCGATTATCGAATATCGAACTAACTGCAGGTTGCTCCTTCTCTCTATCACTCTCTCCCTTCTCTCTATCTCACTCTGCCCCTTCTCTCTCTCTCTTTCTCTCTCTCTCTCTCTCTCTCTCTCTCTCTCTCTCTCTCTCTCTCTCTCTCTCTCTCTTTCATCCATATAATTCGCATTCCTTATATGGTACCTCACAAAAAGTTTCGTCCAAGGAAATTGCAGGAAATACAAGAAGAGCTACACTAAATATATAAATGTATGATTACCAAACCATATGGTGAATGTATTATATCGACAACACCTACCACAAGATGGTTTAATCAGAAACTGGTAGGACACGTTAAAGTAAGTTAGTTTACAAATGTACGAGGGCTGCATGGTCCTATCCAAAGTGAGGTATGGCATCCTCTACCCAACCTTAGCCGTTTCTGTCTATCTATTTTATTGTCCTACGTTGTTCTTCTGGGGGCAGGGGTCTAGGAATCCTCCTCCCCTTGTAAAATTCACCTACTAGACGAGACAGTGTGAGGGGCGAGGGAACATGAAAGTGGTACCGGACATTAAGCCCTGTAGCTTTAAATGTTGTTTCTGCTTAGGCTCTGTCTCGAGTCGGCCACCCGCAGCTATGGAGTATGTGGCTAAGCATATACAATAAATACATACGGGTGTCATCACATTTGTGTGGTATCGTGGTGACAATAACGAATAGGCAGATTTAGCAATATATACGATGGAAGTTAAGAATATTTATATATATATATATATATAACATTTGCTATGCCCAACGATGCAGTTGCAATGAATATATTTCATTACAACAATATGCTATGCATATGCCTGAATACATAATTATGAACATGTTTATATACTAATATTTTCATAATCGTCCTTGATTTACAATACGACCTTATGAACCAATTGTGGGCAATAAATAATGATTATGATAATGTAGATACGTCAATTTGAAATTAAAAACAATGTCACTTTCTAAAGAAAAACAAAATGCAGCGTCATATTGTTTTCAAGGTTTTAGTATGGATGAGTTTATAAGCTTCCTTCTAACCACAATGTTTTGCATATATTTTCATCTTAAAAATGAGCCCACTGGGATTCATTACTCGTCAGTCACACACACAGTGTTTATATATAATATATTATATATATATATATATATATATATATATATATATATATATATATATAGAGAGAGAGAGACAGAGAGAGAGATAGAGCGAGGGGGGGGGGGGCAGAGGTTTGTTTTTAACATTCTCACTAAGGGGTACTGTAGGGTTTGTATAAGATCATAAAGGTAACAACCTATTAGAAGCCACTTAGTAAAATTTAACTTAATAAATTCTTCTCAGCATGGATTCACTCAGGGACGTTCTTGCCTTACTAATTTGCATAGCTTTTTCTCAGAGGTATATGAAGCAGTAGATAGTGACAAGTCATATGATATTATATATTTAGATTTCAGTAAAGCTTTCGACAGAGTCCCTCATGAGAGATTGATGAGAAAGGTTGAGGCACATGGAATAGGAGGGTCGTTGTTGGGATGGATTAGGTCATGGCTAATTGGTAGGAAACAGAGAGTCAGCATAAATGGTACCAAGTCAGAGTGGGGAGCAGTCAAAAGTGGTGTCCCCCAGGGATCGGTATTAGGTCCCCTGTTGTTTCTTATATACATAAATGACCTAGATTTAGGTATAACTAGTAGGATAAGTAAATTCGCAGACGATACTAAAATGGGGAGATCAATTGATTCAGATAGCGATATAGAGTGCCTCCAAAGGGATCTAGATACCTTACATGAATGGTCAGTAAATTGGCAGATGAAGTTTAACATTGACAAATGCAAGGTATTAAAGATAGGGAAGATGCAAACAAATGTTAAATATAAACTAGCTAATTTAGAATTAGAAAATTCAGACTGCGAGAAAGATTTAGGTGTGTTTGTTAGCAATGATTTGAAGCCTAGAAAACAGTGTATAAGCGTTCGTAATAAGGCAAACAGGATTCTCGGGTTCATCTCTAGGAGTGTGAGTAACAGAACTGCTGATGTTATCTTAAAACTTTACTTGTCATTAGTGAGACCCCATATGGATTATGCTGTCCAATTTTGGTGTCCTTATTACAGAATGGACATAGATTCATTGGAGAGAATTCAGCGTAGAATGACAAAAATGATCCATAATATTAGAAATTTTCCGTATGAAGAAAGGTTGAAGAAATTAGGTTTACATTCGTTAGAGAGACGCAGAGTTAGAGGGGATATGATAGAGGTGTTCAAGTGGGTTAGTGGGATTAACAAAGGAGACATGACAAATGTACTAAAGCTCAGTGATAGCGAAAGAACTCGTACCAATGGTTTCAAATTAGATAAATTTCGTTTCAGAAAAGATATAGGAAAATATTGGTTCGGTAACAGAGTTGTAGATGGGTGGAATAGGCTACCAAGTGATATAGTGGGATCAAGAACGATAGGGAGCTTTAAGAAAAAATTGGATAAGCATATGGACGAGAAGGGTTGGGTGTGAAGGGGGATCAGCCGGGTTGGGCCAATCAGCGCTCTGCAGACCCCCGAAATCCTGCGTTAATCTCTAACCGGTTTGGTAAGATGATCCTCAGGGTATTAGAGTGTTGAGCCTATAATTGGGCTTTGTAATTGGGGTTGTGTGGGACAGGGATCTGCCTTGCTTAGGCCAATCGGCTTTCTGCAGACTCCCATTTTCTTATGTTCTTATGTTCTTATGTTCTATTAATTACAACTAATACTTGCTGCCGCGCATTGCAACAATCATTTCTGGAGAAAGTTGCCATATGGTGTAGGATTTGTATTATCTGATGGTTTCAATTATATTTAAGGAAAACAAATGAAATCTACCTGGGCCTATTTTTATATGTTAGTCCACCTAAATTTAGCCTATTATATAAGTCTGAAGAAGGATTTTTGGTAACTATAAGGGCTGAATGAGATAGTTCTTAGCCTTTTGATTGCTAGAACCCCTTCCTAAGCTGAATACAACCGTTTAATACTTGCCAGATTAAATGAAAAAGAAGCATCACCCTTACTGAAATGGTTAAGGGGAGTGGCCTGCTTTTTGTCTCTGTGTTGGTTGTATCCATTCGGCTCCGTTCAGTCTACTGTTTTAAGACATTTATCCCCATTCAGGTGTTGATTTGTTCCTGGCGAGCGAAAGCGAGCCAGCATTCTATGCAAGAATCCGGTTTGGCCGGATAAATTTTTTCTATCATTAAATGTACACATTTAGCCAGGTGTATAACTCATCATACAGAATATAGTGGATTGCTATCGCTCGCCAGGTATAAATCGACACCTGGATGAAAAATAAGCAAGTCACCCCCCTTAAAACCTAGCATAGCCGAGCCACAACTAACCTAAGGTAAGAGTACTATCGTAAATAATACAGGCTACCTATTTGTCTGACATGTTGACAGTGCTAACCAATGTCATAGTCGTTACCGTGACACTAAGCTTACCCACACATACAATATACCCTGTTCATTATAGGTAGGACAAAAAATCCTGACCAACAACCTCTATAGCTAAAAGAAAGGCTAGATTAACGAAGCATATAATTCTACCATATGGGAAGGGTCAGCCAGGGAATAGGTGTGAACATTTACCGTCCATTTACTGTAACCCTTTTAGAGTAATAACCCACACCTACACCCTGCTCATTATAGGTAAGTCAAGCATCGTGACCACCAACCTCTATAACTCATACACGACTAAAGTAATCAAAATAACCTGTGTATCATGTGGGAGGAGTCAGCCAGGGGATATATGTGAAAATGTTCATCCCATTTGTTCTAAGCTCTTTTTGAGTTACAGAGGTTAGGAGTCACTATTTCTGACCTACCAATAATGAGTGAACTATAGTAACTACAAAGTTATGACTGTCAACATTACTTGCCTGTGGCATCATGTGATTTTTGTTTTGTTTTAAATCTCTTCTTCAACACGTTTAGCCCCTTTAGTTTCTACGACATTTTAAAACGTTCGCCCCATTAGTTTGGCAATGCTAAGACTGTTCGCATAATTTGTAAATGTTAAACCTTTCTAGCCATTTAGGTGTTGATTTTTAGTTTGGCAAGTGATAGCGAGCCTGTAGCATTATTCGACCGAACAAAATACAAATGTATCTTTAACCTCTGAAGGTCATGGGGGTAATTGGAAACGTCCCCCTGTGCTGACGTATTTGAGGTGTTTCCGTCACTAAAATATTCATTGTGCCATTAATAGCATTAATACTTATCCATATGCGCCTATTATGGGTTGATTATAAAGGTATTAACCTGAAACAACAATAAAACGAGTGAAAACAGCGTTTGGATGGTCAAAATCGGAGATATAGCCCGCGAGTTGTAAAATGTATGGGTGAGGCAATCTGCTTTCCCGCCAATTTCCCCCAAGGCCACTGAGACACAGTCGATCGATACTCTCTCTCTCTCTCTTGCACTCGCTTGCTATCAGTGATGACCACACCCTCCAATCGGATTTCTAATGTTAGCACGAAAATATACCTCAGAATAAGGGAATACAGGGAAAATAGATTAACTGAAGGAGAGGAGGAAAGTGGGGAAGGAGGGGAGGTAGAGGACTGAGATTTTGCATGGCCCAGGGGCCAAAAAAAAAAAAAAAAAAAAAATATATAATTTTTTTTTTTTTTTTCGATGTCAAAAGTTGATTTTTTTTTTCTCTGACTCTTAAGAGTCTCCCCGCAGTGCACCGGGGGAACTCTTAAGAGTCTCCCCGCAGCTCCCGGGTTAAAGGAAGGTCTTCGGGGAATTTTTTAAAGATTGATGTCTGTCTGTCTGCGAAGATGAATGTGTTTGCATAATACCGTGCTAGTGTACACCCGGATGCCACAGTCACTAACCCACTTATAAATAGTCATGGACTTCACCTATTTCTAATTATGGATGTACAGTATATCTCCGAAATCGAATGTGTGAATATAATTGTCTAAACATCAACTGCAATATTAGAAACTGTGTTGGTGGTGTAATGGTGTATATGCTTATGTTCTGGGTGTGGTGTCCCGAGTTTGAATCCCGGGAGGATCATATGCTTTCATTAATTTATTTAAGTGTATTGGCGTTTTTAATGGAGGATTAATGTTAAGAACAGGGTGTTCCTTAATACTATACATTGAGAAGAGAGTGCTATCCAAAAATCAATCCAGTTAGTTATAAAGAAAAAGGTATGGGGTCCACGAATGTTTAAGAGTGTTTAGCGACTATGGTATCCGAGTGTACGAGGTGATACTAGGGCGAGTTTATCAAGGAGGAAGGAATGGTTTGGATCGTGTATTATAGCTATTGAAGAGATAGTGGCCGTTTCTGTTGGTCTATTAACTAATGTAGGCCTATTCATTTAGTTTTAAATTTTCTGAATAGACCTCCATCAAGCTTAGAATAACTCCCCCAAGACCCCCTTCAAAATAAATGTGTAAATGTTTCGTCTTAAAATTACAGGCTCGCTATCGCTCGCCAGGAAAAAATCGACACTTAAATGGCACAAAAGGTCTTAAGATTGACAATGGAATGGGGCAAAAGGTATTGAAATCACCAAACTAATGGGCCGAACATCTTAAAATCTCAAAAGAAATTGGACTAAACACGAGGGAGAAAGGGGTCCAGAAAAACGACCCATTCCCCATAAGGAACACCCCGTTCTTAACATTAATCCTCAATTACCAGCCCCCATGCACTTGAATACATTAATGAAAGCATATTATCCTCCTGCTATTAATGAAAGCATATTATCCTCCTGCTATTAATGAAAGCATATTATCCTCCTGCTATTAATGAAAGCATATTATCCTCCTGCTATTAATGAAAGCATATTATCCTCCTGCTATTAATGAAAGCATATTATCCTCCTGCTATTAATGAAAGCATATTATCCTCCTGCTATTAATGAAAGCATATTATCCTCCTGCTATTAATGAAAGCATATTATCCTCCTGCTATTAATGAAAGCATATTATCCTCCTGCTATTAATGAAAGCATATTATCCTCCTGCTATTAATGAAAGCATATTATCCTCCTGCTATTAATGAAAGCATATTATCCTCCTGCTATTAATGAAAGCATATTATCCTCCTGCTATTAATGAAAGCATATTATCCTCCTGCTATTAATGAAAGCATATTATCCTCCTGCTATTAATGAAAGCATATTATCCTCCTGCTATTAATGAAAGCATATTATCCTCCTGCTATTAATCAAAGCATATTATCCTCCTGCTATTAATGTATAAGACTGAATGATACAGCTAGAGAGTGTGAGTGAGTAAGTACAGGAGACAGAGGGTAGTCGCGCAGGGTTACACGTTGCCTCGGTGACGTCATGCCTCGGCCGGGCCCTCTGAGTGGATGGCTGCCGTAACACCCTCCTGCCGCGTCAGGAAGTAGTCCCCCCTCGCACTCCTGCTGCCTCTGTGTCTTCCTTGCTCAGAGCTTGCCTGACCAGCATACCCTTCACACCTCCCTTACCACCTGTCCCCGACTTCTACCTATAGAGCACTAAGTTTTTTCTCTCTCTCTCAACTTCTTACCTCTCATTCTTCCTCTCTATTTAATATCATAACTCCCCTTTGGTTCTGCAGGATTTCATATATCAGCCATCGTATTATATGCTGAAGCTCTCAGATATTACATGTTTAGTTAGGCATTTTGGAGGGGTTACCATTTTGTCTGTAGAGGTTCGACACACTCACGGTGTCTCCCTACCTATTCCTTGGCTGTCTGCTGGGCTATTTAATGCTAGACTGGGGTAAGGCTACTTGTGTTGTGATTTCCAATGTGTAACAGGTTTTGTTGAACCTGTACAATCGCAACAGAGACGTGGGAAGCCTAGGTGGTCTTTCTGACTGTGTACCTTGTGAGTTTAGTACTGTGTTGCGAGTGAGGGCTTTTGCCTCTGCCACCCAACACTGTGCTAACTCGTTTTGCTTTGACTTTGAGAGGGTCGCCAGGAGAGAACCAGATACTAGTGATCTGGATCTCTCAAGAGCGCACCCCGTCATTTAACGTAATTTGGCCGCACAGTCTTAAGTACCTCGCTAGGCTACGAGCCGCTTGCTTAGCCATTGTTTCCTAGCCTACGACATCCCAGCTAGACTTTATTAGCCTAGCAGACACCCGATTAGGATCATAAGCTCTTATGTTATGTATGCACCATTTTTATTCACGTTGACTGTAAGCCTTGGTTGTTGTTGAGTTGCACAACCCGAGCAGGCTTTTTGAGTTGCCTGAGGAAGTACTTCTTTTGTTGTTGGAGATAATACTATTGCGCATTTATTATTCCCGTGCCTGTTTACCCTGTATGTCCCTACACTTGTCATATCTTGTTCCTGCTTTAGATAACAGTTCAAAATCCAATTCGATTATCTTACGCAGCATCAGACTTTCTTCAGAAGATTCCTGCTCGATGCTTTAGGACTTTCATTCACTTTCTTTAATATAGGAGTGACAGTTTATTATTGTTTAGAGTAACTTTAATTATACCTGTGACGTTAACCACTCCGTTAGAACCGCATGGCTTGTCCTACAGTGACTCGCTAGGATCGCCAGGGCAGTGGATGTGGCTACAGTTGGTGTATTGTTGTGTCCTTTATTTCATATGAAAGCTCGTGTCATGGGCAGTCCAGAAAGGCTCTTTATTTTCACCCATGTCAAGACTTTATATTTAATTGCAAAGTATATGTTTTATCATTAAGTAGTAATGATAGGATTTGAGAGAGAGAGAGAGAGAGTAGAACAGAGTGTGAGGAGGCGCGCAGTGTTTTGCTATACTCGATGACGTCATAGCTGGCTGGCCTCGTGGGGATTCGTTGGAGGAGTTTTTTACCATGCTTGGTGACGTCATGTTTAGCTAGCTTCTTTAGCATTGGCTAGAGGACTTGTTACCACATTTCCTACGCAGTTCGAACTAGTTCTAGTATATATACTGCTCTCTGGCCACTCTCTCCCTCAGATCTGGTTTCTAGAATGCATCCCTCTTATCCCTTTGATACCAGTCTCCCTCCCTGCACCTGAGAACCTTTTCCTCTGCCTATCTCTCTCATTTTCCATATCTTTCACCACCTTTTATTAATCTTATACCCCCTCTGGTTAACTCTGCATAATCAGCTTCATGCTGGCCAGTTGTATTGTGCGTTAAGGTCTTATATAACCCATGTATGTTTAGTTGTTAAGATAAGTTGATCACGAAGCATTGGGTGGCATTCATGTTGTTCAGTACCGCTTCCTATAATTATTAGTGTTCTGCTAGATTAGATAATGCTAGACTATGAGTCTGATACTATAAGGTATTGTTTCCGATGAGTGCTGGCTTTAGTTAAAAGCTGCACGACATACCTGAGAACTGGAGTTGATTGGGTAAATTCTAGTCTGTGTGCCATTGAGAGTAGAGCATGCACGAATGAGGGCTTTTTGCCTATACCATTCTGCACTGTTCTAGGCTCGGTTGTTTGTCTTTGAGGTACGCCAGGAGAACACTTGATACTTCGCTATTAAGGTTTCTCAAGAGAGCTACCTTTCACCATAACTTAATATTTGACGCACAGACTTGAGATTTGCACTAGGCTATGCAGCATGCCATGCGCACCAGTATCTCGTATCATTGACTCTAGCTAGACTTTATCAGTCACAGTAGACATTAAGTATATTAAACCAATTACTCTTTTTATGCATACCCGTTTATGATTACACAAGCATTTCGCAGCCTAGTTTGATGTATTGAGACACAAACGACTTAGACTCTTTTTGTTGATAGGAATACTGCATTGTCGTGGCGATTATTATTATTGTTGTGGCGTTTAGGATATTCTTGGCTCCGACTGCATTATATCTCCTGCCTTTTTGTGAGCATAGCCTGCTCGAGCATTGTTCCGCTGCCAGCCTTTTTTGGGTTCCATTTCTGATTCGAGCATCTTGATAGCATCTAACATTTAAAGAAGATTCCTTGTTGGTGTTGAAGGACTTTAGTGCACTTTCTTTCATGCAGGAGTGCCTGACATTTATTGATTAAAGTAACGTAAGCTGTAACTTCTCTTACCACCTTACTTTGCATACCATAACCAAGCACCTTCGGTTATAGGTAGTAATAGGCTGTTTGCACATAACATTAAGCCTAGAGTAGACGCACATTCATTGAGAGTTTAATAACCTATTATTGCATATAGAACTCTGGAGAGTATTTGTGTTCTTTGTTCACTGGGAATATACATCAGAGGTTGGATCTAGCGCTTTGCTTTCCGTTGTAGCATTTATGCCATTACTAGTCCAATGAATAAGAGCCCTGATATATTTAAACCTCAGTCGTAACAAATGGCGACCTTACCTAGGATTTGGTGAACCTACATTTATTAGCAGGGAACATTTGTTGTTTTGGGGAATATTTTGCGGGGATCAGCAAGAATATATATTTTTTTTTCAACATAGTATAGCCCTTGAGTATTTCCGAGAATTTGTGTGTGTATATTGAGGTATAAGAGTTTGGGGTGCTTCTTTTCTGAATATTGAGGTGGGAAATTTTTGTGAGCATCATGTCTTATACCGGATCAGAGGAGAATGGAGACACAGTACGTAATGTCGAAACTGAAGAACAGCAGCAGGATGAAATGGTTAATCAGGTGAACTGTGAGGAGGATGCTAGGATATTTTTTGCAATGGCCTGTTACTGCCGAGCGGTTGGAGGGTATGGATCGGTACGGTCTTCAATGCCTGGCCACAGCTATCGGTCATGCGGGTACTAGCAGCATGACCAGGGATAACTTGATAACGTGTGTACTGGGCAGGTTGACTGGTGAGCGAGATGGGTTGAGTGCTCAGAGCCCTTCGGCCATGCTTCCCCTACACTCGACTCCCAGCCATCCCAGTAGTTTGCCGACCCCGAGAACGCGTCCACAGTTGGGTGGTGATTGGCAGGGTGGGTTGCCGCTGGAGGGACCACCGGTAATTTCAAACATTGTAGCACCTTCACCTCCTCAAGGGTTATCTCCAGAATTATTGTTTAAGCTCGAATTAGCTAAGCTTCAGCATCAGCAGCAAATAGAATCAGCTAAGATAGAAGAGAGAGCTAAGATAGAAGAGAGAAAAAGTCACCAGGACATAGAGCTAGCAAAAATCCAAGCTGATTTAGAGTCGACTAGGTACTGTGCCGACATGGACGTAGAGAAGTCGCGAGTAGAGACAACGGGACAGCGACTTGGGGCTGGTGACCGTGCTCATGATCAATCTCTCTCGCACTTATTGAAACTGGTTCCGGTGTTTGATGAGAGTGGTGTAACAGAATTTTTCGCACGCTTTGAGAAGAAGTGCCAGGAACACCAGTGGCCAGAGAATAAATGGGCAGCACTTGTATCCTCTAGATTAATAGGCAAGTGTCTTAAAGCCTACGATACGTTACCTTTGGAGACATGTATTGTGTATGAGGATCTCAAGGAGGCTGTCCTGAGGGCTTACGAACTGCAACCAGAAACGTACCGTTTGAAGTTCCGGGGTGTAACTAAGGGAAGAGATAGCACCTTTTTGGAACACGCCCGGGACTTGTCCGATGCTATGGGGAACTGGCTCCGATCTGAGAAGGTAACAACATTTGATGGAATTAAGCAGTTAATGATGTTGGAGCAGTTCTTAAGAGCACAGGCGGTGATCTAACTTTGAACTTAAAGGAGAAAAACCCAAGAACTCTAGTCGAAGCAGCAGAAATGGCTGGTCGACGGCTGTCGTTGATTCGGGGTTGCGGGTCCTCACAGAAGTACGATGCAAGTGCTAGGGACCGTTATCCTCCCCCTCCCCGTAGCAATGACACATTTAAACAAAAGAGCAATGAAACTAAAACTGAATCCAAACCTAACACCACGCCGTATGAGAAAAGTCAGTTTTTTTTTTACATCACAGTATAAGCCGAAACCGAAATTTATGTGTTTTAAGTGCCACCAGGAGGGTCATAAGGCAAATGAGTGCCCTAGTCGACCTCCTCCGGCAGCCGTGTCTTTTGCTCACGGCATTGGAGTGTTCAAGAGGACATCGGAGTTTGTTAGAGGCAATTCTTCTGAGGTAAATACACTGCCAGTGCAGAAGGATCCTGAAGGCTTATTCCCTGTCCGTGATGCCTTTAGTGACCTCAGGGGACTCGGTTGTGTGGAGTGGGGGGGTAGAAGACATGAGGTGAGAATTTTGCGTGACACTGGGGCATCGCAAACATTGTTGAGGAATTTCACTGGTAAACCTGTAAATACGGCGCAGGTGGTTGTGGCTCCGGGAGTTAATGCAACAAGGTCATACCCGCTTGTAAGAATGAAGATGGAAGTTGATGGTGTGACTCGTGACCTGGATGTAGGAATTGTGGAGAAGTTATGTGTTGGGGGCGTCGACCTCCTTCTCGGCAACGACTTTGCGGGGCCTACTTCTGAGGCTCCACCCTTGGTCGTTGCCGAGAAGCCGGCCGACGTGATTAGGGAGGAGCAGGAGTGGGTTGAGAAGTGTCAGGTGCAACCTATGGCGTGTGTTGTCACCAGATCTCTTGCGTCCAGGGAGTCACATTCTGGTCAACAGTCTTTAGACAAGCAGAGGAAAGGTACCGAGAAGGGGTTGAAAGTTGATGCGGTTGAGAGTTTAGTATCAACGGACATTCTCGGGGACTCATTATTAGGACCGATTTTCGAGTCTGGAGAAGACCCATTAACTGTTACTAAGAAGGCAGAGGATGGGCTTAAACAGACGAAGAGACAGCAACGATACACAGAGAGAGAGCAACGGGAGGCTAAATTCAATGTAGAAGGGGGGCATGAGTTGTTTCGCAAACACTTAGATAAGCTTGCTCCTTCGGACATTCGTAAATTGCAATTAGAAGACCCGGAGGTTCTTGAATGTGGTACCGGTGCTGTCGAGTTGGAGGAGGACAGTGATGCACAGTCGGGAGATTTTTCCAAGTATCCCCTGACTATCATGGAGGTAGCAACAAGGTACCCTGACGTGTACCCTATGAGAAATGGGTCAGCGAAGACGGTGGTCCGAAACTTGCTAGTGTATTTTTCCCGGTATGGTTACCCGCAGGTAATTCAGTCAGACCAAGGATCCAACTTCTCTTCTGGCCTCTTTGTTCAAGCAGTGCCGCAGCATGGGATTGTTACGGTTGTGTCATCTGCGTATCATCCAGAGAGCCAGGGTGTGTTAGAGCGATGGCACTCAGCCTTGGAATCTGTGCTTCGTTATTGTTGCTTTGAGAGTGGGAAAGGTTGGGATCTTGGCCTGCCATATGTTTTATTTGCTGCACGGGAGGTACCTGGGGAAAGTTTGGGATTCAGCCCTAATGAGCTCGTCGTTGGACACTGTGTCAGAGGGCCTCTCCATATGGTTAATGAAATATGGGAGGGTGCAGAAAAACCTTGTTCTATGCTCAAGTATGTCCTCGACAGTCGAGAACGGATGTTGCGCAGTCTGGAGTTGGCTGGCCGTAATTCGACTAGCTCTCAGGCCCTCATGAAGGACAGGTACGACCTCCAGGTTAAACTCAGGGAGTTATACGTGGGTCAGGAGGTGTTGATTCTACTGCCCCTTGTAGGTCATCCCTTATCCGCGAAGTACACTGGTCCTTATAGGGTGGGTGAGAGGCTATCGGACCTGGATTGCTTGGTGGCCGCTCCAGACAGACGTATGCGCAATCAGTTATGTCACGTTAATCTCATGAAGGAGTATGTGAGGCACCCCCCTGAGCCTCTCACTGTGCCTGTGATGACGTTTAGCAGTCAAGGTGGAGAAGGAGAACGGGACAGTCAAGCTCAGGTGGAGGATAACTGGAAGGATAAGAAAGTCAAATGGGCGCCTGAGTGTGAGAAGGCGTTTAGAGTAGTAAAACACCTGTTGTGCACTCACCCGATCCTCAGGGCCCCTGACTTTAGCCTACCTTTCCAACTTTTTAGCCTACCTTTCGTTTCGGGCCATGAGTGAGTACCATGCCTCATGTGAAGGCAAGATGGCAGGTGCTCGATGTACTCTACGTGCTTCACATGTCTCACTCCCTAGACTGGAACAAGACCTCACGGGCTTCACTGTTCATTGTAAAGCGGTGAATGTTAAGGCTCTCAGCCTATGCCTGAGAGGAAGTAAGTTGGAATATAGTAAAAAAGAATATAGCAACGGATGCTAGTGGTGTGGGGGCTGGTGCCGTCCTTGTGAAAAAGGACGATGATGGGCTGGAGCATCCTGTTAGTTTCTGCTCGGAGAAGTTCAATTCGGCCCAGGGGAGCTGCTCTGTTGTCGAGGAGGAGCTGCTGGCGGTTGTGCTTGCGCTGGGGCATTTCGGGGTCTATGTTCCAGCCTATGGTCCGGTCGTTGTAGTTTACCCAGATCATCACCCTCTCAAGTTCTTGGACCAGTTCCACAATCGGAATATGAGGCTGACCAGGTGGTCACTAAGGTTATTGGTATATAACCTGGACATACGCCATATTGCCGGTTGTGACAACGTGGTTGCAGATTGTCTTTCAAGGGTATATGATCCTGGGTAGATTGACACACGGGTAGCCTCCTGCTTTAGTTTGAATAGTATTTTGCGCTTGGTGCTTGTTGGCTCGCGGTTGTAGCCCAGCGTATTGGGTCGTTAAAGCAGGAGTTGAGCGTTTGGTATAGAAGAAAAAACTAGGCTTGCCCCTATAGTGCAGCCGAAATAACCAAATTAAAACATAAAAATCAAATAAAAACTCTTTCTTTGATAGTTGAATATTTTCAGTATGTTATAGCAGTAATTCTGAGTTGCACTCCTCTCAGAATGCTGGGCTAGAGAAGCTCGCTCTTGAGGAGCGTAACTACATATGATTTAACCTATTGTGTTGGGGAGGGTCATAATTTTGTAAATGTTTTGTTGAGAACTGTGCCAGATATTTTACTGCCGCTGGGTGATGGGAAGTAGAGATATAGCATGGGTTCTAACAATCAGATTTTTGTGAGCCTTGGGCCTCTGAGAAAAATCTTGGGGGGGGTGTGACGTTAACCACTCCGTTAGAACCGCATGGCTTGTCCTACAGTGACTCACTAGGATCGCCAGGGCAGTGGATGTGGCTACAGTTGGTGTATTGTTGTGTGCTTTATTTCATATGAAAGCTCGTGTCATGGGCAGTCCAGAAAGGCTCTTTGTTTTCACCCATGTCAAGGCTTTATATATTTAATTGCAAAGTATATGTTTTATCATTAAGTAGTAATGATAGGATTTGAGAGAGAGAGTAGAACAGAGTGTGGGGAGGCACGCAGTGTTTTGCTATACTTGATGACGTCATAGCTGGCTGGCCTCGTGGGGATTCGTTGGAGGAGTTTTTACCATGCTTGGTGACGTCATGTTTAGCTAGCTTCTTTAGCATTGGCTAGACGACTTGTTACTGCTTTTCCTACGCGGTTCGAACTAGTGCTAGTATATATACTGCTCTCTGGCCACTCTCTCCCTCAGATCTGGTTTCTAGAACGCATCCCTCTTATCCCTTTGATACCTGTCTCCCTCTCTGCACCTGAGAACCTATTCCTCTGCCTATCTCTCTCATTTTCCATATCTTTCACCACCTTTTATTAATCTGATACCCCCTCTGGTTAACTCTGCATAATCAGCTTCATGCTGGCCAGTTGTATTGTGCGTTAAGGTCTTATATAACCCATGTATGTTTAGTTGTTAAGATAAGTTGATCACTAAGCATTGGTTGGCATTCATGTTGTTCAGTACCGCTTCCTATAATTATTAGTGTTCTGCTAGATTAGATAATGCTAGACTAGGAGTCTGATACTATAAGGTATTGTTTCCGATGAGTGCTGGCTTTAGTTAAAAGCTGCACGACATACCTGAGAACTGGAGTTGATTGGGTAAATTCTAGTCTGTGTGCCATTGAGAGTAGAGCATGCACGAATGAGGGCTTTTTGCCTATACCATTCTGCACTGTTCTAGGCTCGGTTGTTTGTCTTTGAGGTACGCCAGGAGAACGCTTGATACTTCGGTATTAAGGTTTCTCAAGAGAGCTACCCTTCACCATAACGTAATATTTGACGCACAGACTTGAGATTTGCACTAGGCTATGCAGCATGCCATGCGCACCAGTATCTCGTATCATTGACTCTAGCTAGACTTTATCAGTCACAGTAGACATTAAGTATATTAAACCAATTACTCTTTTTATGCATACCCGTTTATGATTACACAAGCATTTCGCAGCCTAGTTTGATGTATTGAGACACAAACGACTTAGACTCTTTTTGTTGATAGGAATACTGCATTGTCGTGGCGATTATTATTATTGTTGTGGCGTTTAGGATATTCTTGGCTCCGACTGCATTATATCTCCTGCCTTTTTGTGAGCATAGCCTGCTCGAGCATTGTTCCGCTGCCAGCCTTTTTGGGGTTCCATTTCCGATTCGAGCATCTTGATAGCATCTAACATTTAAAGAAGATTCCTTGTTGGTGTTGAAGGACTTTAGTGCACTTTCTTTCATGCAGGAGTGCCTGACATTTATTGATAAAAGTAACATAAGCTGTAACTTCTCTTACCACCTTACTTGGCATACCATAACCAAGCACCTTCGGTTATAGGTAGTAATAGGCTGTTTTCACATAACATTAAGCCTAGAGTAGACGCACATTTATTGAGAGTTTAATAACCTATATTGCATATAGAACTCTGGAGAGTATTTGTGTTCTTTGTTCACGTGGGAATATACATCAGAGGTTGGATCTAGCACTTTCCGTTGTAGCATTTATGCCATTACTAGTCCAATGAATAAGAGCCCTGATATATTTAAACCTCAGTCGTAACATACCTTCTTCTTGTTTGCATTAAATCATTGCAGTGATTTAATTAAGCTTTCTATCTTTTTTCTTGTATACATTATCAACGTAATTGTATGTTGTTGTGATCAGGCTGTATCAGAGATCATCAGCCTGTAGTAGTAGTGCATTTATACCGAGTTATAGGATACCCCGTTATCGCAGATTTAACTCTGGAGGGTATAGGTGTTTTTGTGCGCCGGCATTATAAGTTCGAGGGTTGGATCTAGTGTTACCGTTGTGGCTGTGTGCTTTTCTAGTCCAATGATTAAGAGCCCTTGTTTTATACGAGTCCCGGTCGTAACAATAGAGAGAGAGTGAGAGAGATGAAATAACAAGTTTGCAGTTTTTAGTAGTCACAAATCTGTTTGCTACATAGTATACTGCGACGAATAGTATTTTCAGTTTCCTAGGATCTTGTTGTAAATGCTTATGAAGTAATTTCATGTGGAAATTAGTGTTTACTTTTGTGGGTCTGACGACTGGTTAGTCGGATTGAACGGTTTTGCTGCACTCATATTTTGAATAGGCTACTGATAGCCAGACTGTAATGGGAGTAACATCCAATGTACAATAGTCTACTGCACTACCCATTGGAACTATTCATACTTTGCATAGTACTTTCAATTTGTAGTGGAGTAATCCAAACTGGGAACAACGTTAAACCAGGCATTGTTATAAAGAACAGTGTTAATTTGTACAGAAAAATAAATGTGAATAAATTTTTTTTTTTTTTAAAAGACCTCCGTTCTACGTATTGTGAAAAACCTGTTTATCCTCCGGCAAATTGTGGGGTTGAGTGAGTGCGGGGGGGGGGGGGGGTTGTCGTGTAGTGAATGAAGGAGGATACATGTTTTTCATAATACGTGTTGCTAGCCCCAAACGCGCGAGCAACTGTGGCTTTCAACCATCCGACACATCCCCTTTTATTTATGTGCATCACACATGTTACATACAAATAAAGTTTATGTTTTGTTTTACCCTACTGTGGAAAGACTACGGATACACCACTCCTGCCCGGGCCTCACACAGTGGCATGACCCAGTCTGCCGAACTGAGCTCATGACGCTGGTGGCATTGCCCCGGAGGATAGCCATCCCTAGTCTTTGCTTGAGCCAGAGGGTTTCCCGGGGTTCTCCTGAAACTTCTCTGATTTTACGGCCTATTTCATTCACATCTTAAGGGTGGTAGGGCCAAAGACTCCTGAAGTTTCGAATGCCAGGGGCTCGGAACTGATGATTTCTGGCGATGGCTTGATATTTTTCTCGCTTTTTATTTTCTGCTATCCGGGCGGCTTCACCTGCTTCGTCGGCGTTTCTGGCGATGTTGGTTGTGGAGAAAGTGTCAACACATGTGGCATCCCACACGAGGCACCGGCCATTCTTGTAAGGGAAAGTGGTCATCCCATCTGGCCGTTTGCCGTCTTCTCTGTGAAGTCCAAGTGGTTCGACGATTGATGCACGGTTAGCACTCTGCAGGGCCCGTTTTATGACATCATTTAGTGCAGAGTGTCTTGGCAGGCGGCCTGCGTTGTAATTACATGACAAGGCATGGTGACCTTGAGCATCCATCCACCCACCACACTTGCAAGTGTGTGGGTGACAAACTGCCACACCCACTCTGGGCCCGATGGCAAACCCGGAGCGCTTCAGCATCCAAGTGAGTTCCAAGAGGTTGGATGGGGATGGCGTGTAACCACAAGCCACTCTCCGAACGGGCGGCTGCCTGGAGGCGTGCTTTTGCAACCGGGTCTGCATTGGTTAGGAGATTTTCTTGAATTTTCTTCAGCCAGAGATGGTATCCCACGCTTTTCTTTGCTTGCTCCTGGAGGTACCCTGAAGCTCCTCCTCTTTTCACTCCTGTTACTTCCCTTCCAGGGTGTCGTGTTAATCGCTGCTTGTTACGTCCCACATCTAAGTGTCATTCCGGGTGTGAGAAGAAAGGATGGACCATACAAGGTCTCGTTTGGTCGCGATGAGGGAAGAGGATAAAGGGCTGGGGACGGCAATATCCGGAGGCTGCTTCCGTATGCCCAAGCCCCCGAGGCGGACAGGAATGGGTGGACTTGTGTCCAGGCCCGTTCTTTAAATTCCACTTCTTTGGGTGTATGCTGGTCACTGCTTCTCGGAGTTATGCTGTTCTAATTTCTTGGAGGCCCACATTTGTCGTGTAAGTCATCGCATAGTGCAGGCAGGAGGTATATGGAAGTTTTGGGAAAAAAAAAACAAAAAATTGGAGGAGAAACAGTTCTTGGAGCAGGGCCAGAGCTGAGTGGCAGGATCCCCGATGTGTATCAGGCGACTCACGAGACGTTGAAGCCTCCTCCTTTTTTAACTTGAAGTGCTGGTGGGGGATTGCTGCCAGAGTTAGTGGGAGAACCTAATAGGGTTGGCTGGTGCTCGCTGGAAGGATCTTTAACAATCTGGCAAATTTGTCTCGAACACAGGGCCTCCCCGATGAGTCCTCTTCTCCTTTGTTCACGCGTGTGTGGTTGAGGAGGACAATTTCACACAGTTGGGGTGTCTATTTATACACTAGCCCGGCCTGGCCCCGGAGGTCTAGTTACGATGTTAATTTAGGTCGGTTAGAACGTTCTCTACTGACCCACCCAAGGTTTTTGCATCGTCCACAGGTACCATACATTCAGTTTTCCCCCCCCCTGGACCTTACCTTTGTTAGCTGCCCTTGCATCCACCGCCCTATTTGAGAAAAGCGCCGGTACCACCTGGATCTCCCCTGCTGTAACCCGGTCGCTGAGTGGGACATATATTACCGTCCTACCAGCAAAAAAAAAATCAGGATTGAAGTGTTTGGAATAAAGCCTGCCAAAGTAGGGGGTTAGAGAGCAGTCAGATAGAGAGTGGGGATGGTGTTTCTTGAGCTGACACGGAGGGGAAGACATCCCTGCGAAAATGCTGTTGAATGCGTTTCCGCATGTTAATCTTTAGAAGGAAGCACCTCGTTTTTCTTGGCTTTTGGCTGAGGTAGGTGGCGGGTTGTGTGTACAGACAGCTTCACCACCCCCGCCTGGAGTTCTGAAACCTAGTTGAACTGCGGTCTTGTAAGGGGAAGCGGTTTCCTCGGCTTTTACTCTAGAACGAGCGTCAGTGGGGATTTTGTCTGTATTTCATAATATTTGGTACAGCGTGATAGGGGACCTAAAAACTAAGAAATTTCCAAAATTTTAATTCTCTAGGACAATTATTTTTTGAAGTTAGGTGAGAATTAGTGTGTAAATTTATGACTTGGTTTAAAATCAAAATCCCTCATTCTTTAAATGGTTGTTGCTTAATTGTTTCAATGCATTGGGTGAGGGGGTATACTAACACATAAGTTGTAGAGAATGTTCATGCCCTTTCCAATGACACCCAGAAATCATTGTTGTAGCATGGCTTTGGTTAGCGTCAGGAATAACGTCCGACGAGTACGTTTGGAACTTCCCTTACGTGAGGATTACTAGAGTTTGGTACTAAGGCGGCGACGAGCGGTTGGCAAACCAGCCAGCCAGCCCGCACCCTACCTGGATCACGCGGCAAGCGAGGCAACACTGTTCTTTCCTCCACCACCACCACCACCAACCCTCGGGTGTTTACCAGGATAGAGATAGCAGATACTGCTATGGAAAATATCTTACGAACGTCATATTTTCACCATAAAATTCAATGGTTTTCGTGGGGTTTTTTTTTTTTGCAGATCCGAAAGACCCATTAAGGGCATTTTTCTAGCTTGCGTCTGTTGCGTAACCCGCGACCCGCGAAAGGTTTGAAAACTACGCCCAAGAAATCAATATGCTTCCAGACGGAATATTGCCTCCAGGATTTTTAACTGTAAGACAGAGGGATGCCATATATCGGGTTGCGCAATATTGCCGTTTTGAGCACTTTTCTATCGAGGTCTCAAACCGGGAGACGACTCTCCTTAAGTGTTCGACCATAGGCCATTCGAAGAGTGGGTTTCAAACCCACCTTTGTCTGCAAGGCGGCGGAAAAGGTGTTCCCTACTGCTATTGGGCGCAACACCGCCATCTTTTTTTGCCAGTGGCACAGAGTGATTGCCCCCCAAATATAGGGGTGTGGCACAGTCGGGTATTTCCCTTTCCCCTCTTAAAACCATGTTGTATGAACTTTGGTGAGGGTTTTCGCAAGAGTGCCTCCCCCCAGCAGCTCCTCGACCCTGACCCAAGAGGCCTTGAGAGGTGGGCGGGGTCGGAGGGCCGTAGGATACCTATCTTCGGGCCCGCGGCTGAGCCTACGCTGGGAATGACGTCTACTGCGGCAACCACCTTGCTCACTTCGTGACAACTAAAGGTTTGGCGCCAATCTGGTTCATTTGGGGGCAAGAGGGGGAGAGGTTTACGGGTCCCCTAGGTGTAGGTGCGGGTGCTTTTCTTGTAGGGCTTTCAAAAACAACTTCGGTGCCTTGACCAGCAAAAACCTTCTGAAGCAGGACACACAGTCCTCTGAAGGCCCCTCCCTTAATTTCCCCTATCCCCGCCAGCTTCGCCGCGACCACTCTTACAGTAAGCTGTTCAGGGGGCCTCTTCCTCTTTCCTCCTTGTCCTGGTGCTTCCTGGGCCCTGTTTTGGTTGCTTGTTCGGGGGGCTTTCCACCAGTTTTGTTTCCCATCCCTATACTGTGCTACTTGGCTGGTTTCACATGGTGGCTATATGACAACTGAAGATGGTCCTTGTAGGGTGGTTTGGGTGGATTTCGAGACGGGCCACCATAGGAGAAACCCAGGGAGCCGTGCCCATGCGAGGGGTGTCTTGATTTGTAGGGGCCTGGCTTTATGATGGTTGTAATGGGCCTCCGCCACTTGGATTCTGGCTCGTTTAGGTACACGGGCAAAGGACCTGAATCCGCGCTTTTCCATTTGGTCACAAGGTTGGGTTCATAGTTGGGCGCACCGGGTGTTGCCGGTGTTTGCCCAACGGTTGTGCTCTGCAGTGGGCCCTGGGCATGCGAGACATTTCCAGTTTGGTTGTTCTCACTGATGTTTTCTTTGTCAGCCTTCGCACAAGATAATATGAATACATAGATCTAAGACAGCCGGAAACATTTTCGCGGGAATTCTTTCTTGCATTGGGTTTTCCGCACTTAAATCACTTAGTATCTTGCTAGGCCATAGTCTTCCAAGAGTACCCGTTCCTCTGCCTCTAACCACGCCGTCCTCCTGATCTTCCCGTGGTGCTTTCCATCTCGACGATGTCTCCCCTTGTTTCAGAAACCCCGGGAATTCTCTCCTGGCACATATCTAGATTATTGCTGTTGTTATTAATGTATTATTGGCTGGATGCATAAAAATTCACTTATCATAGTCAAACCTTTCTGATGTGGATATGTAAAAAAAAAAAAAAAAAAAAAAAAAAACATCACATTTCATAGTCAACCTTTCTGATGGGCAATTGGCCTGCTTCTCCTAAAGCTAAGTGGTTAAGGGTATAAATCCTCGGCATTGGGTACCGGTACAACTAAAAGATCTAACTGATTGAAGGGACGCACGCCAATTAATATCCTATGATTATTTACACTGTCGACGCCACCCTGATGTTGATGTATTAATAAATGCCTAGGATATTAATAATGCTGTCAACATCAAGATAGGGAGAGAGCCAGAGATTGAGCGAGAACCAGGGTCTGAGTGGGTAAACCGAATCTAGGACAAGCATTTCTGGAAAAATGCTTAAATTGTACAAAATGTTAAGAGAGAGAGATAGAGGAGAGAGGGAGAGAGAGCAGGGGCGGGGGGCGAGGGAGAAAGAAAGCGAGCTGGGGAGGGGGCTGGCCTGGTTGGGTATGGAAGATGTTAGAGAAAAACATATAACTAAAATGATTAAAAAGCGATCTGAAGTTAGGAAAACCAAAACATAATACCATGAGACTGTTAA